>CM048934.1:10668565-11155900 GCA_026686955.1 Epinephelus cyanopodus
AGAGGCTGTGAGGTTGTACTACACAGAGATGCTTGGAGCTAAATGCCAGCGTAAGCATGTTAACGTGCTTACAATTCAAGTGTAATGTCATGTTAACAACCTTAATTTAATTTGCTAACCTTTGCTAATGAACACTAAACACAAAGTATGGCTAAAGCTAATTGCCTTTAGTTTGGTAGGTGCATGGTTGTATAAAGAGAACCGTATACAACGTTGGAGGCGGGGCCCTGTTCATTCCTATGAAAGATGCTCAGTGGTATATGGAGCCAAAAAAAAGCTTGATTTCTACGGCATGAAATCACCTGGACCTTCTGCAATGTGGAGCCCATAGAGCTAGTGCACAAGAGACTTAGCTAACTTGCGCCGGCCCAGCGGCTAACTTCGTTTTTAGCGCTCTGCTAACGTGAATGGGGTTAAAATGATTGAATCATGTGGCTCTTAAAACTCTGAAAATGTTATCAGACACAATACGTCGAAAACCTGTTGTGAAGCGAGTAATTTCATGGAGGTTTGATGCCCCCCAAGAAATCCATCCATTGATTTACAGATGTCTCTTTGTAAGTCGATGAGAGAAAGTATTTTGCTTCAAAGCCTGGCGCTGTTCCCTGGGGCTTGAAACATGGTCATAACGCAACAAAATTCGCCCTGACGATAGTGCTCAATGGAAAATTTTGGATTCACTATTTTGTTACAAGTCTCTTTGAGAAGGATATGACGGGGTGTAGCAAATATCATGGAAATCTATACAATAGTTCTTCAAAAAGTAGACTCAGATCGTCTGGGTGCCTTGAAAACCAGTTCCAAATTTTCTAGAAATCTATACCATTGGTGCTGAGATATTCTAATCTGGACTAAGGTGATGGACTGACAGGTTGGTCATTCCAACAGTCACGGAAAACCTGGAAATTTTTTCGGAAAATCATGTAATTAGTCAAAGTCATTGAAAGTCTTGGAAAAGTCATGGATTTTGGTTGTGTACAAAGACATTGTTACAATAATCTTTTGTGGATAAGTGTCTCCGTAATGTAACAGCAATGCCATTTGCGCCCACATAGCATCTAACACCTACTAACATGCACGGAGGTAAAACAAGTAAAGTCCAATCTGAACTTCAGTTTATGTAACAGAGGCTCCTTCTAACAACTTTTCCACCAGGCTGGTTTCTGCCACATCAGTGACAGTCTGACTCCCATCTCCACAAATCAAAAGTAATGAAATGCAAGTGTCAAGCCTGTAGTCAGCTCCATGAATCACAAATAAAGTATTAATACAAGAGTAATTAACTTCCTAATTGAAGCTTTTGCTGGCATTGGAGTGTCCTGTGCAACATCCCCTCCCTCTGTTGAGAGCTAGCGTAGCTTCAAAGATGCTCTTTCTGGCCCTGATGTTCTCACTTTATTTTTGCTGCGACGTCTGTGCACTTTGTTCTCCAACTCCTTCAAAAATGTCTGATCCTCATGAACCACATCAAATGTTGTTTATTTGAACAAGCTCTCTGAATGCAAATCAGAGTTCTTCCGGTCAACCGCAAGACATGTGTCAACCTCTGCCAAGATTCTTCAAAATAATATCACAGTACAGTGCCAGCGAAGACCTGCCACTGCTGTTTGACATTTTCTGGAAGGGATGCAGTTTTCTGTGCCTCACAGACTCATGTTTGACAGAATGTAAACCAGCCAACCGAATCGGGCTCCATCTGAAAGGTCAGGAACTCCTCACAGCGACCGCCCAATCAGAGCTGAGATACAGCTGTCATGATGGGAGGAAATGGAAGCGTGGAACGGTGTAGCCACGGGGCAACACTTCCCAGAGTGGTGCAATTACAGCGCCGGCACAGTGGGACTGTTTAAAGCTAATTCAGCCCCCTGGACAACACGGGGCAAACCTGCTAACCTTCTGTGGTTATACACGAGGAAGCCTGTGAACTTTAAGCGTTACTTTCGAGGCCTTTGTTTCATATATATCGTTCGTTTGTGACATTTTCATCACAGCAGTAAACAATCCCACCTTACACCGTGCAGTTTGGACGCTACGATCACTTCACATGCATTCTAATAACAGATTTTTTTTTCAATCAGGCAGTTTTGATTGTTTTTGTGAATAAACAGAAAAAGTCCCTCCTTTACTGTGTCTGTCCTCGCTGACGGCGTGCCACCCTAACAGAACAACACAATTAAGGGTCACTTCTCATTAGTCTGTGTCCAAGAAGGGACATGGAGACACACACAGTTTGGTTATTAGCGTCCTCCCTGAACAAACTGTCCCTGTGCTGTCACTAATAATCTATGGCCATAATCAAAGGCTTTGATTCCTTGTGTCACAATTTAAGTTTGTCTACCTGGTGTCACAATAACAAGCGTCTCTGACATCACACCAATCCAGACAGGGGCTGAAAAAAATCAATGGAGCTGAATTTGAGCCGATTTTAAAGCATTATACATTCACATGAAAATAAATTACTTTTTCATAGTCATCAAAATGGCTATTACCTTCACAGTCAAGGTTTTATTTTACTCCCACCTATCACTCTGTAAGAGCCAGAGTAATCTATTTTTCACATTATCAATACACAA
Source organism: Epinephelus cyanopodus (assembly GCA_026686955.1). Classification (NCBI taxonomy): domain Eukaryota; kingdom Metazoa; phylum Chordata; class Actinopteri; order Perciformes; family Serranidae; genus Epinephelus; species Epinephelus cyanopodus. The sequence continues at coordinate 10,671,139 of CM048934.1, forward strand.
GTTAAGAGTGGAATAAAACTGCTCTGAAACATTTAGCAGCCATGGAGCTGTTTGATTTACATTTCATCATTTTTAATAACTCCTATACTGCTGACTTGCTCTTAGTGATGTGGAAAGCATCGTTTGGATGGGCTCAACTTTAAATGAGCACGAGAATCACACTCAAAAGGGTGTCGCAGGAACGAGTCCTAAGACCTGGAAATGAGTTGGCATTTTTGTACTTTTGGTTCCCTCATCTCGTCGACATCTATCCTCCTGAGACATGAACTTTTGTTTGGTATACTTTTTTAATTTCTTCTAGCCATTTGGGATCAGCAGGACCCAGTAAGTATAAAAAAACTAAAAACTGTCCCCTAACAAGTACTTCCTAATCAACAGCATCTTACCTTGTTCCTTTTGCCGACATTATTCAAATTTGTAGCTATTTTAACTACAAACATTGTTAATTATAAATTAGTCTGAGAGGACGGAAGTTCGCTGCATAGATCAGCCTCTCATTGGGCGGAACGAGCCACCCGCTGAAGTCCCGCCCTACCACCTCCGGTTGTGTCGCAGTTTTCAACACGTCCTTTACTAACTTTTGCAGTGTTTGATCTTGCAGGGATGTAGCCATTTTTCCGCCATGGTTCGCGTCCTGTAGGCGATATTTTTGTGGGCGTGTTACACCAAAACCTGTTTCCCCCCGGCAATATATCTGCAAGAACGATTGTGATTGGTTGAAAGAAATAAAAAAAAGCCGGGGCGGTTTTTTCTCCAATCTTAAAGTGAAAGTTGGCGTAGCCAGGTCTGGTGAGCAAGACTAATTATAAATAGACAAGTTTCAACCATAAAATGTGATCAAGTTTTTGACCACTTTTGTGTTGAGCCCGGTCTTGCTCAGTTTTTTGCCCACATGTAATGCGTCAAATGGTATTAGCAGCAATGGGATCAAGTAATCGTCTTGCAAGTCCCGAGTTAAGTCCCAAGTCATGGCAGGCCATTCTCAAGTCTAGTCTCAAGTCCTAAAGTTCACGTTTCAAATCCCAAACAAGTTGAAAAGTGCACTTCGAGCCCGGTCTCTCGCCAAAGTCGTCAAAATCTGACGCTTGGGCAGTGACTTGCGGCATCAGAAACCAACAAAAAAGGCATCCTTCAACGTCGGCATGACACGTGGCCAGTTGCTGTTATAGTTTAACTGACGCTGACCCTGTTCTTTTTTCCTAAACCTAACCACGCTTTTGTTGCTAAAACCCAACTGTGTACCCACAACCAAACGTCAACATGTGATGAGGTCAGAGTGAGAATGTGTTGTGGCAGAGATGGCATTTTGTTGTTTCATGGATTAGTGTAATGTGCTTTTACTACCACTAGATGGCACATATAAGGGTCCAGGCATGAGGATTAAAGAATAAAGTATAAGATCAAGTAAACCCAAGATGTGATGTCTTCAGGTGAGGACAGGAGGTCACTGTTAACACTGAGAGATTTTCAAATTTTTCACGACATAAAATACGTCAGTGAATTCCTCATTACTGACTTTTGAAGCTTAGGCATGTCTTAAAAATGTGGTTGCTAACTAGTGGCTACATAAGGTGATATAGGCTGTTGAGGACATTAAGTGCCATCATGCCAAAACTGCCTTCACAGCTTTATTGAAGTAGTGACTTTAAAGTCACGTGACTTAGTTGTGGTCAGTTTGTAACCTACTCTTTTTACTTCTAGAGATGGCATTTACACCTCAACAATCATGAAAGTGGTGTTCTTTGTGAAGATTGTCTTGCTTAAGAAAAACTTTGTTTGCCACAGATCTAATTTACTGCAATCATCAGATCCAGTGGAAAAATCCCATTAGCTCACTGGTTGTATTGTGGGTTGGCCTCCAAACATAGTCACTGTTTTGGTGAACACTGACACAACAGTGTACATTTTGGAACCTGATTTAGACTGAGCTATTTCTGTGGGTGCTTTCACACCTGCCCTGTTTGGTTTGGTTCAATCGAATTCAACTTAGTTTGGCCCCTTAAGATGTTTGGGCAGGTGTGAACACAGCAATCACACTCAGGTACACCAAAACAACTGGACCAGGACTATCATGAAGAGGTGGTCTCGGTCCAGTTTCAAACGAACTCTGGTGCAGTTTCTTTATCTGAACCGACTGCAGTCACATGACACATTGTTTGAGTTCATTTGATCTGGTCCGCTTGTAAATGCTGCCGTGAGAACATTGAACTTGAACTTTAAACCAAAATCAGTCCCTGATTCGGACCAAAGCAAGACAACTCTAGGACTCTTCGGAACAATGGGCCCATCCTTGCACAGTGTGGATTACTGTTAATCAGGAGGGTACAATGTGTTTTTATTCGTTGGCCAGAACACGTAAAATTTCATAATTAGTTCTCATTTTCAAGGGCTGCTTTAGACAACAACTACTGTAAGTTGTATTCATCGCTGACAGTTAATGCAGTCAGACAATCACAAACTGGCACAATATGAAGAACATTTGCATATTTTGAAAGGTTTGTACACCGGTAGTTATTGATTTCTTTGGACTGTCTTTGTATGATTACAGCTTCAAGAAATACTGATTTAAATAAACTCAAGGACCAACCCGCTGACAGGGCACATTGCATCTATTACGCCTAATTCATAATCCCAAATATGACACAATGATAAATTTAGCACTCTAATGTCGCCTGAGGGGCTCAACGGCGATATCCACTCTGCAAAAGCTTAAGTTTTCCGGCTTCCTCTTCCTTCTCCCTGGGGCCAAATTTGCAAAAGCGGGTCATCCCCGACTTCATCTCCTCCCCCTGGTAGAGTAGTCTTATTCATCTATCATAAAGCCTCCCAGAGGATTTCCCTGCCCGTGTAAATTGGGGTTCTCAAACAGCCCGAGTTTGGGGAAAAATGCATCTCATCGCAAGCCACTCCTCTTTGCTCTCCCTATCCCTCCCATGCTCTGTCCCTTCACCCCTTCTTCCTTATCTGTCTGCTGTTTTATCTGCTCGCCAAGGTCAGACAGGCTTGAGGCGATCAGTCCCGATAAAGACAGGATGTGGAGATGGCGGGGAGGGTGGCAGGGTTGAGACGGGGCCTGGTCAAACGGGTCGTGTCCAGCTGTTGATGCTCATATCTAAACAGTCCCCCTCCCAGATAGCGAGGCGCTTTTATATGTGCGTCACATTCACTCTGCACCTCCCTCATGCTCTGAATATCCCCAGAAAGAGATTATGGTGTCGTCTTGCTGGGTCACAATGCTTTCCATTTATCAGGGATGGATATGATTTGTTGACTTGCTGCGGTTTATCTAATTTCATTTCAAGTCTTTGCGAATCTTCGCTGTCAGGGAGAGAAAGAGAAAGTAAGGGAGCAAGCATGTTGATAGGGAAGGGGAGGCGGGGTGAGGAGCAGGAGATCTCGTAACACCTGCACATTCCCACACGAGGCTCTGGGGAGAGATAGCTACACCGCAGAGACTAACTCATCTCCCTCTTTCTCTCTTTCCGTCTCTTCCGCGGCAGGAAATGGATCAGGTTCGTGAAAGCCCAGGGCCCAGATCCCTTCAATATCCTCCCTGTGTTCTACATCGCAATCTCGGATTGACTGATTCACCCCCGGGCACCTGCGGGGAGAAACCAGACGGGAAGCATGTTTTCGATGTTTAATTTCACATTTAATCATCCAAAATGTTGAAAGACAGTTTCAGGTGCTCGGCGCGATCGTTGCCTTGTTTCTCCCCGCGCTTGTTTGTCAGCGTTCTTCAGAATAAAAGTGACATTTGAGTTGTTTGCTAAAACAATAGCCTCACTTGACTTAAGTTAAGCCGGAGAGAATGCCAAAGCAAAGACAATAAAGAGCTCGGCATCGTAGAAAACACCCAATAACACAAACACACACGCAAACACAAACATATTTCTTTTTCTCCCCTCCACTAAGGGAATGGGAGCTCTATTAAATAATTCAAATGGCTGTCCTAGGATGCCAATCAGAAATACTACAGCCATAAAAGCCATGTCTATACTTGGTGCAGAGTGGAGGCCCTGCAGCAAATGAAAGCATTATTCTTGTTATCCTCCGGAGGATGCAGCAGCGCTAGTATTTCTTCTTCTTCTGCTTGTCGTCGATTTATTTCTTTATTTATTCTCCGGGAGCAAGGAGAGATGTTTAGGTTTTGAAGCAGGACATATCTGCGGGGGGAAAGCGACTGTCAGCCTACTTTATCCCCATTTGAATAGTACCTCTCTGCTCGCTCCAAGGTGAAACACACTCTGTTGGAAACTGGGTTAGGAGAAAAACTGCCAAGGCGGCCTTGTAACAATACTGGAGGTATGAGCGTGCAGAGCCCCTCCCCCAACCCCCAACCCCTCTCTTTATTTGGCTGTAGTAAGTTATCTCTTCTATTAAAGGATCAATTATTAATCAGTGATGTGGGCCGTGTTGTGGTTTGACTATCAGCTAGTGTTTCTGTGTGAAGCCTTTATGTGTGATTCAGTGCCCAGCAGCTGCGTCAGTGATAGCGTTAAACATTCAAGGGGGAGGAAAAAAAAAATCATGTACTCTGTTGGCTTATTGCTTCAACTGAACAATAACGTTCCCAAGTCTGTCGTCCGCCGCACTAAATCTGCTCAGACTTGGAAGATTAGATTTACATATTCACTTCAAGTAGAATAATAATGTGATGGAAGAGTTTGTATTTTGACAGTGAATGTGAGAAGATGCAAACACTTGCGTTAATAAAGTGGCAGTGAGGACGTTTATAACAATGGCAGCTCTGTAAGGTCATTAAACTACCCATTGAATTACACATTAACAAAACGCTACATATATCACCTGTGACCTTTGACTACTTGCCTACCTTTTCCAATAACTCATCATCTTCATCATTTGCTATCACTCTATCTTTGTTTTATTGAATTTTATTATTTATTTATTTATTTATCATCTTTACACACTCTGATTTATCTGGTCGTACTTGAAAAGTACTGCACAAATAAAGTTCATTATTACCCCTGCCAAGGAGGTTATGTTTTCGCCGGCATTGGTCTGTTTGTCTGCAAAATAACTCAAAAAGTTCTGAATGGATTTTAATGAAATCTTCAGGAAAGGTTGATAATGGGACAAGGACAAGATGATAAAACTTTGGTGGTGATCAGTTGAAGCGAAGTGGATAAAATAATAAAATGACGGGAAATCTGAGCTGCTTGGCGAGGTCTGCGCTCTCCAAGTGCTTTAGCTATTATTAGTAGTCGTAGTAGCAGTAGTAGTAGTTATATTATCTGGTGATGAAGATGCCTGTGATTCACATTTTCTGACATCTAAAGTTCTCCTACTAGCCAATTTTCGTAAAGGCCAAACAGTGGAATTACAACTCTGGGTAAAAAAGCCTCTTTCCCATTGACTTACTTGGCGAAACAGACATCTGTAAATCAGTGGACGCATTTTTTGAGCGTGACAACCTCTACAAAATGACTTGTTTAACTATTGATATTTAATCCATTTGGTCCGATAACATTTGGAGAGTCTGCAAGAGCCACGACATTAAGTCATTTTATCCCCATTCAAGTGAACGAAACGCTAAACTGGAAGCAGCCGGCTCGACTGGCGGAAGGCTCTTGTGCACACACATTCAGCCGGGCCTATACAAAAAGTTATTTATTGACAGTATCAGTATCTTGTGCACACAGCTAAAAAATGTAATTTGATTTAATTTAATTTTAAAAACCTTCACGGGAAACCTCTTTGTTGACGTCGGCGCTTGGTGATTAAAAGTGTGGGAGACATTAAAGCCCTGATTGGCAGCCAGTGTAAGATATGATAACTTTTAAAAGGAGAAAGCTGCAATTTACATACATATGCTCTCGACTCGTACTTTTATTCTATACTACTACAAGATAACACTTGTGTGGAAATGAATTTTCAACTGTGGCAGCTGCGTCTTTGAACAAGTAGCTGAACACCTCAACCAAATAAACGAATGCTCATTTTATTGTTTTAATGTCCCGACGTGTGTGTGTGTGTATTTAACTGCTCAAAACAAACACAGTGTTCTTGTTGAATGTTGCACATTAGCGATGGCACACATTACAGCAAATTAACAGACAGCGCCACGTTCCTCCTGACAAGCATGTCACATTTGTCGAGGCTGCTCATGCATTCGCTGCACTGTACTGTTAATCACAGAGAAAATGGAACAAACAGCGTTATTTCTTTGGTTACAATGCTTGGTCTCTTTTTCCAGTGGTTAATTATTTATTTAAGACGTACATTTGTGACCCAACCAACCCAACCACCCATGACCTATTTGGACGGAAAGGAGGGAGTAAAAATCCAAAAGGCTTTTAGGAGAAATGTTTCCCCCGCTCCAGCAGACAACGAGCCATCGGACTCTCTACGGTGAAGCAACCTTCACAAAGCCCAAGAGTCCGTCTTCAAATTGCGCTAATGGACAATTTAACCACTGCTCTCCTTAGCCGCCCTTAAAAATGGAACCAACCCCCCACCCCCACCCAAAACACCACCACCACCACCAAACTTGCGCCCACTTATCCATGTGGTTACCTCAACATGATGTCACTCTCTATCCCGGGAGCTGGTAGACGGCCATGTGCATACGTGAAGGAAGGCAGCCAAGGTCGTTACTCATTGATAAGGCCCCTGTGGAGCGCCGGTGTTATCTCCTCTGCCTGGGGACTTCCCAGAGCAACCTCTACAATTAGCCATTTTCCCCTCTCTATTTATCCCAGTGACAACCACCCTGACTCAAGTACTGGAGCTGAGGCGGTCTGGCAACCCCCCCAGCACTGTTTAAGATGGGCGCTTAGCAAGTCCTTGGACGGATCATAGGTCCCTGATCGCTCTTGACTCAGCAGCTGAACTAAAAAGTAATACATCCTGCTCAAGTTAAATAAAGTAAGTCCCAGTATAAACTGTTATTGGGAGTTAATACATTTGTATCTGAATGTGTGGATCACGATAAAATACACTGACTGATGAAGGGATTTATATAACAAAGGGTGAATTATGCAACTCACAGGCGTTGTGCGTTATTTTTAGCGTATTGATTGCAGGCACTTAGAGCAGCAGTGATGTATATGAGTGACGTTCACAGCTATCTTGATAATCAGTAACATGTTTTCTAGTAGTGGCCTCCATGGGACCATATTTTGGGAAAATGTACAGTAGTCAATGACGAGAGACAGATATTTGTTTTGGTTCTGTTTGAATTGTGCCATGAAGTACACCTTCAGTTTAAAACGTTATTTTTAAGACAATAAAGTCGCAGTTTGTCATAGCAGTGCAAATATATCTCATAAACTGCATTTTTAAGACAGACAAGTGGAGCGTTAGATTAGAAACATTGTTTATTCACTGTATGTGGAGCTAAAATTAAAATTGAATTATGTTAACTCTTACTGTCTGTTAATGATGTGTTAATGTAGCATCGCTAACATGCTTTGAGATGCTTGTCAGGAATTACAAAGGTACAATGACAAAATCCAATTTGAGGTGTAACAGGTGGTGCGTCCCACGTTTTAGTTCCCAATTGGTCTTCGAAAGAAGATTAACATACCATCACAATTGGAAAATTCCGCTTCTGGTTCAGTTCCAAAAGTTGCCCCCACAGTTCACGCAAATTACATGGAGGTCAGGCCAGTGCTGACCTCTGAGGGGGACAGAAAGGTGGAGACGCAGACCTCCTGTCTGTTTCTGTAAACTGAAACAATTTCCCTCAGTGGAAACAAAGCTTTTATTTACTTTAATTTCAGATAAGAAATAATAAATTGTGAAGACAATAAAGCCTCCACAAAAATAGCATTTTAAGTCTTGTGTGTGATTTATCCTGGCTTCATATGAGCAGAGGAAGTCTCTGCTCGTCGCTAGGCTAATTTATACAATGTAAAATGCCATAGGCTTGTGCTAATAAAGTTAGCACGTTGTATTTGTTTGGAAAACGTATTTAGTATAAGACAGTTGTTTTGTCAGTGAACCTTGTGAGTTGTAATGGAGCCGAATGGCTTCATATGAGTAGAGGAAAAGTCCACTAGCCACCAGGCTAATTTATACAATGTAAAATGCCATAGGCTTGTGCTAATAATGTTAGCATGTTGTATTTGTGGGGAAAATGTGTCCAGATAAAGACAAGTGTTTGTCTGTGAATGCTGCGAGTTATAGTGAAGCTGATTTGTGTACTTGTGTTTGAAATTGTCTCTATTAAGCCACGTTAAAAGTGTGTTTTAGGGGTGTATTGAATCAACTAAACTTTACAGCACTTCACAGAAAACCCGCTGCCGACTAGTGTTTTGGAGGTGTAACTGTTGTGCAACTGCATATTTTCAAACAGGGAATAAAATCCCTGTCTTTGCATTTTAATTGTATCACAGTCTGTTTTTATAAAAGTGCTTGTGACATTTCAAATGTGGCTTTGAAATTAGTTAGATTTTAGTTAGTTGTTCCCACCTGCAAGGTCGTATAACAAAGTTTACAGTCTTGCAGACACTACGGCTGCAGCTTCCTTTCCAGTCCTTTTCCAATCCAACAAGAGGGTGTGTAACTCTACAAGTTTTTGAATTGCAGCACTTCTGTGGTATCAGTGGCCCAGTAGGACAGAGCTCATCCCTGCCATGTGGAAATTGCAGAAATACTATCAGGGTAATCTGGAAACATTTTCTTCCTTCTGAGGAGGACGACCTTTTGTTTGAAATCTGTGTGTGAGTGCAAGGCAGGGCGGCCGTGCGGCTATTTTTAACACAGTCCTCAGGTATTTGCGTCCTTCCTGCAGTGCGAAGTTTATGCTTTTAAAGTGGAAACACTTTGGATACAGACAGAGAAAGAACTGACCTATACTGAAGTGGTTCACTACACAGACTGGTCTGTAGTTCACTGGCATTCAAAGGTAAAGAGCGGCAACCAGCATCTGTGATTGGCTTTGAAAGTTTTCTCTGCAATTTAGAGGTCACGACTGTGAAAAAAGGCTCGTATCATCGATGTAAATTAGGCCCGTGAATGCACAAAAAATGTGTTCAAGGGTACAGTCTAGACACAGATGAACATCATTCACAGTCAGAAATATAGTCTACGCATAATTCAACGCTCGACGCTCAAGGTGTGACTGTCAGAAATCATACAAATGCAAATATTGATTTAATGAGAGAATTTGCAGACAGAACAGTCGACTTCAAATGTATTGTTTCCCTTGTATCCTTTCAGCACCGTAGGACAAGAAGTACATGATCAAATAACTTTTCTACGGGTGCTTTCAGACCTAGAGTTGCCTTGCTTTGGTCCGAATGAGGGATTAATTGCCTAGAGTCGGTTCGTGGTCTCACGGCAGCATTTACAAGCGGACCAGATCAGACGCCTCGCGTGAGAAAGCTGCTCTTGATTGGTCAGAATTTCCAGGAAGTAAAGCAAACGTTGAAGAAGAGAACACTTGCAAGATAAACGGGACACTTTCTAATGTCACAATGGAGGGACAACTACGCAGGTTGATTTTAGCGCTGCTCATCGTGGACTATATTACTGTCATTGTTCATTATAGTCAAACCAGTCACCTGTTGTGGTTCCCATAGACATAACTTAGGGCATTTGATTTGATTTTATTGTGTATAAATGTAAATGTTGCTATGGCTTCCAAAGGCTGCTGGAAATAAAGCATCTTCGCTGAAAACTGTCCAACCTGATTGCAGCCTTTTGTCATCGCCCCCTGCTGCTGCCGCCTGAGCGTCTCTACTCTCCAGGTGAGTGTGGTTCGCCTCGAACAAGCAAGAGAAGAGAATAACTCTCGCTCTACTGTCAGAGCTCGGCTGGCTGGACTCCTCATTTAACAGAATCACACTCATAAATCTGTTTCTGTGCCAGCTGCGTAAACCACAAGTTGAACCTGTATGGCAAAGGCATCTTCAGTAACAATCGTCTTTGAAGCCGCTTGACGCAGATTTTTGTCTGGAAATTCAAACATAAATTCATAAAAACTGAGTTTGTGGTTTCCTTGCGCCCTCAATTCAATAGTTTTCAACGTAGACACACACTCAAATGCCAGAGAGACGCCATCGTCCTGCGCACATGTTCTCGAGCACCGATGTTTCTGGGCGAGACGGCTGAGAAACCTTTGGAACACACCCTGCAAGTCATGTGACGAGGACAAACCAATCACAGCCGACAGATACCTTTCCCTTCTCCCATAAATATCAGTGTGAGGGAAATTCTCCTCCCTGTAGAAGTGACGGACTCGGCGTGCGGACTTAAGCCTCTTTAATACATGCAGCATGGAGAGAAGACCCAAGTGTCTCTGCCAGCTGTCAGAACGTACAGACTCGTATATTGTGCTGAAGCTCTGACCCCAGTTTACAACCAACAGCTGCATTTGTAAAAGAGATTCCCCGTCATAAAACAGATTCACAAACACAGGAATTCTCCGTACAGTTGCATTTCTTTTTTCAACACTGTAGATAAGCAAGAGCTTAGCAGAGCTGGGTAAAAAACAAAAAAACCTTTTGTCTAATTTACCTGCAACAGGAACATTACGTTCTTCAGATACATTTTTTCTTCTCCACATTTCAGTCACTTGATATGAGCCTTCACCATTCCAAGTTTGTAAAATATGCCAGGTAGACATGAACAAAAGCACATAAATATCATATGCCCTCCATGCAGCTCACATCGCCGTCACGCTGCTCAGAGCTGCAGCCACTCTTTGTGGATCTCGGTGGCCTTGCTCTCGCTCGCTTGATGTGCTTCCTTAATCAGAGTAAAATGTCTCCTTTCTTTATTATTTCAAGACACGCGCTGAGCCAATTAGCTAATCATTATGGCAAGGCAGGTGGTGCACTAATACAAGATAATAATACACCTTGGGCATTCAGAGCCACCATACTGCTCAGGGCTTTTCAGCAACATTGCACTGTTCTGCGCAAGCCTAATTGGGTTGTGGAACATGGGGGGACGGAGGGGGGGTGGATGGAAAATGATCATGCATAGGAAAAACCGTTAAACCTGGAACTTCTGCACCTATTTTTTATTGAGGGAATCATAAGGACATTGGCATTATTAAAAGGACCATTTCTTTTAAAAATGAGACAAAACCTGGAATAATATATTTTTCGGGCCCATGAAATGTTAAAATACCTCGAGGGCACGGGTGCTTTAGATGTGAAGTGGAAACGGAGGGGGAGACTGAAATGTAGGATTTACCCCCCACCCAGCTTTTTTGTTTCTCCAGATTAGGAACAAACAAAAGCAAACAATCTGTGATCATACGCCTGTACATTTATCTTTCATTTGATCTCAAATGAATACAACAAATAAGATCCATGCTGGTTTGCTTTCGTTGCAGGGCTCACATCGTCATAATGAACCTGTCTCGAGGCCAAAATATTAGAAGAGAAAGTGAGAAATCACCTTGAAGTTGGAAACAAAGTTTTGCTCCTGCAACAAATAAATGTAAAGCCCAGTCCCATTTCCACCCCTTAAATCTTCCACTTGGTATTGAGTGCCTTCGTTTGCGAGATAACCCTTGATGAGGGAAGTGAGAAATATTACGGTAGAGATTTTTCCCTAAGAAATGAGACACCACTTCATGCAAATCGGCGTAGTAGCAACGCAAGATACCAGTAGTCATTCAGGTTTGAAAATGCCGGCTCCAGCGCTTGTGTCGTGGCGTGTGCTGTGTTTATTCTTCTCTGTCTGATGAGTCAACAGAGAAGAAATGCTGAAAACAGGAGGCGCCTACGACGTCTTCTAGTTCTGATCGATTTTGTTTGGGTAAGTCGATTTGTTTAAATATTTTGACGCTGTGTTGTGATGAGTTTACGCTAGTCCAACCATGTTTGTACAGCCTACATTCCGATCGTACAGTAACAAATTGTTTTCCAAAACTTGCCGAAGTTGCTGACTTCGCAAGGTGTTCTGGGAAATTTCATCTTCCACTTCGTTGAAAGTGTGGGTCGGGGCTCCCTTGGAATCTAGTATGTGTAGAGTAGGTCGTATTCCATTGCTCAGATCATTTAAACAACACTTGATAACTTTTTAAAGCTTTACATTACACAGAGATATTTGTCCCAGACTTGTTGTTGCACCAACACATTCCCTAAAACCATTGAAATATTGATTTTGCTGACTTGTGTCAGGGTCTCGGTCACCCTACAAAGACAGCAACTCACGGTTACAGTCTAAAACTAGGAGGTGTGGACTTGAGTCACGTGACTTGGGCTCGAGTCGGAACTTTGGTGACTTCAGACTGGACTTGACCAAATCAAAAGAGAAGAATAAAAACTGTTAAAGTGTTAAAAAGTCTGCCTGAATCAACTCAAGTCTGCACTTAATTCTCCAGACCCAATTTGTCGTTACCAATCCGACAGCATCCAAACAAGTTTCAGATGAAAACCATGACAAACTAACATAACCTTACTGGGTACCAGTTGTAGCAATGAACTAATAAATACACTAAAATATAAAAATATTCCAGAGAGCATCAGAGACACCACATGGCTGATTTCAGTAAGTATACTCCCAGTTAGAGCTGTCGTGTCTTGGAGCTGTTATGTCACTACCAAAGAATGTCCAATGATTCATTGTAATGAGCCTAAAACTCCAAAACACCTATTAATCATCTGTTACAATAGGTTTGGCTCATCAACACAAACTAGAGGTCATTTCTTTGTGAATAATTTACGATTACAAACAAAAAGTTGTACTGTGGAAGCGAAGGCTTCTAGGACAGTCTCCTGTTCCTCTCTAAAGGAAAAAGATAAGTGTAGTTGGCTTAGCGTTAATGCTTAGCTAACGTTATTACTCTGCTGGCAGTACATTTGTTGAAGTGCACGTTAAGACTTGTTTGGAATTCGAAACTCAAACTTTAGGACTTGAGACTAGATTTGAGAATGGCCTGCCCTGACTTGGGCCTTGCAAGACAGTGACTTGATCCCACCTAATTCCATTTCACAAATCACATGTAAGCAAAAACGTGACATGGGATACGTAATTAATAAAAAAGTTTCTCACCATCAACAGAACATTTACTTCCATCCACCATTTTTCTCCATATATGATGCAAATTCTGCTACTCTTGAACCAAACATTTTCGACGACTTTCCCAGTCGTTGTGTTCATGTCAAATTTTCGAATTGTAAACTCATCTTTTGGATTATTCCAACACCACATGAATGCAAGGTAAACATCATCTCTATTAAGTCATATTTTATCACAGATATAATCAATCAAATCAACATACATTATTAAGTCATGCAAACTATAAGCTTAAATTCCTCCCTCCAAATACTAATTGTGTTTGCGATGCCGAGGTCGTCAGGACTTTTCCGTGGCAGCTGTGGTGATGAACACCTCCTGAAATTTTCTGTATCCATTCTCGACACCACAATTCACTGGCTGCACATGTTTTCCTGTGTCCTATTTCCTGACTGTCAGTCCATAAATACATCTCATGAATGCATGATGAGGGAAGAACAAGCGCTGTCTCACACTGTATGCACCTGGCAATGAAATAAAATCCACATTTAGAATGGAGATTTTGGGTTCTGCTGGACATTTTCTTTTTGCATTTCTAAATGAAATATACACCGTGTGCTGGAGGTCGAACTGTTGCAGCTACATATAGTCGCGATTACGAATTTGACAGTAAATTTGATTTTTTTTTATCCTTTGACGAACGTTAGTTGCTATTGTTATTCTAAAAGGTTTTTACTTCTCTAGCCACGATCAACACAAGGTGACATTTGAGACTCTGCTATCAAACACAGATCCCACATGCTCATCTCAAAATAAAATCTGACAAGTGAGGGATCCAGGGGCGAGCAGTCACTTGCTGTTGGGGAGTGTGCTCGTGTCTCGGCGAGTGCGCTTTAACGTGAAAGCAAACTGACAGTCAAGAGTGTCAAAAGTAGTTTACTTCCATTACAGTCTCCCCCTGCCCAAGTCACACATCTGGTATTCGTGGAAACGGCATTTAACACACTCTCTCACGGAGCTGTGGCGTCTTTCTTTCATTATGTTAGCACCTCCCGAAGGGCAGGATGCTGTGTTTCTGCCCCCGTCTTTGACTGACACGGTGGTTATGAGCAATGATAGCTGCCAGGGCTCCGAGGGAGCATCTAAATGAACTGACACTGGCAGTGTGAAGACACCTCGCGCCAAATCCACTGACAACATTATTATACTAAGGACTTTATATAGGATGATGAGGCCTGGAGAATCAATGTGATTGATGCGCGGCACTCGGCGCATAATTCCTCACGTTTTATTTAAGACGCTCGCTCTGAGGGGCTGTTGTGATTGCTGCCACTTGGAGAGGTGCTGTTGCTGCTTGTCGGTTAAACATTTTCAGTTTTGCTATACACACAGGAAATTAGAGGAGCCCAGGAAGTAAAGTGCGGTTCAACATCCTGTCCGACAGCAGTTTATAGTCATTTAGGGGCATGTCAGTTGTGTGCAGCTGAAGCCAGCAGCACACAGGCAACATGGCAGTTGGACTCGGCTGTGCCAGGGCTGTGGTCCAGTCTCTGTCTCAAGGCGTGTTGGGGTATTTTGACTCAGGCTGCTCTTGGTCTTGGGCCCTGGTGTCACATGTGAAGTCTCTTGTCACAATTGAGTCCACCTTTCTTTCTTCTCTGTGCCTCCAGTGTGTCCAACATGTTCTTATTCTAACTAGTCAAATATCCCTGTTTTGTCTGGACTTTGACATCTATGCATTACATGCCAGGCCTCCTTCTGCGTCTGTTTCTGATGCCCTTAGACACTGTGTTGATTTGCTCTTGTTACATGCATTGTGCCTTTCCAAAATACACGTTTTCAGAGGACGTGCAGTTTCTGCTCGTTATACATACAGTCTTTTTCAAGATAAACGACGATGTCTCTTGCACTTGCATTTGTTTTGTGGTTAGTTTTAGACAAAAACATTATGGTTGGCTCAACATTCACACAGGAAGCAAACACGGGGCTTCTGGTTTAAAGTCCCGGTCAAAATCCAGACTTGTGTTACCCAGCGGTGTATCATACTGGTTGTTACCCACAGTGTTACTAACTGACACTGTTTGCGGTGTTATGTTGTGTTCACACCAGCCGCGAATAAAACAATTTGCGAGTGAATTACATGTAAAGACGTGTTTAGATGCCAATTTCTGCCACGTGGTATGTTGGACACGCTGGGTGTGATGCAAATGATGCGAATTAAGCAGCCTGGTTTAATCGAGTGGTGCAATTTCGCATCAAGCGCTTTTTCACGAGAGTTTAAAAAGCCGGGCTACCGAGCGACTGATTTGCGCCTTGATACCCAATCAGCAGGTGAAAAGACAGGCGTCCATATCATGTAAAGAATAATTGTTTGCTGTTGTTCATTGTTGCTTTTTATATACAGGACAGTAAAATTGTTTGCAGCAGCAAGCATTATCTCCAAAGTACATTGTCCCTTGTCCAATTTGAAAATAATGATTGAATCCATTAGCTGTTTTATGTATAAAGACAGGTGTTCATATAATGAAAACAATAATTTGCCTTGTATTTGTAGACATTATGGGCCCTATTTAGATGGTCTAAAGCAGGCGGCAGAGGGCGCATAATCCATGTCACAAGTGTCATTGCTATTTAGATGCAGGTGCAGTTGTCATTTTCACGCCCTGCGCCCTCGTCGTCTAACTAGCAAATAAACTTGCGCTCCTCTGGGTGTGTTGGGCTAAAAACGAGGAGTGGTAAGGCGCAGTCATGGCGCGTTGCTAGTTAGATGATGTAAAAAGCAAATGCGCCAGTGACCAACAAAAACCTGGTCTAAAGTCAACAGCGCAGTATTTCGCTGTTAAACAAGTTAGTAATATGCGTCTCTAGGCGGGTGCACAACGCGCGTGCACTCTGCTCAGACACACACGGAGCAGCCACACATATGCAAAAGACAACAAATAAAAATATCATTACAATGTGAAAGGTTATTATTGTGCACATTAAAATATTTATCAGAAACACGTCTTAATGGTCAGTCATTAATCAGAATGATCTAATCGCAGTAATAATGATCATCATAATTTGAAATAATGACAAATGAAATTGTAAAATTATCTGACCAATCAATCATTTTTGAAAACCAAAGCCCACACGTTGCATTTATTTTAACATGTTACACTAGGCTACATTATATTATATTATTATATTGTTATCGGAGTGTAGAGAGGACGCACATGCAAATAAGAGGCAGAACACAGCTCTAGAAAACGTGAAAACAACTATTGTTTACTTATCTGCATTGCTGTGGTGGGACTAATGTTCGTTGTAAGATGTGCTGCGACCACGAAATTTGCTGTGGCACCATGTAAAGCGCAATGTTGAGAAAGTCTTGCTAGGCTTGATTTTTGTTTTGTTAAAGTCTGACGCCAACGCTGATGGTCGGAAAGACATTCAGAGGGACGTCTAAAGATCATTAAGAGCTTTGGAAAAGCAGCCAACGAGGTATTTTATTTCAATTTGTTTCTCATGATTGTGCTGACCGCCATTTTGTTTCCTCTCATGTCATGTTTGTACACTGTATTGCTGCATTTTTCCTTCTATGTTTATTCTTCGGTGTGACAAGAAGGACATAATTCAGAGAGACAGAAATTTGAACTTGACATGAAACTTATCTACGTTGTCTTTAAAGCCAGAGTCCACTGACAAAAAGAGTAATTTAACCCTGTTGAACATGGTCTATCACTGCCTCGATTAGGAAATTAGTTTAATAATTACTTGTTCTTGGGCTTTGTCACTTGAACATAAACATATGACATTTTGGGGAACTTGCTGAAACCATTTTCTTCATGCGCTCTATACCTGCAGACAGTTGGAACATCCACATGCACTTC
Organism: Epinephelus cyanopodus; assembly: GCA_026686955.1. NCBI lineage: Eukaryota > Metazoa > Chordata > Actinopteri > Perciformes > Serranidae > Epinephelus > Epinephelus cyanopodus. The sequence goes on from CM048934.1 coordinate 10,687,953, forward strand.
AACTAAAGATTCATCAATACTCTGTTTGTCTGTGTGTATCTACAATATTGATAGCTTTTATCAGAGCAAGACAAATCCATATGAATAAGATAGACGCAGCCAGCCATGGAATACACAAACATACTGAATAAAGCCATGCATAATGACAGAATCTCTCGTCTCCGTCTGAGAAAAATAAGTGGATGCACTTTATTTTTTTCATAACTTAACGTATCCTGCTGATGAAATAATAATCACACTATATTTCATGTTAATGTCAATCTAGGAAGTAAAAAAAAAATTAATTAATGCCGCGTTCCTTTTCTGTAATGTTTTCCCCACTCTAGTCAAACATCTGTGTACAATGAAGCAGTGCCACAGAACAGTGCCCACGTTTCGCCTGCCATATGTCCTGCCCAACTGTTGCTTTGTGTACATCTACAGTCAGAGGTAATGAAACATGCCGGCTTTGTAAGTAAACAGAGAAAGCTTGTGTTTCTCCGCAGTTTGTCTTGTCATTCGGTTGCTTAATGTAAACAAAAACAACCTTGAATTTACATTTAGCCTAGATAAAGGGCTGCCTTTCCCTTTTCCGCAGAATCTAGTCGTAATAGTGGGTCAGAGATATGATGCATGTTACCTCAGCTACAGCTGCAATATATAGAGTCAGGTTTTGAAGGTAGAAGGGAGGCAGATGGATAGGGATATAAAAAAAAAAAAAAAAAGGTGGAAATGTATGCTTTAAGGTTTATTAGGCTAGTGTGCAATCGCAGGCTGCTTGCTCAGGGAAATCAGTGCCCCTGGGCTACATCCCATCCCCACGGCTGCTCACAGGGAGATATTGGAGGAAAGAAAAGGAGGATGCCTGCGTGCACGCGGGCTGGTAGGGCTGGGGATTGTCGACGAGGGGGAGGGGGTTGAGAGTGAGAAAAGGAGGAAGAATGAAGCAGCTAATACTTGAGATGAGTCTCCATTTAATGGAAAATCTCGTACATGTGTGGTAATGAGTTTACTCATAAGCAAATCACGGGCGCGCTCTCCTCGGCGCACGAAACCGTGCCACGAAATCCATCAGCCCACTCAGTAATTTAGAGCGAGAATCAAGAAAGGCTCGAGTCATTCAGGTGTGTCAATTAAGCAGCGCCGAGAATAGCTTCAGGATGCATGCTTTAACAAGGAGAAAACAGGATTTATTTATTTATTTACTTATTGTTTTATTGCCTGAAATGACGCACATGTACAGTATTATTAAAACAGAAATTCCCATGGTGGTATTTTATTCACTCTCAGATTTCAACAATGACACGCTGGCCCTAATTAAGACGTAATGTATATATCACATTTTGATCATTTATTAATTCTGTCTCTGCTGCTGCTGCTCAAAAAAAAAAAAAAAAAAAAAGCCAGTGAAGCCCTTTTTACAGTCTTCATGTCTTTCCCCTTTCCTATAGAGACCCCTCATCCTCCTGACCACCTGTTCCTCTCTACCCATTTTAATTTACTCCGCCATATGCTGAGCTGCAGCTATCGAACAGCATATAGCTCATGAATAACCCAGCGAGTTAATCTCTCTTTTGCACCTCAAACATTTTATTTATTCATTTGTCGTGCTTGCATATCTAATAGCACACATCAGTCAGGGTTAAAGTGATCAAATAGGAAAACAGGTTTCGCTTCATGGGATGCTTTTTAGTTGGTGGTTTTTGTGGGGTGTCAGGTTCTGCTGCTGCTTTGGAGCCATACGGCAGGAAATGTGCTTGGTTAGAGGAAAATATGTCCACGTCGTCAGTGCCGCGGTATAGGTGAATGCTCATCTATCTATCTTTTACTAATTTTTACTGCTACTACTGTTATTCTGAAATATTACTTAAGGCCACAACAACTGGGTTAACTTAGCTGTTAGCAGTTAGCAGCTAGTTATCAGTACCTTTGAGCAGCCAACCAACAGCTCACAGAGGCTGCATTGATTTACACTGTGAAGCGTTCAAGCTCTGTCCAGTAAAAATGAGCATTTGGTGAAAATAAACTATGGCATTCTCACGACGTGTTCAATGTAATCTCGTAAAACGTAGCTTTTGGTGAGAACCTTGAATAAATCCAGCTGTTTGAAGGAGAAACTTGTTGATGTTTTCACAACACTATAAAATAGATATTAGAGAGAGAATTATGATGTATCATATACAGTAAAAAGGGCTTATTTTTTGAAAGATGTTTTTCATGTGAAAGAAGGTTATGTTAAAGCTTGTGTCATAAATATGTATTATTGAATTTGTGCTCATTCAAAGACTAATGAAGGACTGAATGGCTTTAAAACTGCTCATTTGTCTTTTTATAGTGTAGATTTCTGTGTTTATCTAGCACAAAAGAATAAATAACAACAAAAAACAAAAGAAACAACAACATGAAAATGATACTGTATTGGCTACTGGCAAAATTGTTATTTTAAAAATTGACATCAGTATCAAACTAGCACTTTTTTGTTTCTTATCAGCTAGGTTCTTTATTTGCATTTTGGTAAGCAAGACTGTTGTTACAATTAACTTACAACGAAGAGCAACACTGCACTGCTAATTGTCTTGATTTCTTTCAAAAACATGAGAAGACTGCAATAAACAATGAAATTACCCAAAACATTTGCAAGAAATTAGTAAAAAGAGAAAATGAAAAACAAGAAAATTAGTTTAAAAAATAGTCAAACAAACAAACGATGATCTGAAATGACCTGGATAACATGCTTAAAATTATAATGTAATAATACAAATTATAGCTTAGCTTTTTGCTTTTTTCCCTAGTTTAAAAAAAAATCTATATCTATTTATTTTTTTGCAATTTATTGGACATTTCTTAACAAGCTGTCATGTTTTTTCTCCCCATGTTTTTGTAGGAATTTCACTATTTTATCCAAGGGTCAAAGGTTTTAATAATTGCAAACAGCGTCTGAAAGCAGCACGTTTAAAAGCGTCGCTCCAGGTTTAAAAGGGCGCAAACAACAAGGGTTGAATGTGCCAGATATTGACCAAAGAAGCTACTAAAAATGTGTGTTAATGTAATGCATCGAATCAGATGTGGGCAGGAGGGAACAGGAAACAGGAAAACAAAGCTATGCAGAGTTTTGTTTTTTCCTTCTAATCCCTTTTATTCTTGTAAATGAACGACTTTTCTCTCTGCTTTTGGTTTAACCAATGCTCTTATGTGACGGACGGGGACGGCTCATAGTTGGAGTCTCCGGAAGATCGTCGGTGGAGCTGTGAGCTTATTACTGTGTTACACAATATTCTGAGACACTGAAAGAGTTCATGTCAGTAATATATACAACCATTTCTGATCAATCCATACAATGAATGACAAAACAACCAAAGACAAAGTTAGACCGTTCAGAAGCCATGTCGGTGCCGAGCTCCTTTTCCCTCACAGACAGACGGGAGGATATAATAAGGCACAAACAAAGCGTGGAGCGCTTAAGAAGAGAGCTCAAAGTAAACCCAATCCTCCCACCTTTATGAGGAGGCTAAGACTGCTTTGATGGCTCTCTGAGACACCTCAGCTGAGTCACGTCAGGAGGAATTTGATCACAGAGGACCGAAAATGGCGCGGAACAAGGAGACACCACGACCCGCCACATCCCCAAATGAATATGGACATAAAATAGGTCTGGTAATGCAGAAGACATTTGCCCTGTGGCGAACGCCCTTCTTTGTATACAATTCATATAAAGGCTAATATTACCTCGTCCTTGCAGTTATTGCTTTGTGGTGTCCTGAGTGGTTTTGCGTCTGTGACCTACATCTGTTTCTCTATAGGGAGAATCACCGGGGACTGTCTAAGTCACTGTGAGTTTCATAAACTTTTTGTAGACTTGGGTTAATGTACTTTGCATGAATGTAAAATGCTTCAGTAGTCAACACATTAACATTTTTTTCTGATGATTTCAGGACAGCTGGATTTTTTATTACTCTTTTAATAAAAGTGTTGCTGAATATCTCACGAAAGTGACTGTTCAAACAGAGCGCAGGCACGCTGTAGATTTTAATATGCATATGAACACCACGAGAGATAAATAAGATCAATTCCTCTCTCTGGTAAATATGATGCTACAGTCAGGAGACAGTTACCTCAGCATCAAGACTGAAAATGGCAGGAAACAGCTAGTTTACCGTCAAAACTTCAATTAAATGCGGAGTCCCTTTTACTAGCCTGGTGTGGCTACACGCTTTGACAAATAAAGGCCTGTCTCAGTTAGAGGCCTTGTCTGGTTTATGGTTTATAGACGTTCTTCAAACGTATAAAACTGGGTTGTTAGCTACCTCAAATTTCAAGTTATTTATATTCCATTTGGTCCATAAGTGTGGTGTTGTGTCAGTATGTTGGATGCCATAAACCTTGAATATCGTCTGTTGGAGCTAGATCCAATGACTGATTCCGAATTCCTAATTGATATGTTACCTGAAACCTAATTTTTATACAAGTAATATTCATACTGGTTTGAATAAAAATTTGATTTTCTGACCTTTGCTGAGCAACAGTATTGTGTGAAAGGAATTAAAGGCCTGTCCCACATCGACGCCTGTGACAAATTTAGGCCAAAGCAAGTGTAACTTTCAAGATAGAAAGGTCAACTTTGGCTCAAAGTGATGTTTAGCAACTTGGGAAGTCTTCAATGTACAAGTAAAGCAATGCACTTTAACACAAAGTGATGAAAAATAATCATTTTTGATGAGAATTTGTCAAACAGGCAGTAATATTTTTGTTTTTCTAGATCGATATTGTTTGTGATATTTTGAAATAGAATGGCAGCAAACCCCATAATCTTATTTTGCTACTTTCCCATTTATGCCAGGATACCCTATGCCAAATTTCATGCTTGTATGATTATTTATGCCATCGTAGTTTCCTAACATTTGCATTTTTTTGCCAGAAATAAGTCCCATAAAAGGGGTTTGTGCCCCCTGAGGCCAAATGGCCCCAAGTTAGGGGTAAGTAGTCTGAATATACAGACTCTACATTCAGTAAATGTCGAGTCTGTAGACAAAGATCTTGCCTCAAGAGCGGAAGAGCCCTGGTTTCCGGTTGTAGGCTGTTTGTAGTCCGCGTGATATTGACCAATCACGTTTGAGCCGGCTGCAGTTGTTGCCAGGTTAAACGGTCCGTGCAGTGAACTAACTAGATGGAACATAATTTGCGTCACTGCAAACTCTGAATCCATCGCAATGGTTCAGCATATTTACATATATGTAAACGGAAGTCGGAAACAGAAATTCGCCTCCTCCGCCCAAATCAAACCGGCGATGGGTTCCAAGAATGGTTATTAAGTTATGATGGCTCAAGGTATAGACTAACAGGAAATAGTAATAATGAAAAAAACATAGCAGAAGACCTTGCTCCCGGTTTATGAGCAACAGCTTTGCGTGTCCCAAATATAGGCCTGTCAGATTTGGCCATTTTAGCAAATACTAGCCCGGCTATTAATTGAAGTTTTGCGGTAAATACGTAATTGTATGTGTGCTACATAGTGTTACGTCAAAACAACTTTGACTTTTGGTTTCACACAGGACGTAGGTACGCAAGTGCTGTAAAGCAATGTTACGTTAAAACAACATTGATTTTTGATTTCACGTGGGACACGAGCTTCAGCGCACCGGGTCAAGGTCTGCCGCCTCCTCTTCCTCATATCCGACATGGACTCTCACTGTTCACACTGTATCACTTGTTCTCAGTGTCAGATATTTGCACTGCAGTTAGTTGAAAGCCTGCGTCTCGTAAAGACGTGCCTTTGGTGTCAGTATGACATGCAGAGGGGTGACAAATCGGCAGTATTTGACATCCTGCAGATGAGAATGGACTGGACTTCCTCCCTGGATCTTATCATAACTCCATAGCCAATAAAAGGTTGCTGCCTAACAGTAAATGTAATTGTCAGTCACAATAAGCTGCTTTCACCGTTGCCTGATACAGTTTTTGGGAGGATGGTCTGGTTGCTGAACAGCTCCTTTGGATGTTTTATATTGTGTTGAGTTTTCCTGTTATAACTTATAACCCAGTAAAGCTTCATTAAATATCGTTCCAGGCAGTTAAACGTTATGACATTTAACAGTTGTAAGTTATAAACTCGACTTTGTTTTGCCATTTCTAAAGAGTATTAGTCTCACAGACGTTCATGGAAGAGAGTCCGGGATACGGATATTTCTAACGTGGGTGTTAAAAAGCCTGAAATAGGTGTATCACCTAGAGACGATGCATATGAGTAATGTACCTGTCTTTGTTGTTTGTTCAGTCCCACTGCAGCACACGTATGTGCAAACTTTGATCTCAAAACGCCTTATTTTAGTAACATAAGCTCTTACGGAGCATATCGCCACTCAAGCACAGCCGTTATATGGCTCTACAGAATATTAATGGTGGTTTTGCATGTACAGTGCACAGCATCTTCAAACTATTTTTCCATCTGTAGAGAAATAAAGAGGCCTGCTCTGTCAGGCTGATTTGTCCTCCGCGCAGAGACAATCATGACTGTGAGGCACTGTAAAAGCAAAATGTGAATCGCTTACCAGTGCAACTGGAGAGAAGAAAAAGGGCTTGACAGCATCAGCACATTCTTGTGCCGTGCTGCTATCTCATATCACGCACTCATCTGATGATTCTGATATTGTGGATTTCTTTATGAAATAAACATGGTGTGGAGAGGAGAGACGGCCCGAGCCAAGAATCCTGGAGCGGGTGCAGATTTGATCACACGCTCAAGGAAAAGCAAAAAAGGCAAACCAGATTGGATGGCCGAGACAAAATAATTGGACTTGTGTTGGTAACCTGAGTGGACACAGACCCATTTATCTCCCTGTCTGAAGCCCAGAAAGGTCACAGTAAAGAACCCTGATTGTGAAACCATGCAAACCATTACTGATGTAAGAAACTCTTGTCGGGACTTTCTTTCTTTTGCCCTCACTATAAGCTTTTCCTGTTATCCATTATAAGGTTTTCTCCTGACTAATCCTGCTGCTAACCACCTGTGTTGCAACAGTTTTGCAGCAAGTTAGCAAAACTTTATTGGTTTGGCACTTTTAAAATAGAAGTCACATTGCTTTGCAGGAAAAAGAGGGAAAAAGGGATTTAAAGAGCGATAAAGGCAACATCGATACTACTTATTACTTACTATCTTATACTTTCGGTATGGTACCTTCGAAACCAAAAGTAACCCTTCAGACATGGTACCTAGAACCTAGTGTTTCCACCGCAAACTACTCTTAAATGTGGGCGGGGTTGTTGTCACTCACTGCTCCGTCTAACACTTACTGTATTTCCTGTAAGGTTACAGCGCTAACGTTAGACAGTAACGTTAACGTTACTAGTAAGTGGAAACGCACACGGAAGATAACGTTAATGTTTCGGAGGCTGCGCTACAGTAGGCTAACGTTAGCCATCAGCAACTGGATGCTGTGTTGTCATATATTACGTTATATTAGAAGCAAACTAAACATAACGTTACCTGTCCTGCACGGTCAAACGCAACCCCGGAGTTTTGAAACTTATCCGGTGTCAGTGATGACTGATGAGTTTTATAATATAACGTAAACGCTAACGTTCGTTCTGTTGACTGGCAACACACAAGGAAAATAATACAGAGGCGCAGGCAACCTTAGGCTACAGTAGGCTAACCGTTGGCAACTGGATGCTGTATTGTCGTATATAACGTTTATGTTACATTAGAGGCAAACTAAAAATACCTGTCCAGCAGAAACTCTGCGACCATTTTGTCTCGTTTTAGCTCAGGATGAAGCTGCATCGTCGTCGCCATCGCTCAAAAGCAGAGCCGGTGTTGACCCGAGTTTTGGCTCTTGGAGCATCGAGTTCTCTCTTCGTGTCAGCTTTTTCTGCAATACTCTTTCTTTTGCCAAGTGATTTCCCTGTTGGAGCGGCTGGAGGGATGTTACGCGAGCGGTTACGTCAGTGGGAGGCCTCCACGTGGGGAAGACAGACAGGACCATACGAGAATTACAATTATGAGTTTTATCTCTGGTGGAATTCACTCACATTTCAGTGCGCCATCAGCTTATTAATTGCATTTTAAGCTAAAAAAAGAAAAGCGGAAAATTTCCATGGTACATACTCCACACGTTGAGCTACTGGAGTGTCCATTATGTTGAGATCAACTCCCAAACATGGTTCAGCCCTAAATTTAAAATACTAAAAAACAGGTGACCAATTTGTTAACCAATTGAAACATAGGAAGATAAACAAAGGATGAGAAAATGATACTGAAACAGGTCAAGTTTTACCCGAACACAATAGCAACATGACTTGAATGTGTGTAAACAGGAAATTAAGGACCATCCACCTATGATTCGGATCTAGTTTTCTTTCGTAATTCTGCTGATGTACAAAACTGGACCTAAAACCTTGGCGAAGGTAAAAAAAAAGTGAAGTATCCCTTTAAGCTGCTGGACATGATCAATACAAGCTCAACAGAACCCTTAAAGACATCGTCCTTGTGGGTTTTTGTGTGTGTAAATGTCCTGTTGTTCGTCCACGGGAGGCAGCATTGAATTTCAGGCATCCTTGGAGGTTTTGTTTTTGATGTGGCTCTTTTGTTGTTGTTGTTGTTGTTGTTGTCAGTTGTTCCAGAGACCTTGGTAAAATGTTGATTGAGCTTTCGAGGACCAGATAGCCTTGGAGAGGAGGAGAGGAAAAAACTGAAAGAGCTGTCTGGTAAATAATGTGATCTACCCTGGTCCCTGCAAACACTATGTCCTGTTGAACACGATTACCCAAAAGTGTAAGTTACAAGGCATCACAGTGAAAGAGAGTTTAAGGGGGGGGAGGTAGAGACAAGGGGAGAGATGAGAGGCAGGAAGGGGGAGAGTCAGTGGGAACTGCATGCCAAGCTTTGTAAAGCACCAGGGATGAAACATCGCCTTCCTCATAAGATGATTATGTTGTTAAATGAGATATGGCAATACTCTTGTAAGCGCTTAATCCAAGGATCTCCAGCTGCCATGCAAATGTAGCAGATGTCAGCAGGATGACACAAAGCCGAGGAATGAGCAACCAAAATTCTCCTCACCCCTCCTCCCTCTCCTCTCCCTCCTCTTCCTCCCCCCTGCCTCTGTATTATTTAACAGGGAGGCTCCTCGCGGTCGCCGGAGCTCATTGTACTAACTCCGTTCACGTATTCAGCCGGAGCCGTGGCGAAGCACACAGCTGGTCAAAACTACCGCACGCAAAACAGTTTTTGTTGTCTTTTAAGAGGAGGAGGGGAGAGAGAGAGAGGGGAACAAAAAAAATTCTCTGAGAAGTAGCCAAGCTTTAAGGCTTTTCTGAAGTTGCCTAAACTTGGTAATGCTTGGATGTTCGGACCAACTTCTAAGAAGCTGTTTCTTTCTGAAGTTTCCTCTAAGCTTTGCGGCGCTTTCATGCAGCTCTCTGGGCATTCCCAGGTGGGATTTTAGGGGTGGGTGGACCGAATCGGAGTGGATTTCCTTGGGGGACATTAAAGTAAAATGTCTGACTCGCCCCCTAGGGATTCACGTTGATGACATCATGACTATGGAAGTGCGAGTGAGCGCCACTCCAGGCCCATTAAATCAGATAGCATGATCATTTAGTCTAATTTGCCATCAGTCCCACTAATTGCATCTGACTGCAGACTCCGGAGAGTATTGTAATTCCCTTGAACAGGTTAAAGTGACTGTGATGGGCTATGCTTGAACTTGTTTAATGACGGGTGATATATGATTTGTTTTGCAACTTTCCTTTTAATAGCAAAGATATAAAACTAATTCCTAAACGTACTCTCTGGGGCTTATTGGTTCTACGTGTATCCACTCCTGAAAAGAGAATTGCATCCAAGCTCCCCGTGTATCATTTAAACACGGATCACTTCACTCCGAATACAAAACAAACGCAAGATCTGAAAAATTATACGACCATACTGTACGTCGAGATCAAGCTCGTCAAATCACAGTCGTCGAAAACATTTACTGTTCGGCCTACCGGGAGGCGCTTTTTTCCCGTACCAAAATGATGTCTCTAACTGCCCCTTTCTCTTTTCCTTCCCCTTTTCTTTTATCATCCTTTTTTTACTCCAACTCCCTTCTGCGGCTCACAGAGCTTTGTGCTCGTGTTTGAGTTCTCGCTGGCTGACAGGTTGTCACAGATAATAAGTTTTAATTCCCCGTGTGGGACCAAAACTCACTTGCCTTGTAATTTCCTCATAATTTTATTCCCTTTTGAAGCCCTTGAATGTAGATTGGTGAGATGTCAGTTATGAGTGTGGTAAGCCGAGATAGTAATGTATTCCGCTGCACTAAGACTGGACTCTTTGTCAAATTAAAAGGGAATAAAGCGCATTCTTTCATGTTTTAATTTGAATCTAACATAATCATGTCGCAGGTGCATGATCAATGGTTGTCTTGTTTTTTTCAAGTCTTTGCTTTGGTGCACATTTTTTACACCTTTTCTTTTTAGTCAGCAGTGATTTCAGATTGGCTGACTGAGACGGGAAAATAAAACAAAAGCAAGTTAAAGCTTTTTATTATATGAACTTTGTGCATTGTCCGAATTGTTCTCACCTACTGGGAGAACTCGGGTTTAGACAAGAGGTTGCAGGATCTTCTCATGCACTGTTAGTACGATTAACTTCGAAAAGTCATGCACCAAAATTTGTACAAATTCCATGTTATTATAAGCCGGTAATTTGTGAATGGCCCATGTATTCCTTTATAAAGGCATATTCACATTGGACAAGTATTACTTGGGGCCTCGGGAAATTTGGAATAATTGCAGAAGTCGTCTGTGATCTAAACCCCGCACATATTTGTAATATTTATTCTTATATTATTTTAGTTTTATATTTTATTTATTTCAAATTGGTTGATTGAGGGAAAAAAATAAAACATAAGCAAGTTAAGGCTTTTTCTTCCATCAACTTTGTACATGTAAGAAACTTAAAGTACTTTTTCAAACCTAGCACACAACAGGAGATTGTTTCACGAGGGTTCTCACCTACTGGGAATACTCTGGCTGAGATGAAGAGTCACACCTGGGTCAGGCTCTTCTCGTGCACTGTTTACTTCGAAAAGTAACGCACCAAAATTCGTACAGAAAGGGGGGTCCGCCGCCACATTACGCTAGTAGTAATTTCCGTGTTCTAGCGCTGTTAAGCTATGTTTATAGGTGTGTTTTATGAGTTTTCTGTCCGACTGCATTTTCTTCAGATTAAAATGGTTTAAATTTGTAAAAATATACCATATATAGGCTGCAGAACTTCTGGTTTCTTGCAAGCTGCATGATAGAAATCAACACTCCCACTTGCACCCACATAGGCTCAATCCGACATAACACAGACTTTGCACTAGGGAGCAGGCAGGTTACAGTCCATTTAAAGTCTGACTACTAACTAATTTGGACATTTACGTTCTCACATGCAGCTCCTCTGGATAATTTGTACATAATTTCAGGTTTGCAGTGGATGTGTTAAAGTGGCTTTACTCTGCAGGGCCCCAATTTTACCTCAGTGTGACAACGGTGCCATCTGTACAGTGAAACTCTTGTGAGTCACATGATCTCACTCCAACCCCTGATCCCCATTTGTCCCAGCGGTGATGTGTCTAAACGCACCACAGCAGTTCTGATGGACACTTTGCCTTGAGCTCCTGTTCACCCCTTCCACCCCTCAATGCCACTTTCTCCCCAATCCAGAATAATGAGCCTTTCAGAAATTCAACTCAGGGATCCCGGCCCAGTGGTGTGCTCGGCAGCCCAGATTTCTTTCCTCTGCCCCCCCCCCCTCGCTAAAGCCTCCGCTAGCCTCGCAGCTTCCAGGCCGCTGAAAAAATCACAGCTCTGTCGGCCAAGTGTGGCCGCTGTTTCAGCAGGATAAGTTGGCCGGGGGAATATTGTCTAAGTCCCCCTGAATGTAAACGAAGCACCCTTTGCTGTCACCCCGGATGCCTGGCCTGTGTTCTGTCTTGGATGGCTGGTTAGGCATTCTCTACCTCATAAAGGATGCAGCTGTGTCGTATAAAAAACACAAAGAGTTTATGCCCAGGCCTTCCCCATTCCAGCACTGAATTGCCACAGCGAGGTTCACACTTCCTCGCAACCCCGAGGTTGGAAAGTCTACGAGCCAGAGCTGGAAACCAGCACAGAAACTTATGACGTCTTCCACCTATACCGGGAATAATCTATCCAGGACACGATTGTCAGACAGGTGGATTACTTCACCGACGACTGATGTGCATGTATTCAGAATTAGTGCCATTTTCTGTGGGCGCTTTACTTACGTGTCATGGGTGTTCGTCGGTGATTCCCTATGGATCCCATGTGATGGATGCTCTTAATGAAGGGTGTTAATTTAAAGTCACCTGCAGGCTATAGCCGTTCCGTCCATAAGGCTGCATCATCACCTATCCAATGTTCTCTCCACGCTGACAGAGGAAGGCCCAGGGAGAAGTGAGGAGATGGAATTGGATTTGAAGCTCTGAGGCAGGTAATAAAAAGCAACACTCCCACACACCAAGGAATGTGATTTCCCCAAGTACCCCTGGCAGACATGTTGAATTTCTTGCTGTAATGTATAGGCGACCAAGCTATTCATAACACGGAAGGCCCTGGCGAGTACACGGGCTGAAGCTTGTTTTCTCATTAAAAGAGCCTTTGCTGGTCAAAAATGCACCGAGCGAACTTTTTTTTATTCCGAGCCGTATGTAATGTACTTTCATACTTTCATTACATACAGTAGCCCCACCTTCAGACCTCATTGGTCTCCATGGTAATGGCTCTCTGCGTTGAGCCGCCATTTCAGTCGATGAGTGGCGTGGAAGCTTGTAATGCAGGCGCATGACTAAACGATGAGGTGGAAGGGCGCTATAGAATCCAAATCCATATTTTTATCCACAAATATAATTTAATTTCTGCCACGTCAGAACGTACGGTACATGGCAGTGCAACATGGCACAGGAGGATGGATGTATTTAGAAGTGAAGTACGGACAGAGGTGCGCAGCAGTTGAAGTAAAAGTGTTTAAAATACATATTCAGTTACTTTTGAGTATTTTATTATTTGTATTTTGCTGGACAGAAAAAAACATGATGTAATTTATACCAAAATATATTAAGAGATTATATTTGTGTAGAGTTATTTTGGTGAGAATGTATCCATTAGATTGTCTTGTTTTTCTCTGTTCATTATTCTTTTTAATCTACATAATTTATGTTAACTACATTCATATATTTATTTGTATTTTAATTTGCTCTTTACGTTAAATTCAAACTATTTAATATTGTGCACTTTATGTGCAGGTAATGAGAGTTAAGATTAAGTTTGGAGGAGTTAGAAGCCCAAAGTTAGAAGTAGTTAAATTTAGTAACCAGTAAGTTTATCGGTAAGACAGGAGAGAGAAACCTGTCCTTTTATTCCTATATAAAGGTCTATCCACACTGGACTAGGATAACCTGGGGGCCTCAGGTAATTTGGAATAATTGAAGGTGTCTGTGATCTTAGTTCTGAACATTTCTTATACGTTAATTTAATTTATTTAGTGCTCACTTCAAATTGGTTGACGGAAATAGACAAATTAAACACTAGCAAGTCAAAGCTTTTCCTAATATGACTTTTGTATATTGTCCAAAGTTTCCCTTCCGCACGTAGGGCGCAGCAGGATATTGTCTGTGTCAGGAGCGTTCTCGCCACGTGGGAATATTCCGTTTGGTTTTTCGTTTTCAGACTTTTCCTCTTTTCATATGAAACCAGGGACAACGGCAACATTTGTCTTATACTAAACACATTTTCCAAACAAATACAACATGCTAACGTTATTAGCACAAGCCTATGGCATTTTACATTGTACAAATTAGCCTAGCAGCTAGCGGACTTTTCCTCTGCTCATATGAAGCCAGGATAAATCACACACAAGACTTAAAATGCTATTTTTGTGGAGGCTTTATTGTCTTCACAATTTATTGTTTCTTATCTGTGAAACCAAAGTAAATAAAAGCTTTGTTTCCACTGAGGGAAACGGTGTCAGCTTACATCCTCTTTTGCACTGTTGCAGGTCAGACCATGCTCCAGCAGCATCACGGCATTGATAGAGTCTCACTTGTAGCACATCTTGATGATATAACAAACACATGTAAACATGCTGAGACTGGTTGAGGATTGTGGGGAGAAGAGACAGTAGTCAGAGGACATGCTCCACAAATGAAGCATTGTGCCAGATGAACAAAAGCAGTGGCTGATCCTCCAGGTGTAGCTGTGTAACCTTTGGTCCTGGCAGCGCAGTTACCCTTAATGTGTTCATCAGTCGGATCATCATGAGCAGAACATGCTAGAACATTGACGGGTACGGTGGAGTGGAGTGTATATAGAGAGCTTTACAGTCAAAGAAATGAAAAGGAAAAGAAACGTTGGGGGTGCAGTACAAGAAAAAGGGATATTATTCGCTTAAATCACTGATATCAACAGGCACAAACACCAAACTGCTGCTCAGCAAAGATCAGGAAATACAATAACTTTTTTTAGTTACACCTGTATGAATATTACTTGTATAAAAATTAGCCTTCGAATAACATATCAATTATGAATCATTCTTTGGATCTAGCTCTGTCAGACGAGGATTACAGCATCTGGCATGCAGGCACAGCACCACTTTATCCTGTTAAAATAACACTCACAACCTGGATTAATTTTTATGAAAAACCCTTCTGATTCATTTGATCTGAGGACCCTCATGGACCAAAGGAATATGAATAACTTACAGGGTAATCGAGGAATGGACTCACATTCCGACTTCATGACAGCTTCAGAGGGAAGCAGTCACCACTTGTTTTTTCGTCTCTGCTTTACCAGTCCGAATGAACCACTGGTACAGGTGGGACTAATAAAAGCATTGTGTGCACGTTGCCATGACAACACCGGTAGTCACACGTGAGATCCTTTATGAAGGTTTTAACGATTTTCTTGTGTTGTTGTAAAAGATTTTGTGCACTGTGATTTCAGGATACTTTATGAGCTAGAGCTATTATGGTGTCTTTCTTGAATCCAAGATGATTTCTTTGTAAATCACATGGCCGTGACCCGCAAATTTAAGTGGGGGAAAAAAGACCGTTTTCTTTGGTGCTTTTAAAGGGATAGTGCGCCTGAAAATGAGAGCTCAGCCATTATCTACTCACCCGAATGCCGAGGGAGGCTCTGGTGAAGTTTCAGAGTCCTCACAGCACGTTGCGGAGATCCGAGGGGAGAGTGGGTAGCAGCACACCTTCAGGGCACTTGGATCACTACGGACGAGCGGTATGGAGGTAGATAATGGCTGAATTTTTATTTTTGGGTGCACTATCCCTTTAAGCTCCTTTTACATTGCCGGATATTCCACGAATGTTGGGCCGGCCAGCTGCGAGCATTTTGCGGATTGGCGAGTTGATCCGAGGTGCCCAATTTTCCGCCTCGTGGGGTAGACGTAGCAAGAGGGAAATGCAAACCTGACAGACACTGTAAAGATGAGCAATTAGGGAGACAAGGAATTGCGCGCCCTCCTTGTCCTCGCAAACGAAGAGGCCGTTAACCGTCAGATGACAGTGACGGTGAAGAACAGGCCGACTTACGAGAGAATCGCTGCCTGACCAGCCGCGGCTTCCCTCCCATGTCACTGTTTACGTCACACGCTGAGCTACACGTTTTGTTACTTGCTCACGCCCCCTGCTTGCCTAGGGTGACGAATGTTCTAGGTTCGTCCCTGCACAAGGGTTAAGGTGTTTTCTGTGTCCTCTGTTCATTGTCTCTTCCATGATGCCTGGCTGATCTCTGCATACCTTTGAGCGAACGTCCCCTGGAGGCTCATGAGCTAAAGTCAATCAGCTCCAGCAGAAAAACAGATACCAATCAATACTCTCTTTCACATGCTGTTTTTCTACATACCAGCCTGGCTACGGTACTGACGCTCAGTGACGCCAACATAAAGTCAAATGCGATGAAGCCCTGCTCTCGACACAATAGAGAAGTGAGACGGCGCTCACAAAGCCTCTGGATGCCATGTTGAACATGGCCAGCAGCAGGTGTCAGTCCTTCCTAAGCCTGACCTTGCGGAAAGGCAGCATATTTCAATTTCCCCTTCAGTAGTTCCAGAGCGGCGTCCGCAGAGGGTTGGGGGAGACGGCTGTCCACGCAAAAGGGTCCTCAGTAGCTTTCTATGCAGGCCACTGGAGCAGCAGGGATGGCCCCAGGCTGGAACTAAGCCTCCTGCCTGCCTCGCTGACACTGATCCGCCTCCGTTGCATTGCTACACAGCCCTAAATAAAGCGAGCGTGGTCAACACGGGGAAACGGAGGTAGGGGGAAGGAGAGGGTTTCACTTTGTGTCATCTCAATGATTTTTGTCTTGCTCCTCGGGCACGGAGCCATCGACTTGCTCTGCCAGAAATCATTTTCCCAGCCATTTGCATATAACACAAGCGTAATACGTTTCTGACACAGTGGGGAATTTCTTTTGTACCACTTTTTAGGTGAAAGTGCAGTAAGTACAGAGCAGCCACTCTCTGGGCTAATACTCTATTAGACATTTGGTGAAGAAACATCATTAGTTTATTTTAATGTGCCACGATGGAGGCTGAGTGACACTAATGGGGGGCTGCGTAAAAAATGGTGTCAATCTTGGCACTGTGACGGTTCACTGAACAGCACATTAGCGCTAAAAGTATTTCAGGTCTCTAAGTATGCCTTCCTCTCTTGAGCCTACACGGGAGGAGGAGGAGGTGGGGGGTGGGGAAGGGGCCAGGGAGGCGATCCGAAAAGGCGTTTCAATATTCATAATGGGGGGAAAACTGAGAGCACACACTGTGAAACAGACAACCTGGAGCACAGGCAGGGAACGTCTCAATCCCTCTGTCGAGGCTCCAACGCTAAAGACGCATTAGCAGGAGTGCTGAATGGATTCTGCTCTTTCTATCCAAATATCCACAGTCAGCACGGAGGGTTTGAATCGAAAAAAAAAACGTGGCCATCCCTCACTCGATCAAAGGAAGTACTTATGGCACGCCAACACAGCAGAATGTTGTGGCGCAGAGACGGCGGACGTAGCAGAGGAGATTAATGAGCAATTTACGGTGTGATTATTAACATTCTGGTCATTAAAGCAATGGGATGTGATGTGGTGGTAAACAGGGCTGCTGGACGACACTATTGTAGATCTCTGCTGCTGCTGCTGCTGCTGCTGCTGGATGGAGTGGCGGTGGTAGTAAAGCACCTCAGGGCTTTTTATGTGTGAGCTGTTTGACTCCCTTCAGGCGAACACTGATAGAGGAAGCACTCCACTAATACCACCTGTAAATATACTAAGACTGTCAATAAAATCAGGAAAATGTACGGAAAATATTCAAAGTGAAAGTACTCAATGGGAAAAAAATATATGTCTGTCGAGTAGATTGAAACGTCCATCACGAGTTCTTGTTTTGTCCGAGCGAAAGCACAAAACTTTTCAGAAATAAATTCAAGTTATTAAACGAGAAAACAGGCTCGTATTGGTGAAGCTGGACCTGTGAGATGTTTTAAACAATTATCAAAGTAGCTGCCAATTAATTTCTCTCTCAAACAGCTAATTGATAAAGTGACGAAAGCGTTTCAGGAGTGCCATGCCAGCATGCATTATGGCGTCTTGACAACCGTAGAGAGTAGCTTTTCTATAATCATTTTCAAGATAACAAAAAAATCCTTGTTGACTGTTTTGTTCTTTATCACAAAATAACAAAATAATTCGCTTTTGTGAAGCTGCAACCATCAAATGTTTTAACGATTATCAGAATGGTTGCCAATTTAATTGCTGTCAAACAACAAATTGATAAATTGACGAAGCATTTCAGCTTTAGGAAAACAATCCTATTTTGAAAGAGCTTTCTGTGTTTTGTTTGCAAAAATATTACTTTGTAAAAGAAGTAAAGGTACTGTCGGTCATACTTTGTGGTTTAGTCCTTGGATTGTTCCTTTCTGGCAGGATATCTTCTCTTGGTATTAGAATATTTACGATATTCAGATTGAACTTGACCCGTTCATGCCCTGTTTGGTTTTTCTGAAGCTTCTCTTGTTCTGCCAAAGATGGTTATCCTAAAGGAATGGAAGGCTACCATGGCTCCTTGTTGGCTAGCTAGCAGCCCCTATTGTGAGTCACCATAGTTTGTGATTCTCTGCCATTTTTCCTTTCTGTTTATGGCTAAATGTCGTATTTATTTCTGGCTTTTTTTATTCAGTTGTTGTGTTTAAATTTGTTTGTATGTGGCCGAGCTTCCGATTATTTTCGTCATGGCGCAAACTCAAGAAAATGAATTGATTTTTTTTTTTCCGTTTCCCTGACAAAACTAGCTTTGATGTTACTTGACAACGAGATAATCAAACTGTTGTCAAGGGAAAACAAAAAGTTGTTTTTAATCTTGAGAAAACGAGCTTTGATATCTAACGAGATAACTACAAAAAGGTAACTTCTTTTTATAAGGCTGCCTATAATGTTACTCAGAGATAAGAGGCATCGATGCTGTCTTGACAACTGTGGAGAGCAGCCTAATAAGAGGAAACAGCCTTTTTGCAATTATCTCGTCATTGCGAGATAATGAAGCACGTTTTCTTAAGATAACGAAATAAAACAACCTTTTGTTTTCTCGTGAAAACTAGTTAATTATCTTGTGTACAATCTCTTTACGATTGTAAAGCTGAAACCATGAAATATTTTAAACAACAGCAATTGCTTACTAATTTTTTGTCAAACAATTGATTAATCGACTAAGTATTTTCGTTGTACGTGTGTGTGCTTTAAGGTAGTTTAACTTAAAAGAAAACATTTTAGAATCTTTGTATGTTTTGTTTGCAAAACTATAAATTTGTAAAGAAGTAGGTACTTAAAGAAGCAGAGAACAGCTGTATTTGCCGTGATTTTTTTAATGACGTAATCTCAATAATGAGTTTATATTTTTATCTAGAAAAAAACAAACAAGATGACTCATAATCATGAGAGAACAAAAAGGTATTGTTACTTCATCATCTGAAGAAAACAAGCTTCATTACCTTGAAATAATGACATGATTACAAAAAGGTTGTTTCTTCTTTATCTGTAATGTTCATCAGAGATCAGGAGTACCATGCCAGTACATATTACTGGCGTCTTGACAGTGGTACAGAGTAACTTAAGAAGGGCAACCAAGATTTTGGTAATTATCTTGTTATCTCAAGATAACAAAGTTCGATTTCTTGAGATAACGAAAGAAAACCATTAGTTTTCTCATTATAATGGGTTAATTATTTTGTTGCTATGAGATAACAAACTTGTTTTCTGGAGATAATGAAATCGCTTGTGATCTTGACATAATGGCATGAAAAATGAACTTGAAGCATGGTCTTTTTGGGCTTCCGTATTTATCAAACCTGTGACACAATTCCTCTGAAATCCAGTAAAAATAACGGTGGCATGAAAAGAAAAAGACTCAAGTAAAGCAACCTGTAATTTGTACTTGAGTAAATCCACATTCCTCCACTGTCGGCCAAACCTGCCTTTAAGAGGCGCCGTCCAATGATGGAGCAAGAAAATAAGACACGGGCTTCGCTGTCATCACTTTGAAAACATGTAATAACTGGGAGGTGACAGGGGTCAAGTGCTTTCAGTCGTTCCTCAGACGAGACAATTTGATACGAAAGACAGATAGACGGTGAGTCATTTTACCACTTGACATTATTGCAAAATAAGTGGTCTTCACTGCTCCGCCTGTGACAAGTCATGCATCAGAGGTCAGGCTTCCCCAGGGTTACAGCCCTCGAAAAATACAGCGCTGACAGGTGAGAATCTCCAGGTTATTATGTAATCAGCAGCTGAGGGCTCCATCGCCAAAAAGACACAGCTGAAGTCCATCATGTAATACTTGTAAATATATATCGTTCAGTCAGTAGAAACATTTATAATGATGACTACATTAAAGCTGCGCTGCTCGTGATTAAATGAAATGTAAAAGGTGTCTCTTGAAGTGATGTTTAGGGAGCGTTTTAGCGTCTTTCAGCTAGTTGTTTTGTTTTACACCTTGTAAACTAAGTATTAAATTCAACCCCGGTTCCGCAAGATGAACACTGAGCTGAAAGAGAAGGGAATACTGGGCTTATATTTGCAAGTTGGCGAGATATATTTGGGTGTTTCAATGTTCTTGATATCCCAAACAAATTTATATGGTGATAAAATGTTAATGTTGAAATCTAAAGTATGACAACAAGGTAATTATGGTTAGCCAGATATCTTGCACTAAATAAAATGTCAGTGTTGTGTTTCCAGCGTGGCCCCTGAGTGGCCATTAAATCAGTGAATGCAGCTTTAAGTTACTCAATGAAAGTCTTAAATAATAATCTGAGAAAACAGTGTCCTCCATAAGCTTTTGGCACGATAGTTTCACTTTTTAAAAAAAGTGAATGCCATTTTGGAAACAGCTCTTAAAAAATGTCAAAATCTGTAATTTAATCTAAAGTATGCCAACAAGGTAATTAGCGATTAGCCAGTTATGTAGCACAAGACCAGGGGTAGGCGACATGCGGCTCAGGAGCCACATGCAGCTCTTAAGCTATTCTCTAGTGGCTCCCTGAGGCTTTGACAAAAAAAAAATATACAGAAATGAACAACAGTTATTTAGTAACATTTCAATTTTGTTTTATCCTTGTCACAGCTCTCAAAAATGTCTCGTTTGATAGTAAAGGTTGCTGACCCTGGCACGAGACGAATACAGAGCAAAAAGAAAAGTGAATATTGGTGAAGTGAACAACTTTATAAGTGGATAAAAATTCAATGTTGTGTTTACCGCTTGTTACACTGCCCCCAAGTGGCCATTTAATCAATAAATGCAGCTTTAAGTTATTTAATACAATTCTCAAATAATAAGCTTGACTATTGCTGACTCATTTTTTTTTTTTTTTTAATATAGATTCCATTTTGGAAACAGCCTTTAAAAAATGTCATACTTCAAATTATGACAACAAGCTAATCAGTGATCAGCCAGATATCTTCCAGTAGAGGAATACAATGCAAAAAGAAAAGTGAATATTTGACTCATATTTGCCAGCTGGCAAGATATATTTGGGTGTCCGAATGTTCCTGATTTGTCAAACAAAATTATAAGGTGATAAAATGTCAGTACTGTGATTCCAGCTTGACACTGCCCCCAAGTGGCCATTAAATAAATCAATGAATGCAGCTCAAGTTTCTCAATAATCTCTGTAAAATGGTGTCCTCAGTCAGCTTTTGGCATAATAGTTTCACTTTTTTTTTTTTTTTAATTGAATGCCATTTCGGAAACAGCCTTCAAAAAATGTCAGACTTTATATTTTAATCTGAAGTTATGAATCAGATTCATAGCAGTTGCCAAAGATGTTGAATTTCAAGCAAGGTGAAATGCAGATATTGAATTAGAAGAATGTGCTCGGAAGAATGAGAGATCCCACATATAATTTGATAAAAGTGACAAGCCGTACAAATCGAATGCAGAGAGAGAATTAATAATTCAGACCCGGCAGAATCCTTCCTGAGACAGAGAGGGGGGAGAAAACAGAGGAATAAGAAATATGATCCCTGGTGTCTGCTCAGTTCCCCTTTTCCTTTTCTCTTTTCTTCCCTCCCTTACAGGTTTCATGAAATCTGGGACACTGAGATATATGTTTAGAATTCCTGCATGTGTACTTTTGCAAAATATCTTTTTCTTCCAGATAAAGTCGGGCGCAGGCGGAACTTGAAATTCATCTTCACTATTCAGATAGAAACAACCTTCGACGTGGTCGTTATCGGGTGAAATTGCGCCACGAAATAAATAGGGTTCAAGTCGGGGTCAAGCGGAAATTGCTCTTTGCGTGTCCAGTGTGTTTCCAACAAAACACAACATGCTGTTAAGATTTGCATTGCTCTTTGATGTTTCCATTGAAGTGGTGCCTGTCAGCACGTCCACGGGGGTTAATAACCTAATCTCACGCAATAGACCTTTCCTAAGTGATTGAGCAGAGGTGGAGTGACCTTCGCTATCTCCTTGTGGAATATAACTGAGTTGACTTGCTTATTGTTTTCCTCCTCTCTCCTCCGTGCCCTCTATCTATGCTTGTTTTTGATTTGCTTGGCCTCTGGTGTGCTTTACAGAGATGCCCTTTCCATGCGTCGCCACGGGTGCCCGTGCCGGTCTGGGACTTTTGCGGCGCCCCCGTCTAGGGTCGGAAAACCCTGCGGCTGCGGTCGTCCTCTACCTTGTGAAGCCAAAGCATCCAGAGGATTAGCTTGTGTTTGCTTCTTACCCTCCCCTCCGTCTCCCTCGTTCATTCACACACCACTGTATATTGTTGGCGTGCCAAAGCTCGCGCGTCCACGCCGTATCCACAAACCCCCAGGACATGCTGTCGGGGATGCCCGCGTTCACACTCAGCCGCACGAACACACGCACGCACGACTGTTTTCCCGCCAAGCAGGATTTGTAGTATTTTCCCCCATGAATCTTGTGGCATTCGCCCGATAAGCTTCATCCTGCCAGTTTCTAGCTGCCTGGCACTAAAACGTGTGTGAAGCCTCAGAGACCCCCTCTATCATTATTCATGAACATCATTATTTTGCAACTGTCTGCGTTCTTTCAATGAATTTCTCCCAGCGCCAAACTGTAGGCGGCCTCTAGTATCAGCATGTAACACTCAGATTCTTTTGGTTTTCACTCCAAAAAATTAAGTATGTGTGAACCATCCTAAAACGTGCTGCTGACAAGCATTTGGCTAAATCTTTCCAACACTTAATCGCACCCCCCCCCCCCCCTCCCTCCTCCCTCCTCCTTCCCCGCCCTCTAATTGGTTTAATGTACAGTGAAATAGGGTCGGCTGTTTTCTTTTAAACTTAAACTGTGGACAGATCCTGCCTCTCTCGCCGAATGGCTGTCAGGTTCACTTAGAAGCTTAGGTAGATTGAACAAAAAGGATCCGTTAAGCTGAAAATCCAATCTGAAGTGGGCTGGTAGCAAAGTATTCTTTAATAACTAAATGATGCATGAACTCCAAGCATGGCATAAGTCAATGGAGGTTAAAGCAAGGACAAAGCACTTCTCTTACAGTATTAGTCTCACATATAACGTTCAATTTACACTCAGAGTCCTCCTCGGGCAAACATTTATTCCTGTTGAAACCAAAGCCACACACGGACCGCATATTTCCAGCTGCATTAAGCTGCTACTCGTGTTCCGGAGGAGCGCAGGAAATCGGCTGCTGAAATAAAGTTGACCTCGCACCTCTCGCAGTTAGAGAATCTTACTAATGAAGCAAAGGCTGCATCAATGAGGGGCACAAACAGAGTGTCAACATGAGGCACCTGAGTCCCTTATTATGCTCGGATGTTGTACACAACATGCCAAGGCTATCCACATGATTATTATTATCGCCAGGTTGTTCCAAAAAAGCAGGAAAGCAGAGAGCCGAAACATTTAACTGTTGTGTTTAAACCACATTAATTTTAATGGTTTTGTGGTCTCACTTGTTCACACTAATTATTGCAAGAATTTGGACAGCGGTGTATCTATTTCTTAAAGTCAGTAAAGTGAATTATCTCCAAACCTACTGCAGGGATCGCCATGAAATTTGGAACAGACAAATATATCACCCTCAGAATGAACTGTAGTAACTTTAATGGTCCCCTGACTTTTCCTCTAGCGCCACCATCAGGTCAAAATGTTTATGACTTACAGGAGCTATAAACGACATTTAGAGCATTAATACAGCAGCGATTTTCATGCCAGAAGTCAGTGTTCGCTTACTAAACCCTTAATTCACAGTTACAATAAACATGCAATGAATGGCAACAAAAGAATCAGGGAAAGACCAATTACGATATTGAAAATCAATGGACAATTTGAGAACATATCATTGCTACTCCACTGTGTCGTTACCGCAAACTTCACCTTAGTGAATTCGCAACTTCCCGAAAGTTGGTTTGTTTGTGGAAGTTAGCCTGCTTCAACAGTTTACGTTAAAATAGCCCCCACTCTGACCATGCTACGTTGGCTTGAATGGGAACGTCCATCCTGATGTCATCGTATTTCTACAGTTAGCACCGTTAGCTGCTAGCCGCCAGCTAAGCCACGGCCATGTTGAGAACCATGTGCAGACAATCCTGCCCCAGGCTCTGAATCAAAGACATGATCTGAATGTCGCATACAGCTCATTTAATACTTCCAAAACAGATAACATTACTATCAACTTCACCTGTACGCTATTTTGTATGAAACGCTAATTAGCAAACATTAGCATGCTAACATGCTAAAAGTGAGACTGAACATGGTGAATATTTGCTTAACTGTAGTAGCATGTTAGCACTGTAATTGTAAGTTCATACCAGACGCCGAGCGAGCATGTTGCTACAAATAGACATGAATTCGCAACATGAGTGACGCAACCTGCAATTCAGGCTATTTGCATATTTGAATGAGCTGAAACGTTTTAACATGCACAAAGGCTCCCTGCGTAACACGTTCACATCACTTGATTCCAGCTATTAGCTATACTTAAATACAAACCAAGTACCACGAACCAAGTTAGCCATTAGCCGCCCTCCCCAGTTAGTTAGCGCTTTTGTAGTAGCACAGCTGTTAAGGTGGAATATTTGCCAGTTGCGAAATACTCCAGTGGCCGTATATGCACTAATAAAGCCATGCTACAATTGGCTTCACGTTAGCATTGAGTTTAAAGCAAGTTAAATACTGGCTTGCTAATCTGCTAGCATGGCTGCAGACTCTTCGTCTTGTTAAATACATCTAATTGCTGGTTAGCATGTTGCAGCTACATAGGTGATGGTCATGTTGGTGTCCTAAATAATATTAATATGATAAAACGTACAAAAAGAAGATGGCTAATTTAAATTTAGTTTTACTTCCCGATAACAACTTTCATCTTGCAACTCAGTGCAGCAGAACCAGAGATACGTTGTTGTTTTTTTAATTGTAAGTACTTTACTTACTTGTCAAAGGTGCCTACATTCCCCACAATGCAACTTGAGCCACGACAGTTTTGTCAGTAGCAGATGTAGCCTTTAGCCTTGAGTTGAAATAAGAGGGCTTCAGAGGTCTTCTTTACAACTTCATACCCTTTTTTGACATTTTCAGACTCACAGTCTTCAGCCCAAATTGCAGCTGCCTTAAATGACATCACTTGAGGTCATTTTTCATATTTGTTTACAGCTTCTTTTTGTGCCATAAAAGGCTTTATGTGACATTTTCCCACATACCCAGTAATGTTCTGTAAGACTCATAAACAGACTTTGAGTATTAAGACTGTATTCTGTTTTGCTCTGTTTTTATGACACTGCTTTCATGGATCATCATTCAAGCTTGTGTGACATGATCAGAAAAACACAAATTACTGTTAATGTGAAGTCGCTGCGGGCTGGGGGGGATCATGCCCTTTGTTTTTCATCAAAGGATAATTCCATGTCTTGGGGGTAAAGTCGGAAAGCACCACATTCTGGGAAGAAGTGAGCGTCCACATCAGTCGCAGTGCACATTATGCTCAGTCCATTCTTCAGTCATCAGCAGAGGCCGAGGCAGACATGAAGCTCTCCAAAGAGCTGCCCCGGGCTACACTCTTCATCCAGACAGACTCTGCACACAGCTGAGGGCCAGAATAATTCCTGCCCTGTCCCCTCTGATTGGAGGGGAGCGAGGGGGACTGAGAGACGCGCTGGCCTACATAACCATAATGAGCTGAGCACGTAGGTAGTGAGCTAACACGGCGAGACATGTGGCTAAGTTAATAGGGGAGGCAGTGTAACCCAGCCGCAAACCTGCGGATGTGGGAGTGGCATGTGATGGGCTATTGATGGGCCTTTTGCTAATCTCCTTTGAGAGGTCTGACAGTGAGTGAATGGGAAGAGATTCAGTGCCCCAGAGGCACGTCCAAGGGCAATAATGAGGCTCCGCGTGGTCTCGTGATTACCTCGCGACTCCCCTGCCCGTCATGGTATGAACATGTAGAGCGCTGTCGTAAGAAAACACAAAGTTAACAGCAGTGACGGACTGAATAAAGCCAATAGAAAGTGATGTTTTCCAAAGGTGTCAGTTGATTTGTTGCATGTGGAAACCTGAGGAGATAATCTCACTACAATGAAACAAAACTCCATTAAAGGAATACTTCATCCCCAAAATGATCACTTGTATGTCCACTATTCATCCTGCAAATGAGTGCAGGACTTAACAAAGAGTCTATTAAACACTCTCCAAGTAGTTTGTTAATAGAAGATCTTTGGATATATTAAACAGGGTTATCGGCTACCTCAAATTGCATGTCCGTTTCTCGATTACCCTGTAAGTTATCCATATTTCTTTAGTCTGTAAGGGTCCTCACATCCAAAGAATGAAAATTAATCCAAGTTATGTGTATTGTTTTAACAAGATAAGAGCTAGATCAAAACAATAATCTGAAGCCTGATTTTTAAACAAGTAATATTCACACTAGATTAAATAAACAATTACATTGTATTCCATGATCTTTGCTGCGCAACAGTTTTGTGCGAAGTGAATTAAAGGCCTGTCCCAAATATAGGCCTGTTGATTTCAGTGATTTAAGCAAATAATAGCCCGGGCTGTTATTTGAACATGTGGTTAGGTTTAGGCACAAACATCACTTGATTATTGGTAAGAAAAGATCGTGGATTGGCTGTAAATACTGTTCTTTTTTGTTTGTTTTTGGCACTTTCACGATAAGAAATGCAGCAATGTCTCTAAAAAACAGCCGCTTTTCATGGCACTATCAATCCTGAGAATACGAGTCACTGTAAACACCCATATTTGGTGGCTAAAAAGCTGCTGGAAGATGGAGCTTACTTAAAAACACCCAGTTTTGTTGTTGGTTTCGAACAGACCACTATACAGCATCAGTATGTAACACAAAGACACATACGGAGGATATTTGCTCCTGAGACAAAACATTGCCTGAAAATGCTCCATTGTTTTCGCTCGCCAACACACAAAATGAGTAAAAAAATATTGCTAGCATCACGTTGGTACGCCAGAATTTTTTTATCATACTCTGACCTCCGGCCCCTGACGTGCACCAATCATCGGCAGCCAAATGTGTTTGCGCCAGAGTGAGTGGACACTGCCAAAAAATGCATCTCAGGCACATTCATCAGTAAAAAAAGAACCTAAAGACACGATCTGCTGCTTTTGTCACAATTTTATTTCAAGATCGGATGATAAATCATTGAAAAAATGTTCTCTTACTGTTTTCTGTTTTACAACTGTAGACCTTCACCTGAAGCTGAGCTGCATTGGATGGGTTCACCTCCATAGTACTCACACACACATGCACTCAGCAGTGCCAATGTTAATCTGAGCAAATGCAAGGCCCATTAGCTGTTTTGCGGCAGTAATAAAATTTGTGTGCATAATTCATGGCTCTGTGCTCTCAGCGACTGTCATGGTGTAAAGGTAGAGCAGCTTGAAGTTAACTGCATATCAAATTTAGAATAAGCTATTAAAACAGCCTTACAGTAAAGATTGATTGTCTTTTGAACTTCGGCGTGTTGTATTGTTAACTGGACTGCATCAAAGGCGAAAATTGGTTATTGATATAGGAACGGAAAGAGTCTGCTGAGTGATTAAACATCATTCTCTGCTGCATCCGATTCACATCATCCCACCTCTGCAAAGACGCTTCCTATTTCTGTCCACCTAATTGTTCTGTTTTACAGTCTATTTATGTTCACTGCCTCCTCTTTCTTCCTCTCTTTCCATCTGCGTTTCTCGTCATTTGAGGGGTTGTTCAGTTTTATGTAAATCGCGCGGCGATAAAAAGACAGAATCTTTCCCTCTGAAATGACAAAACTGCCATGATTCTCCCCCTTTTGTCTGTGGATTTGCTTTATTCTCGTCGATGCTCCGCAATCCTCTAAAGGTGGCATAACGTCATGTGTTAACCAAATTGAACCTGACAACTGTCTCATTCATTTGCAGCCAATGTTTGTTCCAGAAGTTAGAAACAACAGCCTCTTGCGTTTCTTTGTATCTCCGGCAAAAAAAAAAAAAAAACTGTAAATGCTTGCAAAAAATAAAGTACCGCGTCACCCCGAGGCTTCTCTGCCTCTCGTTTCTGATGTACACCACAGACAACACCATACATAAAGAACCCCTTCTTATCTTATTTGAGCAGTTGCTTAAGGTATTTCTGCAAACTCCGAGGGGCTGGAATTATAAATCACTGTGAAACAAGATGGCAATCAGCGAGTATTGTTGCAAAGAAGACTAATGAAACCACCCACCCTGGTAAATGACCTGGAGATCTGGTGTGATACTGACTCCCCACAGTCACAGAGATGTGATACGCTGGATCTCTCTCACGCACAGCCCCCCCCCCCACCCGATGGTACGCCTTGAGCCGGCCAAGGCCAGATAAGGCCACAAAGGCAAACCAATGGGGCTCTTTGTCTGTTTGTTCCATTACGGGAACGCAAGCTTATTTCAGATTTGGCTGGGTTGTGTTTAACCGCCACAGAGGACGGTATAATTTTATCTGATAGAGGGGGATAGTGTGTCAGTGCGAGCTGGTATTCCCCGCGGTAATTCACATTTAATTGTAAATACATGCTACAACCTTTCTTTGGAATAAATTAGCATGTTTGCTGTTGTTGCTCTGTACTTCCAAGGACCTCGAAATGATCAAAGGAGTGAGTTTGTTTGAAGAATGAAGCATTCAGCATATTTTAGGTTAACAAGAGCTGAGTTTCTCTCTACTGTCATCTCCCCGAACACCCCCCCCCCCCATCCCCTCTTCACATATGAGACAATCTATTTTTATCCTCTTTATTACTATGTTCACATCTTACCATACATGGATGTGAACGCCATGCCTCCCGAACGACATCATTATTATCTCTGACTGCCACGCTAAATCACCTCATTTATCTCTCATTGGGCGCAGCTCTGACAGAAACCCCTGGAAATGAGAAACAAACATAAAAGAGTTTTTTTTTAAGGAAGGACAGATGCATTCCTGCAGACTGCACACTTGTAGCATCCGTGCGCATCGACGCCGAGCAGGGATGCTGCTCGCCGTGCCTACACAACATATGGATCCATTTGCTGTGCATGCACGATGTCACCCAGTCAATGGCCGAACTCCAATATGGGTTTAATTTGGTTTAAAGTTGTTTACATCAACCTTTAAAACCCTGCTCGTATACGCGTTCTGCTCTTTAAATAAACCATAAATGTCTTCCTGTATTTCAGCTGTGTCACGTCCACACAGAGCTCACTGCAGACAGAAAATGTACGGAAAGGAAATACAGACACCACACTTTATTAATAAAGTCTGAGGTTCACATAAGGCTTAGGTGGCATCTATTTTTTTCTATACCTTCCTGATATTTCACCGGAGCATACAGTATATGATGGTATTTTTGTAAAACAAACATCGAGTTCAATACGTTCCACCAGCTGCTGTAGCTTTTTGAGTCTAATAAACTCACAAAAGGTCAAGAAAGGAAATATTCTCACACCTATTTTTCTTACTTAACAGAAAAATACAACCCAGCACCTTCTGAATTCTCTCTTCCACTGAACTAAAGGCCCTGTCATGCCTCCCTCGTTTGGTTCGGCCTTCCAGACTTTTCAGTTTGACACAAACCAAAATTACAGGTGTGAAACCTCCAGCAAACCAAGCAGCCGAACACTGGTCTGACAAAGAGAGATGGTCTTGATCAGGATCATCCAAACCATGGTAGATGATGATGACGCAGTGTGGGTTCAGTCAGGACCACTTAAATCAAAGAAATCTCCATTTGCAGTATTATATCTGGCGGCATGGCTCTGTCCTGGGGCCCCTCTGCTTTTCCTAGGCCTACACAGAAAGCCTCTTCCACATGCCTACGTGGAAAGCCCGAGGCAGAGAAAGCACATCTCTCTGCCCTTCCATGTGCAAATGAGGAAAGCCTTAAGGGAGAGAGAGCAAACCTCCCTGCCCTTCCATGCGGCTACATGGAAAGCCCAAGGCAGGGAGAGCAGCAGGGTGGAGTAAGCGAAAAGTAAAGAAAGATAATTGTTGAGTCTCATTTCCAGGTTATCAAATACGAACACTTTGGGTTGGTACGATAACTAAACAACAAACTCAAAGCATCATTTGACCACAAATATCTTTCTTCAAACTTCTCACATTGAACATGAGTGCGTTCTTTTTAACCCAGAGAATGGCACTGCATACTTAACATAAAGTTTCGGAGGTTGGGTTTTGTCAAGTAATGTTACTGTGGTTAGGATTGGGAAAAGAAACACGGTGACGACATACCTTCAAATGTCTCAAAGTTCACAAAGGTCTCAATATCAGTCTCCAGGGTAAAGTCCTTCTTTACTCCCATCAGTGCATTGGTCATGTGAATGCAGTCCCTAATGGGTTATACAATAATTACATAGGATATATACAAATTTGGTGCAGAAATATGTACGAGTGGTACATGAGAACAGCCTGTGAACTCTGGACCTAGTCAGGCTCGCTGTTTCTCTTTGCTTCCAGCCCAATGCTAAGCTAACTTACTTACTTAATCCTCTCCATTCCCGGTGGAACATGTTTAATTTTCAGCAGCACATTGCGACAGTTTGACTTTTTGCACAGCTCCTCGTCTGTCCGAAAGATGCGACATATCTTCCGGAGACACCCTATGTTAAGCTAAGCTGATAGCTAAAAGTCCACGGTGTGTTGAGGATGTACTTTTGGAGTCTTGCTGCCCCAGAGGTCGATTATTGCAGCTTTAAGGTGTCGCATTAAATTGGAAACAGACAAACGTACCTCTCAGTGTCTCCAAGTGGTATAGTTGGCACCACTGTCGCAATGGCAACCAGATCGCTTTACGTTTTTTGCTCTTGCTCGGTTTTTCGACTCACCACCATTTCCACTGCTTTGCTGCTTTGCTGTCTGAGCTAACAGGACAAACAATAGCTCTATCCTTTTGCTGTACTGGTTGCGCAATGGTTGTTGTACTTCCTGTTGTAAATCTTGCTGTAAATCAGGCCTTTATTTCCCAGAAGTTCGGTGACAGACAGAATTGCATAGCCAAAGAGTGGCTTATAGGGAACCAGTTTTTTAAAGATTATTTTTTGGGGCGTTTTGCCTTTAACGGACAGGACAGTGTTAAATATTGTGAGAGAGAGAGAGTGTAGGCTGCAAGCCAGAGATGAACCCGCGACTGCTGTAGCGCCGGCACCATCCACTACGCTAGCGACCCCCCATAGGGAACCAATTTAAACGCAGATGGTGTCATTATTCTGTTGTCATTACATTGTGCAATCAAAATTTGCTCCATAATGATAAGTTAAAGCAAAAAAACATGACTATTTCCACATTAAAATATAATACATGTGGATATTTTAACCCAGAGTGTATATACATCGTAATTTCTTTCATATTGTTCACAGGTTTATTTAGGTGATATATAAATATAAAGACACGGAGGAAGGTAACTGTAATGTGCACCATCATATCTTATCTGTATTGTCTGCAGCACAGAGCTCAATCTGTGGTTTCTGAAACCATGAATTATCTCGTCTCATTGTGCTTCAGTCATTAATACAGTAGCACAACTGAATGCCCTTCTAATAACTCTGGCTGCCTACATCGCATCCCACTTGGTCTCTGCTGAGCTCCCAGTCTGAGCTCCCACCTTAAAGTCCAAGAGACGATTAACAGGATCATACTTCTGGCAAATGCCTTTTGTGATTTCCTGTGTGTGCATGCGTGTGCTCGTGGCTGTGTGTGTGTGCATGTGTGTGTTTGTGTACTCAGAACGGATTAAGATAGAGTCTGAGTTATGGCAGCTGCCTTAAGAGGGAAATGGAGAGGGTGGAATAGAAAAAGAGAGACAGTGATGGAGAGAGCGAAGGAGAGAGTGTGAGAGAGGCAGAGACAGACCTGGCGCCCTGCACTCAGCACTTCCACTGACTTAGCACAACAGTGTGGATGTCACTGACTCTTAAATCACTCCCAACCTTCTCCCAGCTCCATTTACATTTCAGGGAAATCCTCCTGCCTTGAGCCAGAGAGGTTGTTTTACTTAACTGTCTCAGGATACAAATATCAATTACTGTAATGTGGCTCCTGCTGAAGTGTGTGCAGCTGCTGAATGATGGAGGAGCCAGTGCAGCAAAAAAAAAAAAAAAAATCAAAGCCTTGCTGTTCTGCAGCATTATTAAACGTATAGATTTTTTTGTAATGTGTACAAAACCTCACTGAAAAATACTTTGTTAAAGGGCATGCATTGGTTGAAATTGATTTTCACACAGATATTCCTACACATCAGGAAGTTCTGTTTCCTGCAGCCAGAGCATGGTTTGTGGTGAATGGCGTCCTCTAGTGGTGAGGACGGCTCAGAATATAGGACCAGTAGTTGGACAGTGAATTCAAAATTTAGGTGAAAATGCAAAAGCCACTCAAGATGACATTAAAAAGGCAAATGTTTGTCTCACAGAAATCCATTCATTAATCTTGTACATTGCATTAGCTCATAGGAAGATGGGTCAAACAAACTCTAGACTTTCACCTGGAAGACTGCTGTTCATGTCCCGTGTGAGCGAGTGGCGTATGTCATGTGATGTATGTGATCTAGGTCATGTTACGTTACTTTACGTTAGCTACAAACATACTTATTTTGAGCCAAACCACCATGTTCTTTTATCTAAATGTAACCACGTACACTCTAAAAAAAAGAATCTACTGGTTCAACCTAAAAGAAACAATTAAGACAATGCATCTTTTTAAGTAGTTACAACTCTGGCATTTTTTAGTCAATGCAATTATTTTTATATAATCTGACATACTCAATTCATTTAGTACAACTAACATGATTTGCTTTGACCTTGAAAAATTTCGGTTAAACCAACTTAATACTGATATTTCGCGGTCAAATTATTTTATATAGGAAATTCTAACTTATTCGTTTTAATTTAGTCCTACTCAAAAATGTCAAAGTTTTTGATATTCACTAACTTAAAATACATTGTCAACTGACTTGAACAAGTTAATTACAACAACACATTTTTTTATGCTGCAAAACTTGTTCATTTTAAGTGATGTCCAACAGCCCTTTGTATCATTTTTTTACATTGTACGCCTACTTTTGTTGCCTAAACCTAAGAAACTAAACCTATGTTCCAAGTTTATTCTCAAAGAGGACTGTATGTATAATCATCAAAAACTGTACATTTCCTTTGAAAACAGTAATTTATCTTTAAAGGACATGATGCAAGTAACAATCATAAATTGACAGGCTGTCCCTAAGCGTCTAAAACTGATGCTGATGCAAACTGATGCAAATGTAGGGAATGATTTCTTTCAGCATTATGCAATTCTGTTCCTCCGAATTAATGCAATTAACTTAATTTAAGGCTGATTTAACTAATTTGTAAGGGTTGTGTCCAACTTAACGAAAAATGGTTTGTCCGACGAATTTTACACTGATAGAATACAACTAGTAAATGAGGTTGGTCAACCCAAGCAAATGAAGTTGGCCCAAAATAATTGTTTCAGTGCTGAAAGAAAGACATTTAATCAAATGGAAGTAATTTCGATGATTTAATTAAGTTCATCCAAAAAGTAACTTCCATGAAAACAAAATGCAACAAACAATTTAACATTTATTTGTTTTCACATCCGGCATGAACAACAAGCTGACATTACTGTTCTTCACCTTCATTTAATAGCATCATTTTACTGCTTTAAAATTTGTTGGGCCAGCCCTATTTAATTAAGCCAGACCCTGACCTAGTAAATAAGTGGAATCAACCCGAATTGATTACATTGACCCAACCAATGTACATTAAGTTGGCCAAACAGAATTGCTCAATGCTGAATAAAAAACATTTAATCATGTGGAGGTATTTTCCATACTTTAATTCAGTTAATTCAAAGAAAATGCATCCCCTTGCATTTTATTATTTACTAGCTATAAATAATGCCCAAGAAATATATATCTTTGAACATATAAAACTATTTATTTACTTCCATATCAGGCATTAACAGCAGAAAAACAAACAGTAGATGCACAGTTGTTAAAGTGAAATAACAATTGTAATTTGTTGGATCGTACTGTGTTAGACGGTAAACAAAGAGAGGTCCTTTGAAGTGCCAACAGCGCTCTAATGGACCATCAATGGAACATCTATGATTGGACCCAGACACTATCGGCGCTCTATGATTGATGGCCTGTGCACATTACAAATCACTCAAGAGTATTAGATTGCTCATTAGCATGATGATGGGGAGAGGATGGATCTTAGGTTAATTACAGATGAAGAGTCTAATAAGGGTGCCTCCTCAGTGCCTCTGTAGGGCGTTTGCAAGAGTACTTGGGAGTGGTGTTCGCGAGTAGACTGAGGACAGACTTCCAGTTCACTGACAAATGTTAAATTGGCATCAGAGAATGCGGTCCACACCCACAGCGTGCCGTGGGGGGAAAGGCGATGATGCAGGACAGGTTTACATTTCACTTGTTATAAGAGAATGTAAACTTTTGGTTTCTCTGTCTTAATCCTCTGAGCCGGACCCGACACCATGGAGAGGAACGCTGCACATGGCCACGAGCATACAGAATGTGTCTCAATCCTTTGGTCGGTCCACAGCTGCAGGCTCTTTTTGGATGTATTCATGTCTCTTTCTGCTTTTACACACCATGGTGCACACACACATGCAACTTCCCCATTTTGATATAACAAATTTCCAACACATACATTGCAATAAGGGTCTGTTTAAAGGTCCAGTGTGGAGGATTTAACGGGATATATTGGCAGAAATGGAGTGTCATATAATAATTATGTTTTCTTTTGGTTATACTCACCTGAAAATAAGAATCCTCGCACTTCATTACCTAAGAATTTAGACATTGAGAGCTTCGCCTTCGTCTGCAGAGTCTGTCACATTTCTACAGGAGCCCAGAAAGGACAAACCAAACACTCGATCTAGACAGGATCATTTTGCGTTGGCCACAGTAGTTAGCAGCCCCTCCAGGACGAGCCCGACAACATCAGAAAAACACGTATTTGTGACGTGAAACTGCTTTATTTAAAGTGTTTTTACTTGTTTTAATCACCTTGTCCGTTTATTTTGAAGACAAAGAAATCTCTGTGAATAATTTAGCTCCCGGTAACAACCACCTGAACAATAAACACTGAAGGAATTCTAACCGGGAGTTTGTGCTCCTCAACATCAGATGCCACAAAACTTTGTTACTTTAAAGGTCAAGTGTGAAGGATTTAGGGGATTTAGTGGCATCTACTGGTGAGGACTGCACATTGCAACCAGCTGAAACGTCTCCCGGTTAGAATTCCTGCTGTGTTCATTGTTCAGGAGGTTTTGACGGGGGGCTGAATAACCCGCAAAGGTCTCTTGCTCTCAAAACCAAACAGACTAGGTCATTTAAACCAGTATTACTGGAAATGTGCCCAGCATCTTCTAATGTGTGCTTACCTTTACTTTATTGTATTCAAAAACCTTTCTAGCACGAAAAGTTGCTCCTCGGGACGAAATTTTAAAAATTATTACAATTTCTTAGAATTTTCCCTTAACGTTAAGACTATGTCTTTGTTAAGATGAAAGTTATTCACAGAGCATCTTGGACCTTAAAATAACTCCTAAGGTAAAAACTGTTTGGACTAGAGAGGATGACTTTTAAGGGGCTTACGCACACATTTCCCACCTAACGCTAAACTAAGATATTTGAAAAACTGGACAGATGCAACAGTGCAGTCTCTCTCAAGCTTCCATCAGCAGAGTGATCACACTAACAGTGACAACACTTTCACAGTCTGCAGTTCATCTCATTTCCACTGGGTGTCCACAGCTTGCAGGCTCACAAAACGGCACGTCTGTGACAACCAATCACACCTGTTAAAAGAAAGCATCACACCTAGCAACCGGGTCAACCACACCTCCTCACTAAGGTAAAACTTTCTGTCCCTTCCTTGCTCAGAGTTGCTCTGAGAACTTTCCTAAATCACTCCTAAGCCAGGTCTCCCTATCAAAATTCAGGAGCTCTCTGAGAGTATCCTCAGAATGTTTGTGAATACGGCCCCACGCGTTTTGGAAGTTTTTAGCGTTGGCTTCCCCTCTAAATAAATAAACCCCGTGATTTAAACCACCGAAAACACTGAACAAAGCAGTTTCATGTTAAAACAAATGAAAAATATTCTGTAGAAACCTGGTGGTGAAACATAGTTATCTTTGTAGACGAGGACCTGCTCCCTATGTCGATATAAATGACTCATTCTGAGGCAACAAAAACACAATAATTCTTATTTTCAGGTAATTAAACACTAAAGAAAACATACTTATGATATTATACTTCATTACTGCCAATACATCCCTCTAAATCCCACACACTGGACCTTTAAGCCTCAGATTCCCTTCCCACTCCTCTGCTGATTGCCAACTCTGCAGTAAATAAATGTAAAACAGCTGCAAACTCTTGCTGGTTTGTGTGCTCAGGCAATATCAAAAAGCGATGAGGATGCTGAGGCCACTGGCTGTTTTATTGCTCCGCATGTGGGCAACATCATGACATTTGCTGGATGCTAATTTCTGCCGTTAACGCTGCTGTCATCCGTCTTTGTGCAGTTTTTGTGTCGATATTAATTGTGAACTCCCGCCAGAGAACATCCTCAAGATCGGTCCGAGTGTCGTGTCTTTAAGGTAATAATTACCTGCTGTATGGCTGATGTGTGTGAGCGTTGGTGTGGTTGCTGGGAAGTGGCCACAAAGGCGAGTAGATATGCACCTAAAGTGTCTTTGAAGGTGGGTTATTATTGTCGCTTCCATTCTTCTCCGTGCAAAGCCGAGTGTGATGAAGTCAGAGCCAACTCTATCTATACTCTGCATTCACAAAGAAACACTTTCCGTACGAGTTGGCTGACTGATCTATACGTCACTTTTCCCCAAAGGCCCCGGGACAAACTTAAATATCACAATCTGTTCATTTAATATGTTCCCCGTGTTTATTTTCAACATGTTCTTGCACGCGAAAACTCACCCAAAAGGCCATCCTGGTTCGAATCCCCATATTTTCTGCCTCTCGACTCATCTGAAACACAAGGCTTAATTCCCCAGTTGGTTTTGTACATAAATAACCACTCTCCACCTCTCATCTAGCCGAGATGGATCGCTCCCATTAATGTGGTTAGTGCTGCTAAATTATTTAACGTGGAAGATGAGTGAAATGTGTTGGGTTATGAATACAAGCAAAAGGAAGCCCAGATGGAACCTAGTAAGATAATGGTAGCGCAGCCAGCCATCGTCTCATCTGGGATAAACTCTACTGTAGAAAGCAACAGTGTATTATACCGGGAACCCCCCTCGGAGAAGGCGGCATTTCACAGCTTTTTTTCACTTAACGAAACTCTGTGCTGTACGCTGGGTGTATGCATGAGCCTGTCCTTGGTGTCTCATTCAGAACTACCAAATTGGAACATCTCAGCATGCTCCTGTGAACAATGAAAGGATGTGTCGGAGTTTTTGTTTTGAATCTGTGTGCCTCTGAACTCTTGATAACCTTCAGGAATATAAAATGAGTGCAGAGTGTGTTTTTTTCTCCAAATTCACCCGAGCTACAAAGGGCTATTTTTTCCACACTTTTTGCCCGTATAGATTTCAGTTTTGATTTGGAACTGTTAAATATGCTAAGCAAAGGGCTAGCAATTTCAGAAATTATATTTCCACACCATCAAAGCTCATTTGTGCCGAGCCGTTTGCTGTGTCGCCCTCTCTTTCACTCCCGTAATCAGTGTCCTCCTGGTGACATCACTCAGAGGACAAATTCAAAGATTGTTTAGACTTTCAAAATATGTGCAAGTGCAAGTTTAATGAATGAGCTTTGTGTTTTGGTGGAGAGCCCCTTTGATAGCTGAAATAAAACCAAGGTGCCCTGGTTGGATTCATGTTAGGGAGCGCTGAAACCTTTTGATCAAGTCAAACAGGTAATTGCCGTTGTCATACGCAACTCTGTTTTTAGGGCTTTTTATTCAACTTCTCCGTAAGGTTTACATTGTGTTACTTAAATTAAATCCTTATAAGACTTTGCACTTGTCATGACTGAGGTGGAGTCAAGCAGGAAACTTTATTGAAAAGCCACAGAAGCTTTAATCCTCCAAAATAAGAGTACGGCCATAAAGACAGAGCGCAATTAGATCCCGCCCACACCAGAAGGGAAACAATTCATCGCTCAATGCATCGCTCGGACATACAAACAAACCTAATGATAGCTAAAGGACAGTCAGGGGATCACGAACGTTCTTAGAATTCTCTCTGTGGTTATATTAATGTCCGTACAAAAATCTCACTGTAGTCAATCCAATATGTCAAAATGTCAACCATTTTTGATTTCAGGGCAGCTGTGGTTCAGAAAGTAGAGTGGGTCGTCCACAAATCACAAGATCAGCGGTTCGATCCTTGGATTCGCCGTTTGGCATGTCAAAGGATCCTTCGGCAAGATACTGAACCTGAACTTGCTTCTGGTGGCTCTTCCGTCAGTGTGTGAGTGTCTTAAAAAATGAGTAGCAGGCGGCACCATGTGTGGTAGCCTCAGCCACCAGGGTTTGAATATGCGCGTGAATGTGACTCGTAGTGTGAAAAGTGCTTTGAATGGTTGACAAGAAAGACTATAGACTGTAGCTTATATTAGGATTTTCCTGGCGACTAATTTCCCTTTCGACTAAACAAAAATTTAAATTCAGACTAGTCGACTAGTCTAAAAAAAGGGGGAAAAAAACAGTCAAAATGTAGCACAATTTATTGTTAAGTATTTGAAACATCGTCCCGCAAAAAGCCTTTAATAACAATCTTCAACAACCATGTCGGATTTTAAATGCCGCTGAAGTATGAGACACAATGCCGTGCGGTATGAACGACATTTAAAATATATAGATTGCCTCTGAAATGTGGGGCACATCGAACCTTGCAGATTATCTGACAACAGCTCACTTAAAGTTAACAAATAATTTCACATCTTGAAAACGATAAATTGCTGCCAAACTGCGCTAGCTTTGCGAGAGTGCATCTCTCTTGTTTCCCACCGTGCTGTTTTAAAACTCCAGATCTGCTCGAGCGTTACCGCAGGGAGGGGGACTGCTGTCTGACGGCTCTGACACTAGTGGCGGGCAGCTGCATGACAGTTAAGCTAATAAACTAATCCCGCGCATCCCTAGTTGGAGCTGGAGAAAATGTGAAGACGATGTTTTGGATTCATCCTCTGGGGACCATGAATACGTGTGCCAGTTTTCATAGCAACCGATCCAGTAGTTGTTGAGGCATTTCTTTAAAAGCCAAACATGTTAACCTCATGGTGGCACTAAGGAAAGTCAGGGGATCACTTAAGTCAGCGGACTACCTCCTCTGGGGACCATGAATGTCTGTACGAAATCAGTAACAATCCATCCAGTAGCTGCTGAGAGATTTCAGTGCAGACAGAAGCAGCGGACCATCAGTGCCATTCCTATAAACACCACATCCCTATGGGTCTCCCTTAATATCTCTTTGACCACTGCAACTCATCCAAATGTCAAACCCAATCCAAAACCCTACAAAAAAACAGAGCTGGAAATAACTGTTTGTTGTCATAGTAACTGATGCCAAAACGTAATACCCTGTTGTTTAGTTTTTTCAAAGTGCTCCCTCGGCTCGGCAGGAGCGCTCACACACACGTACAGGAGGGAGCACTGCACAATTTTTATTAGACACAAGACGGTAAAAGATTATGACTGTTGCATTCTGGGT
This sequence comes from Epinephelus cyanopodus, assembly GCA_026686955.1. NCBI lineage: Eukaryota > Metazoa > Chordata > Actinopteri > Perciformes > Serranidae > Epinephelus > Epinephelus cyanopodus. The sequence goes on from CM048934.1 coordinate 10,727,675, forward strand.
AGGAGGCAGCTATGTTGGCCCGCGAGTTCGCCGGTACAGGATTCCATCACACAGATGGTGTGTGTTTGCAGGAGCCAGCCCCAGTGAATTTTGTTTTATGTTTCCTTTGATACATATTAGCAGGTCCTTTGTTTCGTGCATCACATCCACACATGAAATGAATGTTCCATTTATTTCCCTTCCAAATGAAGCATCTTTCAAGCGCTCAAATGCACAAACCAGCCCGACAATGGACACTGTTTAATGTTTTGAGTCATCCATGTTCAATTTCAACCAGAGCACGGTCTGGTTGACATGTGGAGAAATGAATGCAAAAATGGACAGGCACTGTTTAATGTTCATTGGTAGGATACCTCTAGTTTAGGCCTTTATATACCAGTGTGACATCTGCTTACAAGAACCCTTAACTCACAGAAAACAAGCAAGATTGTGTCAGATACAGGAAGCTCACAGAAAGCTGGTGTTGTAACCAGAATACAAGACAGGCTTGGTTGCCTGTAAGACCTTCCCAGTCCTGAAAATGGGATTCATCCTCATTTTGTAAGTCCTAAAAATGGCCCCTCCAGGCTGAGTATAAACCCAGTGAGAGCCCGGATAAGTGGTTGATCTTTGCCTGATCATGACCGATGGGAAACAACATATTTAAGAACTCTGGTTTGAGAAACTGTGAACCTAATTAAGGACTGGCACTGGCACCTAAAACAAAATCCTTAACTTTCGCAGTTCAGCTTGTGTGCGACCAATTAACCAGCTGCAGCGGTGGTGGTGCCTCCTGTGCTGTGGAACATCTCTCCACCAAGTCTTATTTAACTCTAAACTGATTAGCATAAAATGCTGGGAGGTTACGACGACTGGTGCAGCAAGAAAATGGCCCTGAATCTTCCTTCATTTCCTAATTCTTTATTTGCTAATGTATGACATGCTAGAATATAGTGACATAAGTAGAAAAGAGTCATAAAGCCCGGGAAACTAAGGTTTAAGGTTTGTTAACATTAGCTAGCATTAGCCACCATTAGCTAGCTAGTTTAACCATAACAGCTTTACTTCTTGTGATTGGCAGATTGGCAAATTGCAGCTTGCATTATCACCAATATTTAACAAACAATTCTAATTGCTAATTCGTAGGATATCATACAAACCTTTCTTTGAGAATACGTTGAATTTCTATACGAAGGTACGTAGCTTACACTGGCTGGCTTTATCACGAGCTGATCTACTGAGTTAACGATAGCTGCCGCATTTGCGAAATATTTACAACTTGTCAAGCAGCTGAACACAAATCAAATATAAAAATCATCATCCATCCATCATCTTTAAGTTAAAACGACAATTTACACGCATAAACGCCAAACTTAACTCACACCCATAGACTTGTTAGCTAGCAAGCAAGCTATCATTCGCAATTATGTAATTGTTTGAGGTACCAAATTATTACCAAAAAAAAGTAAAATATAAATATACTGATGGCTTATATCGGACAAAAGTAAGGTGGTAGTGACAAATACACATTAATAGAAGTACAATGCTTCGTTCTCGCTGAGGTAGTTATCCGATATTACACAAGTTGAAATGTCTTTGTACAGAGGCAACATGGCGACCACTGAGGGTGACAAGTGTCCAGTGGAACGCTGTTGAGTGCACCATGAGGTTCTCACGCACCCTTTTTCCACCAACATGAAACTGGTTCCGTTCCAGTTCCCGCAGCTAATTTTCAACCGTTATGAGCGATTCGACCGAAAGTTACCCCACTTGGGTAAAGTTATCAATGTGGGCAATTGGGCCAATATGGAACCCATGGACAATACCATATAGAGCCCATTTGTCAACCCATTTACTACCCACATGGGCCTAAAATACACATGTCAGCTGGGGAGTGGGTTCTTGTGGGTTTTCTGGGGGTAAAAACAAATGTCTGTAATAACAGAACAAAGGTTCACAAGTAATCAGCGATTTTGCAACCTCTGTTTACTTCTGCTATGCACTTTGCAACGCCCTCAGTTGATGGCACATCCTTGAGTTTCACACTAAACTGCTGAAAACACAGGCTGGTGTTCTTGATAGCACCAAGATTCCAAGAGTCCTGAACAAATCAGTCCAAGAACCAGAGCTAATTTGGTGTAAATATGTGTTATAGTGCACTGTATTTTGCCTCTCAGTGTGAACACACTTATGCACTCAGAATAGCAAGTGTAAGAGGTACAGAAGTATCTGATTTGAGACGGTGTTTTAATAGTGTGGCAGCAAAACCCCTGTGTATATCGAATTGGGCAACGGAGCGTTTTATTGCTTATTAATTTACCTTTTAATGTGTTAGCGAATGAATGTGTTATTTCTTAGTTTAGAAGTTACATGGTGATGCAGGTGAAGTATTTTCAAGTCAGGGTATTCTGCCTACACAGCCCTGGTTGTAATGCAGCTCATGTCACTGCACTGTAACCATAACTAGCAGTGTGATTGCACCTATTTGCTTTCAGTGTTGATGCAGCAACACGATAAGCATGTTTACGTTAAATTGGCCATTTACTTTGGTCCGACAAGACGCTGTGCATTACAGTGTCAGTGGCTTCGAGATAGATAACATTAAAACTGCTACAGACACTTTTAAAAATGCAGCATTTAGGCAACATTTCATTAGGGAATCTAATTTTAAAGAACTTAATGACTCTTTGATATCGGTGATCTGTCTCAAAGCTGGGTCAATTACCCAAGCTTGTAGGACAGCTGACAAGCAGCATTTTACATTGCCCACAACAGCGCCGTGCTGGTTTTATCACACTGGCTTCCCATGAGCATGCACTGACCCCACCTCCTAAAGCTCAGCTCGTCTTAATTGCCTGGAAAATTATCATCTGTGCTGGGAAAAGCAAGGCTCAGAGTTTGTCTTAATTTCTTCCGACCCGGCTCTGTGATGACTCCGTCCAAGGCAGAAAGTGCCAAGCTAGAGAAAATGTGTTGTAATTGTACTCTGAGCTGCGGGGTCTTCAGACTTGCTTGTGGCAACATCTCCCCTGCCCTCTGGTTACTTAAAGCAGTTGGCAAAAATCTACACCGCTGTATCTCTTCAAAACAAATCTAATAAAGCTGCTTTTAAATAACATCAGGTATGAAGGCTCTATAGGTTTGACAGCAACTAATTTATTCCATATATCACCCCTCTGGTTGCTTCTTTCAATAAATTACAATACAGTGAAATATAAGACTGTAGTAAATAATCCACATTGCTGCCCTGTGGGGAGAAACACTGAAGTCCGACAAGGAAAATCACACATGAGACAGGCTAATGTCTCACATTTACTGCCGGGCAGCCTTGGCAAACACTAATCTTTCATTGTTCCCTTTATGGTTAATAATGTAATTATTTGCCAAGAACCACTGTTAGCATTATATCCATGGCAAATTGACAGTGACTACATCAATAATATAATCACGCCTGTGACCAGATGTGAAATTAATCATAATATGAAGACATCAAATCATTGGTCACGGATCTCACATGGTTATATTTTATTAGAGGAAGAAGAAAATATGCTTCTGACATGATGATCACAACAGCGAGGCCTTTGTACCTGGCAGATTTCACTGTTAGGGTCATACACAGCTGCAGCATCGGCGTCGGAATACATTTGTTTCTACTGTCGTACGTGACTGGTGTTCGTAGATCTATAAATATACGGAAAATGCCTCTAGTGTCCAATGTAAGGAAGTGCATTTCTTTACGGATGGATAGAAACTACCTGTAGACGAGTTTTTCTCCATCCAGCAGTTTCGAAGAAGCGCTTGGAACATTACCAGGACAGAAACATGTTACATGTGTTACGTACATCGCATGTTTTGTGACATATCTAATTTAAAATACGTATGTATAACTGCATTTTGGCAGAATAACATTACTCAGATTTACAATTTGTTAAAACTAAATCAACAAGTTATTTTTAATCACACAAACTCACTTTACGACAACTGAATCGACGGACATAGCCTGTTAGCCAGTTAGCAGTTAGTTAGCACACTGTCATACGGTCTCCCCAAAATCCACCACAAATGCTTGATTTTTTAACGTACTTGAGGCAAAGTCGAGACCAAATATGACAGAATGGAGGACTTTCACAGGCACGTCAGCTATCACAGAGATTCCCATAGGAATCTTCCTCGTGTGGGGACACAGGATCTCAAGAGGATAAGCTAGTAGAAGTTGGTAACGTTTGCAGTTTACGATGTAGCAGATGAACACACAAATCCATGGTGCTGCATTCACACGCAATCAGGCAAACATCATTTTCATATCAATATAATTTTAATTTACAAGAGCAAAACGGTCGAATGAGGTGAGGCTGGCAGAGAATCCTTGACCTGATGATGCGTAGCTCCTTCATGCAAGTCGAAAATGATCCGTCTGGACAGTTGTTGTTCCTGTGCCATCCGGAGATGTTGACTGTCTGCATTCCTTGCACTTGTGCTTTTGTATTTTCTTGGTTTTGAAAAGAAAAAAAAAAAAAAAAGGTAGCACCTTTCAAAGCCTTTATTAACAGAGGACATTCTTCCTAATATAGCACTGATGTCGCCACTGCTTCAGTGTTTGGAGAAATTCTTCGAGAGTTATATCAGACAGTCGCCGTTCGGGGAAAGGTTCAGCAGCCACTCTATAACTCCTCTATTGTTTCATGTGCTGCAGCTAATCCATGTTGGAGACACTCTGGATCATTCATCAGTGCCTGGACATAAGAACAAACAGTGTCATTGAATGATTGTTGCGTCTGCCCGGGGTGAGCATTCATCTGCAACAAGGCGCACCTAATGAAGAGAGAGCTTAAATCTACACAACCCTCGTTCAGCACTTCTTCACCCACATTCCTTCAAACGAAAATGCAAATACGCACAGGGCGGTCACCAAGCACGCAACTAATCTGCAATTTGCTCCTCGGATAGTTGTCTGGTGCAGCTTAAGGCCTTGCTTGCAGGGATGAGTGGTTTACACCGCAGCAACTGAAATGTCCCATTCCACATTTTGTTTGATTTAATATCTGGCGGGTAGGTGTGATATGAAGACATGGCAGAGTGCAGGTCATGTTTGTTTGATCTCCTCTGTATGGGGAAATAAACAATGAATGTGTGTTGATACGATGCAGCTGAGGCAGGCAGAAGTAGGAGCTGATGTTGGATTGGGGATTCCATGTCGACCTGCACAGGATGTACTGAATTCCCTTTGGATTGGGATGCAGCAGGGAGGGAGTACCGAGCCCGAGGGGTGGATGGGCGTCTGGAGGACTCTAGCTGCATCATCATCTCACAGTCGCTTTATATGCTGCAGCCTTTACAGCACACAGTTGTAATATACTGAATGATTATTTGCCGAACAGCCCAATTTTCTGAAATAGGAGACCAATCAATAGCTACAGCTGAGCCCTGGTCTTAGTTATTTTTGATGGTTTTGGCAGTTCTTGCATTGTTTTAAGGTGCCGTTTAGGTTATTTTTATATGACTGTATTAAAATTATTATTGATAATTTTATGGGGGCTGCTCATTGCTCCGACAGCTCATTATTCCGAAATCCCAACAGTCTGAGAAATGTCCCTTTGGACACAAAGCCCATTTGTCCAACAGGCCGTTTCCCTGAAAACAAATGGCCATTGATCCGAAGGTCCATTGCTCTCACACTCTCCCAGATCTCCCCTCAGACCTTCCAGGGTACCATTTTTTTTGTTCTATGGCGAAGACATGACCCACCCTACTCTGCCTCTGATTGGCTAGTACTCCTTGCCCTCCTTGGTTAGGATGGTTAGGTTCAGGCAAGAGGGGTAAGACTGGTTAGGGTTAGGGTAAGAATTTCAGGGTAAGCTAAAAGGAGGCAGAGTAGGGCACGTCAAGCCTTTGCCATGGAAGGAAAAAAAATATTACGGTGGGGACGACTGGGCTGTTAATCTTTCTAACTACAGGGAGAGTGTATTTTCGGAACAGTAGGCCTTCAGACTCCAACAGTTTTCGAACTTCGAACTTTCGAACAAAGCTCCCTACACACTCAAAAGGGTGTAAATCACCAGTTTCATCACTCTACAATAGCGTATCAATTCTTTGGACAACAATACGATATCTGCCAATATTACAAAGTCTGCCACAATACTATTTCGATTTGATGCAATTTAAGGGTCTGCGATTGATATAAGACAATATTATCTGCCCATATAACACAATCTGTAACAGAAGAAACCGCCACCCCTTTGTTTTTGCATTTGGCCGTAAAAGATAAAGACAACACATAAATAATGTACATAACTGTAACCGCTTAAGTGCAGTTACTTTCAATATAAAAGCATATCCGAAAGATGATTGATATAGATCAATGCTTTCACTTTGCATTGATGACACTGGATTATTGATTATTTAATTGATATACTGATCCAGATCGATGGATCGTTACACCCCTAGTACCCATGAGTACAAAGCCCCCCAACAGTAGGGCCGATTGGATCCAGAAACTCAACAGTAACATAAAAATAACACTAAGACAAGACAAGTGTTGAGTAAAGTTAATCCTGTTTTACTTTGGTGCTGTATTGACCCACACAGGGGGTCAGCTTTTAACCCAGTAGTTTTTCATGCGTTTCATATATAAAAGTCAACGTTATAATTATTAATTTCAGAAACAGACAGCGGAAGTTTACATTTCTCAATGCAGTTGGTGTGAATGTGAGTAGAAAATGCCTTTTTTTCTGTCTTGCTGTTTGTTTGTTGTCTGGACTCTACGTTTTCTGGCAGCGTGGTATGTAATTATGATGCTGTTTGGTGCTGAAGCAGAATTTTAGACTTTTCTCCAACCTCAGCTGTGACCACATTCCTGATGATTTGAGCTTGGCCTCTGCATACAGATCTGACTCACATACTGAAATGGCGAGATGTATGACAGGACCCCATTAATGCAGAGCAGGAATGTCACTTAACTCACGACTGTCTGGCAGGTGTTGTGATTGTTTATGGTCCTTTGTGCGACATTATCACAGCAATCTTCACTTTTAACTCCTCTTTTGCCTTTTGTGAAGCCCAGCTCAATAAAGTCTGAGATTTCCCAACCGCCTACTGTCAGAGGTCTCCCTCCCACCCCACAACCCCCCAACAGTCAATGACAATAACAATCCACCAGGGGAGTGATGTTGGGGGAGCGATTGCAGGTCTGCTCGATAGGTCTGCCAGCAAATTGCTTTTTAATGTTTCGCACAATAGCCCAAAACAAAGCGGATTGTTGTCCATAAGCCGTGCGAGGCCATTTAAGTGAGTGTGATACATGACTCGCAGAGGACTCCAGGTGTCAACGCCACCGTGGGAAGAATGAGGAGACGGCGGCGGTGATAGGGGAAGGTGAGCATTAATTAAGTGCATGAGTTTCGGGATGTTAGATTGACTGACTGTGGGATTAATGCTGAGGGAGTAGTCGCACTGATAAAAAATGTTCTCGGACTGAAGCTTTGCTGAGACCTGTGCAAAATATCGAGTCAAATTAGACCTTAATCAGTCTCATCAGTGTAGCCAAAGCTTTCAAGTAAGATCTACACTAAGTGTGTGTGTTGCATTTTGTGTGGACATTCATGGTCCCCAGAGGATGAATTATACTAACTGTAGTGATCCTCTGATGCCCCTTTAAGTGCTAACATGAGGTTGACATGTTTGGCTCATACTAAAATATGTCAACAACTATAGGATGTATTGCCATGACATTTTGGATAGACAGTCATGGTCCCCAGAAGATGAATCTTAATGGCTTTGGTGATTCTTTTCCTTTACTGCCACAACATTTGTGGTTTTAAGCGAAATGTCTCAACAATTAAGTGGATTGCAAAGAACACTTCACTAACAAAGATCACATCAATAAGATAAGGTTTATTGCAAAAAAAAAAAAAAACATTGAGGGTTTGGAGGAAAGCATGAAGAGATGAGGATGAAGGGATTGGAGAATAAAGGACAAGGATCCTGTGATGGAGGGATGATAGGATGTAAGATGAAGGGATGAGGGTCGGAGATGAAGGACGGAGACCTAAGGGTCAAGGGATAAAGGGTGCGGGAAAGCTGTTTGAAGATGCAGCAATGACTGGCTGAAAAACAACTGGTTTTGTTGCTTGTTGGTTTCAAACGGTTGTCTGCAGCTTGGCAGGCATCTTGCCTCATTGCCAGGCAACCACCGTCACGTCCACCTCCCTATCGCAACCTATGTACTACTTTAGAAATGTTGATATGATATATATAAAACTGTAACAAAATTTTCCTCTGGCAACTGGGCTGAAATATTAAATATGCTACACACAAGCATTTTGAGCATGTTAGCATGCTGATGTTAGCATTTAGCTGAAGCCTTGTCGGCTGTTTTACGGCAGATTTAGCATGTTGAATTGGCATCGTCGCCGGCGGAGCCCGTCAGTGAAAGAAATTACTCTGATTGGCACTTCAGCTCAGTGCAGGAGAAAAGAAACTAAAGTGAGGAAAGTAAACAAACGACTAAAGTCAAGGCGTAAGACTGAAACAATCGTGTTATATTGGGTAAGATTTTTGCCATTGAGCTCTTTAGCAGAAACAGTTTGTAATTGCTTGTGCTGTTGTGCACTAGCACATGCTAAGTATGCTTTATTCTTTCAGCGTTGTGTTGTTAATGTGCTAACTGGCTAACTAGCAGCTTGAATTCATTCTGTCGGTCTTCCTGTTTCCCTTTTTAAATGACGAACACAGACGACTGCTGCCTGCTGTTCCTCTTACGCAGGAGAAGAACATTTGTGCTAGTTCGCTGTTGGCTGTAGTCTCTGCTGTGTTCAAGGCCACATGAGGCGACACAACAGTCGGCCTTTGTCGCCACTAGTTCTTTGAATTCTGTTTGGCCTTTAGTCCTTTTTATGTCACACTTATTTTCCAAAGTATTTTACACACACACAGTAACTGCTGAAAGCGATTGTGCCACACTTGATTAGAAAGCAACTCCTCATAATATTTTTAAGCAGAGATATTTCAGAACATGCCGTCACTTGTTTTTTTCCTCATCTGTTTCCACTGAGGGTTACAGCTCCAACCACGGACCCCTGTTGTACGCGTCAACCAATCGCCTAAAGCTCCCAGCACCACATCTGTTGCATCTGTACAGCGGCGAGGCGGCGCGCTGTAGGATGCATCTAAACTGAGGACCTCGCCTGAATAATATTAATTAAACCTCCCTAACTAATTGTGTGTTACTTTTTGCTGTCAACCAATTATGTTTTACACTCTTGGGGAGAGGCAAGATCCCCTGCTCGCTGTGAAATTCCAGCTGTCATTGAATTTCAATAAGCATGTATTTAATTAACATACGAGGCCACTGGAGCATATCAATATTTATTCCTCTTAAAGACGAGACGGCGGCACGTTTGTTCTGCCCACAGTCAGCTGAAGACGCCTGGTGAGTTGACACAACGTGCCCGAGAAAACATTTGATTGAGGACTTATAATAATGTTTACCTTGCGAGTGCGGCTGTGAGCGGTGTGCCTAATGTATGGGCTCGTTTTTTAAAGCATCTGACACCGTGACATTGTAAACAAACTCGCCGTTATAAGTGGAAGGCCTCGTGATGCCACATACAGGTTTCAAATTGCTCCATGAATTTGGTAAGAGCAGATATTGATGTGAGTTTTGCTTTCCCCCCCTCCACAATGCGTTTGTCTTGTGCGCCTGTCCTGTGTTGTTCTTTTATCAAGCGCTGGTTTTGACAGCACAACAGAAACCATCCATCATCTAGATTTACCCCCACAACCCTAATATCTAGCAGACAGTCCAATGCCATAACACCACAGGCGACAAATGCATTTTAGAGGAAGGGGATGGTTTGAGTGTGTGTGTATGCACAAATCTTCCTGTGTGAGTGTGCTTGCAGTGGCAAGAAGCATGGGGACAAGAGGAGGAGGAGGAGGGGGGTATAATAGTGACAGAGTGAGCTAAACTCAAACTCTCGCTGCCATGCCATAGGCAACTGGCCGAATATACCCCCCTTCTCGCTGGGTCAGCAGAAAAAGTGCACAAAACAGCATCAATTGATTCTTCCATGATATCAGGAGGAGGAGAAGGCCTATCACTGTACAGCAAGCCTCCTCCCTCCCTCCCTTTCATTGCAGCCTCTACCTGCTTTCCGCGAGCGCTGTCACACATAATGAGGCCCGAGTTGGAAATGGAGCGAACCAAGAAGCCGAGACAGCCACCGCCGCACAAACAACAGTCGCCGCTGAGGCCCAGCGGACCACAGTGGAAATGGTACATATTTTAGCATAATGCTCTGCCGCTCCCCTCCCCACTCCGCGCCGTCCCCAGTGCTTCACACAGCAAAAGAGCTGTGTATTATTCAATGATGTGTCTACCGATCCAGTGGTCCCGTAAGGCTTGCAAGGTCACAGATTCAAATGATGTCACATGTGTCCCGACTAATGATTCCCCGCAGGGAGAGGTTTTAGGAATAGTTGGGGAGTTGTTTTTCAGCTTAGGGTACAGCCGGCTGAAATTTCAAGGGCTTTTATTTTAAATCTGGGGACAGTCATAAAGAACACGGTCTGTTATCTCTCTTGAAATAACCTCAAGAACAGCTGCAGAAAGTGTGACACAAGTGAGGGATGCTGTTTGGCTCCATCTCGCTCAGTATCTTCTTTCAAATCAGCTTTGAAAACTTTTTCTTTTCAAAAGGTTTTCCTGTAATTTCTCCTTAAAATTTCAAGGTTTATTTTTAAATAAACCTCTTAAAACTTAGCTCTGGTGTTTTTCAACCTGGATCCTATTGTCTTGTTTTTGTGTCCAATGGGAACAATAACTTTGAAATTGGTGAATCGGGAACGCTGCAGCCAGCAGCTACAAAACAGGCTGCAATGTATCCCTGTAAGCAATTAGTCACCGTCAATTTACATCCACTATAAGTGCTTGTTTTTTGTCACTGACAGGCTCAACATTATTCAGACGATCCATACAGAGATAGACTTTTTTTTGTTAAAGACTAAGAACCTTTTTATTTAACCAGAAACAGCCCCAAAACCATTACCACCAAACCCACCAGACCCTATTTAAATATGCAATAATTTTATCATGGTAAAACACAGTTTGTTAGACGTCGAAAGAAGGAAACTAAAGCTCACAAAAACCATCTTGGTTCATCTTTCCACTGTTCCAACAATCACCAACTCTGGTTTGTTTGCAATAAACCCTTAATTCACCCAGTTAGATGTGGACATGTGCTGACTCTATACACGCTAAAATTACTGTTTATTTTAATACAGTCAGGTGGAAGGAGGATAGAAGAAGGATCTTACTGTTTAAAAAAAGAGGTTTATCTCTGTAGGGATCCTTTCCATAATGTTGTCCGACACTTATAACACGAATCTGAGTCTGTCAGTTGGGAAAAAAAAAAAAATCCACTTTAAGTGGACATAAAATGCTCAATTGCCTGCAGGGATACATTGCAGTCTGTTTCACTGTCTCTCAATTCTCTCCAAGTTCTGGACCAGTTTTTAAAAATGTTGTTCCCATTAGTCACTTAGACACAAAAATATGCGGAAAAGAGTCTAGATTGAAATGTACAAAAATTCCCCTTTAACTGCTGAAATATACTGTACTTCACACTTGATGTTACACTGCTCTGTTTTAAGTTTAAATTAACCTGTTGTATTTGTTTTATATTCGTTCCTTTGTTCTTCAAAATGAGCACATTTCATGCCCGCCACCCAACATGTCCTCATCCCGAGTTGTCTGTTGACATTCACATCTCCTCATATTACGTGCTAGGTATCCTCCTGCATCTGCTTGTGATGGTTTGGCACAACGCCGGGATCTCAGCAAAGGCACATGGTTGCGTTTAGAAAAAAACATCATAGTTTGGTTCTACATTCATACGGGAAGCAAACACCTGACTCCCAGGTGAAAGTCCCGGGTTTGTTGGAGCCATCCACCACCCCTCCTGCCCACCTTATAAGGACTCTCCAGCTCCTTTTATTATGTCGTTACCAGCAGCTTTTGTTGTGTGGAGTTACACATTTGAGGGTTTACTCGTGAGAAAGCCAAAGTATTAGCACATCATGACAATTTATAGTGTCTGACAAACAAGCATCATCAGTTAACACACATAAAGCTTTCCAGTACACATTAAAAGGTGTTTCCTGTCACTTAAGCTGCTGTTTTCCTGTTATTCAGATAACCAGCTCTGACAACAACTACTTCTCTTCACATAACCAGATTTGGTTCTGACGCCGTCCAGTGGCGTGTCACGCCGCCGCTAAAGGTGGCTTTTGGTGTCAGTGTCTGATGCCAAAATCACTGACAAAGCAGGCCTATTTGATGACTTCGGAATGAGAATGAGCTGGATTTATATGCATTACGGTATTTGTTTTCACGTTGCCAGCTGGTAAGTTTCAGACATTTCATGCCCACCACCACACTACAGAGACTGTTGTTGTGACACTAGTTTAAAAGTGCTATCCAAAAAAAAACTTTCTTATTTCTTTAAGTCATCACTCATTAGTTGATAAAAACAAACAATTTCCTCTAAATCTGAATCTTCCTTTGGTCGGACATTCATCATGCACATTTCCATTTTCCTCAGCCAGTCTCCGTCTCTCTCTTTAAACGATCGTCTGTGCCCTACCTGCTTAATATATAGATACTCTCTGAAATATGTGAACACTCGTAAATGCCTGAATCAATTTCGCAGGCTAAGATGGGATGAAAATGAATCACTCTCCTGGCCCTGTGTCCAGGAACCGTGTTTAGCTTCAGCCGGCTGTTTAATAATTTCCCTTTTTAATTTCACATATAACCAGCTCAGTTGGTAGAAGTTCAGGGAGGCAGGGCTATCAACCAAAGCCACCTAAAAGGTGTGCAAACAGATAAGTACAGACTTGCCAGTGTCGAGACTCTGTTAGTCCACGTAAATACACCACACACCTCTCAATTTTATGCACTGGAGATGATAAAATGAGAAGATTTTTTTTTTTCACATTAGGGCGCCTCAGGGCTTGAAAGTGGAAGATTGAGGCAGTTATTCCCTCCGTCTTTACACCCCTCCCTCCTTCTACCACTTTAGCCGGTAAGCTCCAAATACATTTAAAGAGGCTCGTTTCATCGCTATCATGTCAACCTAAGATGAGCAGAGAGATCGTAAAAGTGAAGTAATTACCAGAAACACGTGATTAGAATGTCATTTGTGTTGACAAGGGCTAATTAGAGACGTCTCTTCTCGTCATCCCTGCGCCGATGACAGTCTATAATGGCAGGGGACCAAAACCCTGTTTTGAACTTTGCCTACATCGGAACGCAAAGATGAGACGGCCCGCTTAATAATTTGTGTCACTTCAGTCATATTAACTTTTTAACAGACCTTATATAATGCTCCATTCCCACGTCGGCTTGTCTTTCTCTTGACCTCCACTCCTTTTGTCAGATTTGCTTCAATGAACAATGAATGTGCGGCTCAGCACTGGCAGTGACAAAGTCACTTTACGTGTCTGCCCAAGGGCGCCGCAACTTTTGTTCTCATGATGTCTAAGTTCAGACGAACCGCACGATACAGTGATGAGTTATGAAGTGCACTGCAAGAGGAGGGAGAGCAGAGACTAGGATGAATCTACCTTTTTAAATTCTCACATCTTACAAAATTTCACCCAGCCACAGACTGAATCACGATCAAATCAGTGTTTCTAGAAAGTAATGGTTGCCTTTTCCAATCAGCGCGGCTTAATTTGTCTTTTGTGCGCTGAATTCTTTTGATAGGTGATACTAAATGACTGTGATTTCATCTTTTCATGTCTTCCCACTGAGCTATCTTCAGCTGTCTTTTCTACAGTTTCAAAAGGCTGTTTGTTGGGCTTATTGTTTTTGTTTGTTTGCTTTTTCATCACCTCTGAATCGCGGCGCTTATCTTTTGTTTTCTATTTATTCAGTTATATTTCTAGGCCCATATGGTGTATGTTTTGCCGTCTGTGTAATATCATGGAGCCGTGGCACTATTTCGAACAGAAGCAGAGAAGTGATTACTGTAAACAACATACTTTGTGTTGAAAACAAAATCCATATACGTAATTTCACTATTCAATCAAATAAAAAGGGAGAAATCAGAGGTTTTGATTACCTCATACGCTGTCTCAATGGGATGGGTTTGTGAAACTACCTGAAGCAATGTAAAAGCAAGAATGGCCGCTGCAGTGAAGTATTGTCCCTCATTGTCACTCAGGATACTTTGTGATATTCAGGAGATTAGGAGTGAAATCTTTCACGTCAAGAGAAAAGTGGTCGGTTGATATTTGGTATAAACCAAAACTACGAACTTATTGTCTCATAAAGAACAGCTACAGGGTGGAAACTTGCGTGAAGTACAATCTAAACAAAGGACAAAGATACCTTTAGCCTTAGAGACTGGAAGGTTTAACGCTGCCCCAGAGGAGGACAGAATTAGTTTGTTGAGTAATTTAGGTGGAGTTGAGAATGAGGTTCACCTCGTGTTTTACTGTCCTGTATATAAAGACACAAGGGATGTACTTTTTATTAAGATGACCTCTGTCTATATTGATTGATGATCATGAAAAATTTGAGTTTTATTTCAGAAAGGCAGACAGAAGGCAGAATATTCTGTCTCTGGACTAGTTAAACAACATGTACTTTGGATTGTTACTGCAACGTTATTGTAATGGTGTCTTGTAAACCCATGAGGGTTGGACAAGGGTAATTAGAGGGTAACTGGTTGTACAGCAAGTAAAAACATATACAAATGCACAAGCAAAAACAGTTACAGAATCATTCCTGAAATTTTCTAACGGCACTTCAAATTTATGAATTGTCCAGTTTGTGCCGGAGTTCACTCTGGTGCTCTGAGAGGCTATTTACGAACGCACTTTGAGCGCTATGTGCAGTCTTGGCTACTCAGCATTTAAAACCCTAAATTCAGATTAAACGGCACGGCCTGTCAACGGGCCTGCGAGGCTGATCACCAGAGAATGCTAATGGCCGGGACTTGTATCTGACGATCTGCCAGGTTTTGCAGTTTGTGGGATTTTGGTTTCTGTGTTATCTCTCACAATATTCTGTCAGTCATTGGGGTCATAAGTTGGATATGAAAATATCTGCTAGTATCCTGATTATTGATTTTCTGTGAACCCCCAACTTTAAAATTAAAAGTGCACCTAAGGTTGAAAGTCTCAATCACCACAAATGTTGCGCCAAGAGATAAATGTACATCACAAAATTATCTTTAGTAAACATTAACCTCAACAGAATAGAAACTAACTCCTACCTCCTGAGAAAAACATAATGAGCAAAGGGAAATTAATTGATTTTTTTAGTGACCCTCCGAACACTACGTATAGGACAGTATCAGAAGGACTTGGGGGTTTGTATTAGGCTGACTCCTTCAGGGGAAAAGACTGATGGTTGTAGGTCATGTTTATCAGCAGGCAGAAGTGTGTTTCTGTGGCGAAACAGCATCAGTCTTTAAAGTAGCAAAGTATTCAGAGGAAGAGACTCGACTAAAGGGAGCCGTGGAGTATGAAGGGCACTGGAATTAGATTCATTATAGCTGCAAATTGTGATGTGTTACCACCTCCCAAACACTGCAGTCAAGGTGAAGCCCCTGCAGGCTTTCTCTGTACTCTGAAGCAAACAGCTTCAGACTCTTAGAATAACTCTTCACACCCATACTGTGTGTTGACATATGCAATATGTATGACCGTGCTTTCCACCTATTTTACACATGAACACATGATTACTCCAAAAGTACGACTGGGAAAACACTTTTATAAAGTCAAAGACTGAGGAGATAACAGATGATGTCATTGAGATGTTATCCAGGTGCGTCCATGTTTCTGTCACGTACCCCCAAATTTATGCAACTTCATCACCAAATCATCGGATTCCCCCTTTAGCTGCACTCAAAGAATTGATTTGGTCTTTTGGCAGGATTACATGTTTTAATTAGCTACACAGAAAATTTCCATTCAATTGAGTTAAATAATTCTAACATGAACCAAAAAAATTATGTAATTAAATCAAATAAACCTGAAATAATTAGACAGTAACAATTTATGTGAATATTAGGCTATAGCTCAGAAGTTAATCTAAATGACTTTAATGAAGTTTTTGAAATTACTAATTATAAATTCTGTGTATTTCAAATATGATAAATTTAGTTTAATTAAAATAACGTGATTACTGTTAGTAAATTCAATATATTTGGAATATGTTGAACTATACTTTATTGAAGTTTGTGTAACTATGTTGAACATCAACATATTTCAATTGCACAAAATTTATAAACGGTAATTACATGAACGTAATTAAAGCAAATTGGGTAAAATCTATGAGCTATAGTTACATAAACATCCAAAGTCTATCCATCTAATTTTTTTTAGTTTAGTTACATGAATGTTTTTTTGGTCTTTTTTTTTATCATTATTAGTATTATTATTATTATTAGTAGTAGTAGTAGTAGTAGTAGAATGGCTTTATTTTATTTTATTAAATTTATTTATTCGGTTTTTATCCGAATCAATTGACCCAAGTCAATGGAAATTTTACATGTAATTGAAATATGTCAACCTGACAAAACAGACCAAATAATTTCTTTGAGTGTGTTTTGTCATTATTCAATGATTAATTTTTCCACTTGACACAGCTGAAATTATGCACAAGTGGCAAAAATATCCTTTAACAAAAATCGGTTTACTGCAGATTAAATTTCAATAGCCTCCAATATTACAAAGCATCTGCAACAAAATCAACAGACAAAAAGCCCACAGCAGGGGTGTAGGTTTTGTTTCACCACTGGGGGGGGGGGGGCACATATGAAATTTGAGGCTTCCTCTAGCAGAACATTTTAAGCAGCAAACGCTTCACTTCCTGGATTCTGGTGAATGTTATGCACCAATTTGTAGCTTGTCCGCATTAATTTATGGTGTAAATGTCTTTAATTTGTCACAATAAAAGTCTTCTGCTGCTGTCATGTTTTATTGGGAGGGACAAATGCACATGTTCTAAATATATTGGGATACGTGTCCCCCCGTTCTGGTCCCCTGAAATCTTTGCCTATGTTTACACCTCTGCTCAACTACACTTCAGAGGAAACTTTTGTGCATTTGACTCCAATATATCTATTTGACAGCATTTGTTAGTTACCCTGCAGATTCCAAATATTAATACCCAAGATATAGATAATATATAATAATATAATAGATATTAATCTGAGGGGACCCCTCCATTATTGACCCCATCAAACAAAATGGGGGCGCTAGAGAGCTCATTTCTTATCTAGGCCTAACCGCCATATGGATTTTTACTAAACTTGGTAGATATGTAGAACAGGACGCCTCAAGGTGACTGGAGAAATTCAACTCTAATTGGCAACTGGGTGGCGCTATAACAGAAAAATGCTTAAAATGGCTAAAATGCTGTGGCCCCCCGTGGCCGAATGTTTTTGGGATGACTAAGTCATGGTATGGTATGCTGTACTCAATTGGTATGGACTAGTCATTTTTAATACTGTTTTTGGGCCCTACAACAGATTTTTACTTTTGGTAGCCTTCTTGAGGACAACACTATGTGTGCAATAATCTAGTTGTGCATTGTTACGATTAATACGTAGGCTTTTAATGCATTTGTTTAAACGCAAAATCCACAAAATTTAACTTCTTGACTAAACCTAAAACCTTAATATGACGAGAAACATGACTATTGTACATTGTTCCAGAGCACAGGTCTTTACAGTCTTAGAATTTTCTATATGGTATTTCTATACTTTTTCTAGTATATACAATAAATCTTAAAGCCAAACTAATTTATTTGTGTTGTGCCTTTAAACAACAAGGCAATTTAAAGTGCTTTTTATAAGGTAAAGAGGGCATATAAAAGGAAAACAAGGCAATTTAAAAACCCACATATAAAGGATTTTAAAAGAGTAAAACAAAATAAGCTGAATCAAACAGTATAAAACAAATTACAGTGCTGCTGTTTTGCATTTTGGCTTGAATGAATAAATAGTCCCAAAGTAAAACTTAATAAAATGCAGCTGCAAACGGAAACGTCTTGATTTAAAAGAACTGAGAGTTGGAGCAGACTTCAAGTTTTCTGGGAGTTTGTTCCAGATATTCATTTGTAACAGATGGAAAAGATAAAAACAGAGTTTGAGAAAGACGCACATGCCCGTTTAGGATCAGATATTCACTGCTTGATACGTGTAGGCCAATATTCCAAGAGCTGCCAAATACTGAAAACACAGAACTACTGTATTATCCACTAACAGCTTTAGTATCGTCAGAAGAGTTAAGAGAGAACTGAATGCATTAGTATGGGCTGTTTATTTATTCTGGGGATTATTTGTTTCGGAGTCACCTAGGTGGACGTCTGAGGTGACAGCAGCATCTGTTAGCAGTTTCAGCGTGGCACAACATACCACGCAACAGTAACAAGTCTGTAGTCACACAAAGGAGTCAGTGAACTATTGTGCGCCGAACAGCAGAACAATTAATTACAGCCAGTGTGGTATGATGTGTAAATGAAATAAATTTCCCATCAAATTATCTGGGGAGATATCAAGCAACTGAACTGCAGAGAGGAGTGCTGAGCATCAGTAGGCAAGGGGAGAAAGTTGGAGTAATTGGAACAACGTCGCAGGCATTAAAGAGGGAGTGTGCATTAAGAGAGGGGAGCAGGGGCAACTCTGAAAGCTGCGTTTTATCTTTGGTATTGTTCATAGTTTATACATCCTCCTATCCTCTTTGTTTATTTTAATATTTATAGTGTTAACCTGACTTTAATCAATATTTTTTGCCCCCTAAGTGCAGTTTGTTTGGGCAGGTAACAACCAGACTGAGACCTTCTTGAAGAAAGGGTCTTGGTCCGGTTACAAACAAACTCTGGTGCGGTTCGTTTGTAGTGAGAAGATTCCGACCTCGATCCAAACCAACTGCAGTCACATTACACATTGTTTGTGCATTGTCTAACTTCGAAGTCGTCGAAATCCGGAGCTTGGGCTGTGACTCGCGGAGTCAGAAACCAACAAAAAAGGGCGTCCTTTAACGTTGGCATGACGCGTGGCTGGTGGTCACTATAGTTTAATGGCACCCGGAGGCGTCTGGGAAATGGGAAAAGATTCTAAAGCCAAACCCTGTTATTTTTTTCTTGAACCTAACCGTATGCGTTTGTTGTTGAAGGAAAAGAAACGTGAATTTGTGCTATTGTACCGACATAGTAAATGCTGCCGTGAGAACACAAACCAACTCTAGGCAATTATACAACTTTGTAATAAAATTAGTCCCTGATTCAGACCAAAGCAAGACAACTCTCGGTCTGACAGCACCCTTAGAAAAGTTAAAGTACAAATAGACTAGTTATTGCTTTATCATTATGATGTAAATGTTGATTGCAGAGTGTAAGAGCTATTGAATAATTGCATCATTGGCATATCGGTTGCCGCCACATAAGCCTCGCTTTTGTCGCTTTCACAACTCAAGGGTAAAATGAGTGTTACATTATGAAAACGACAGTTTTATAAATGTTTATCTCTTTGCATGGTTTGTTGAATTCCTTTTAGAAAGTTAGCTAGCTAGCATAAATTCCAGACATTAGCTAGTGAACTAAGCCTCCAGGAACAACACCGGGCTTTGAAGCTAACTTTGTGACCAAAAGTGGAATTATACTGTGATGTGATGGCATTGGACCCAAAAAATTTGTGATCCATTTTAGATCAATTTGATTTGATCCATTTGGTCCAATAATATTTTGAAAGTCTCGACGGAGATTAAATTATGCTTTATCCAGGGTCTCCTGATACATCCCTGTAGCAAAAAGCCCGCACATTTTGAGCATATTCCACTTGTGTCTGCATCAAGTTAGGTTTCGTTTATGTTCCCGTCATTTGTTAATGGAAAAGTTAATATTGTTGTAAGTCCTATATGACCTTGTTCTTATCGTATAAACGTGTGTATTGTATCAGTGTTTCCACCCGACTCTTCGTAAGAAAGCAAAGAAGCATACTTCCCAAAATGTCTCCCTCACACTCAGATATGTAAATTGATGTGCCATCTCAACGTCTCATGTGTCACAGGACTGGAAGTACCCTTAACTCCAGCCTGAAAATTTTACGCCATCAATCTCCATTTTATGTGCTCTTTGGAAGTCGCCTGGACATAAAATTTTACACTGTCAAAAAAGAAAATAAATCACATCAAACTACATTTTCATGCCCAAAACTGGGAAGCTGATTGAGACATAAATCCATATTATGCTTAAAAACATTCAAATTTGGTCGTAAAAAAGATATGCTGTAAGACCAACACTGGATCCAGGTTGTCATTTTTCTTCCTACTCAAATGCAGCCAAGCAAGAAGAGAAGCGGGTGTTTCCTCCTGAAGACAGGGCCCCTCGGAGGCTCACGTCCCACAGGGCCTATCTAAGTAGCGTTTTGAGACGAGATGCACCAGGAATTATCCCGAGGGACAAGGTAGCTGGCAGCCCGGTGGACCAACACAAGCACTCTCCCTGGAGCTGTGCAAAACATGCAAGAGCTGTGCAAGAGATGTAAATTGGTTTACTTACAGCGTGGTATATTTACAACATGCTGCTGCTGCAAGAGAACGGACAGGTTGTCACTTATCACGCAGGCGTGGCTCAATTTATGGGGGCTTACATTTTTATCTGGGTCCTTACATGTATTTTAATGCTACAGAATTTTGCGGCATGCTCACAAGTGTCAGTATAAGTATGTATCTTTAGTTAACATGCCGAGGCCTAGTTTTGCAGCCGATGTGAGGGCAGAATAATATTTCTTGTCATGAGGGAATCAATCAAACGCACTCTGCAGTTCCTCAAGTCACTGTGAGTGGCCTAGATGCAGGCAGGCAGCCCACGAGAATCAATTTACTGCAAATGCAAATAAGAAAATAGGGGTCACTATTTGTAACCTGAAGTAAATAAGGCCAGCGTTGAAGGCACTTGTGCTGTATGTCTTGTTGTGTAGCATCAACTGAGATGGCTGCTCAGCACCAGAGTAGTAGTAGTAGCTGGACAGATGTTAATATTTTTCTTCCTCAGCTCGACATGAAACAGGAAAAAGGTCATATTAGAGTTTTGATTAAATTCACAAAGGGCTCAATTCAAACTCAAGAGAAGGGCTAATGCTGAAAGTGTTATTACGTTTGTCCAGTGCATATCTATCTGTCTTTTCTCATGCTATCACTGATTTTCAAAAAGCCCTTTCATTTGCGAACCAGAAAGAGAGGAGCTGCGATTGATTTGGTGACTCGCGTTTAGTCCCCGGCGCTAACTTTCCAAGCTATATATCCACTTTGCAACTCACACTTATCATCCCTTTTCAACCCCCCTTTAGAAAGTTTTAGCTTTTAAGCTTCGGGGTAAACACTAATTGAAAATAGTTTATTATCATATTAAAGGACAGGAGGCACTTTCATGTTGAGGTTTCACAATCTTTGACCTTATCAGCAGCGACAATAAAGTAAAAGCTCTATGACAAGTTGCTTTTCATCTTCGTAACCACCTTTCTCAGTTGACATCAAGGGCATTAATATTGCTAAGTAAGCTAAGCAACAACATTTCTCCGGTGTATTGTGGCACAAGAGCTTACAATCAACTCTTTATGAGGGGGAGAGTCCATTCCATCCACTAATAACCTCCAAATGAGCCGTCCGTCAGCACTCGGTGTCCTTTCAGGTCCCGTCACAACTGTAGTTTGGGAGACTCTGTGTGTGTCTGTGTCACTCTGCAGTTACGCCTCCAAAACACTATTTGGTGTTGGGGTTTCTGTTAAGTGCTGTAAGTTTAGTGATTCAAAACACACATTAAACATGGCTTAATAGAGACAATTTCAAACACAAGTACACAAATCAGCTTCACTATAACTCGCAGCATTCACAGACAAACACTTGTCTTTATCTGGACACATTTTCCCCACAAATACAACATGCTAATGTTATTAGCACAAGCCTATGGCATTTTACATTGTATAAATTAGCCTAGCAGCTAGCGGACTTTTCCTCTACTCATATGAAGCCAAGGAGAACAGCAACATTTAACAAAGGTAACATTACAAAATTCAACTCACAAGGTTCACTGACAAAACAACTGTCTTATACTAAACATGTTTTCCAAACAAATACAATATGCTAATGTTATTAGCACAAGCCTATGGCATTTTACATTGTATAAATTAGCCTAGCGACAAGCAGAGATTTCCTCTACTCATATGAAGCCAGGATAAATCACACACAAGACTTAAAATGCTATTTTTGTGGAGGCTTAATTGTCTCCACAATTTATTGTTTCCTATCTGTGAAATTAAAGTAAATAAAAGCTTTGTTTCCACTGAGGGAAATGGTTTCAGCTTACAGGAACAGACAGGAGGTCTGCGTCGCTGCGATGTGTAGTTACATCTCTGGGGAGGTGCACGTCAGGCTGCGACGTAGGGTTCTTGGGCAGCCTCCCAGTGGGCAATTACTCTTTGCGAGTCATCAGAACTGTTTGGTCTGTGACACACTTCATTTGCTTTTGTTAGCACCAGAGAACATACGTCATCCTTTGTCTCATCTGCTATCGCTTATCTTAACCAGCAGTGACCACCAACGTCCACGATTTACCCCTGACAGTGTGTGAAACTGGGAAACTGTGTGTCGTGTATTTGTCAGTTTTGTACTCATGACTCCTGTCTGTATCTCAAATTGCCCCTCTGGGATATCAAACCTTACCTCACCTCACCTCACCCCTGCACTGGCCTTAGAAGGACTGCAAGCTCAGAGGGAGCAGTTTTGCAGTGTGATGGCCACAGGTAGAAAAGGTCCCCTGTGGCGTTCTGTAAGGTGAGGTGAGGTGAGGACATCTGTGTCACTTGATAAGGAAATACAGTGAGTGTTGGGCGGAGCAGTGAGTGACAATAAGCCTGCCCACATTTAAAAGTTCTGTTTGCGGTGGAAACGCTAAGCGGACCTTGGGTCTGGGTACCACGCCTGGATAGTTACTTTCGGGTCAAACCGAAAGTGTTTGATGGAAACGGGTCTTTTGTCGTCTTTTGTGTCCTAAGTGATATGTCGTGTGGAAGAACTGAAGAGGTGAAAAGTCAAGAAACTCAAACAAGCACTAGGGTCACCATGACCTGAATGACTGAGAATCTTCACCAACATGTTCCTTTGCATCTCTTTGTGGTCATTTTGAGTCTCCTCCTGGCCGGCGTGTGTTGATTCAAGTGACAGTTTGCAGGCCAAGCGGGCCACTGAGCCTGTGCCTGGTAGGCGTGTTCAGTAATCCATCCACGGACGTAATGCCCCAGAGTTCTGATAAGACAGACCAAACAGCTGAGGTGTGAAAGCCCCGTTAATACCATCTTTCCACTGCCACCCAGCACGTGTATTCCTTTACCTTTAATGACAGTGACATGATCGTCAGTCCCAGTGAATCCTCCTGGTCCTCCACACAGATATCCTGATGGTCCACGGGCAGTGATGAGCTGCTTATTCTCCGAGCTAGACAACACAGTGCCCGGAGCTATTCAGTATGCAAACAAACAATTGACATGGCTGCTCGACAAGGTGCCACTGGGGATTCCCCTTCAGCAGGCGCAGCAGGAGCAGGTGTAATGTCAGCCTCGCCCGCGCCTTTAAAAATACACTCGCAGACTGATAGACACTACATCTTCCTCGGAAAAAAAAAAAAAAAAAAATGACTTCCCCGCAGGCCTGTCAGAGGGCAACAACAGGAAATTTCAGGAGCAAAAAAAAAAACAGAGAATCTAAAAAGCAGGCCAAAAAACGTGAAAGAGAAATGGAGAGACCTGTTGTTTGTTTTGTGCCGCAGCCTTCACAGATACGGAGCGAAGGAGAACATAATACCAAATGATGCTTGCCTGACGTGCTGTTGTCTGTCTGTCATTGATAAAAGTTGGGGAGCACAGATATTTAAATGTGAAGCCGGGGTGTTTTTCTCCTATCAGGATAACTGTCTGATCGGGATTTGCTGGTTGGAATCACATGAAAACAAATCTGAGGGCTTGTGGTGCTCATGAATTACAGCGACACGTTTTTATTTATTTCTTTTTCCTTTCGGAGACGCTACAGATCATACCCTAATCCCTCTGTGCTGTCTATGCAAATCACATGTCGCTGGGTTGATATCCATTCTCCTGCTCGGCTCTGGCTGGACACGAAGCTCTCTTGTTGTTTACATCAACTCTGACTCACAGGACTATCGGGTTTATGCAGCCATGTTGTGTGGGAGTGAAGGAGATACAGTAACAAAGCCATCTGAGTAAACTGGCCTGAATCAAACATACTGTATGTGTGCCCTCCGTTGCTTTGTGATCCTGACATCCCCGTCACCCCGTGCTCTCCGTGTGTACTCCGTGAGGCATAATCAAAGCCAAGAAATGACTTGTAGTAAGCGCATAAACGCCAGCGCTCAACTAGTTGCATTATTGTGCGCGTCTCAGCCCGTGAATGGTCTTTATATTTGGAAAACCCTCGCCATGTTGTCAGCTCCGATAACCCAGTCTGACGGCTCGAATATATATAAGCTGCGAAGGTTTAAAGGATGAAATGAAGGAACACATCAACAAATCATATTTGACAAGTTTTGTTCTTCCTCCGGAGGGAGAAGGAAAGGGCCTTTAAAGAGAAATGAAATGGATAAAAATACAGATGTTCGTCTCCCTCGGAGGAATTAAGGCTCAGAACTTCCCTCTTTCAAGTCAAACGCAATCTATTTCCACTTTGATATCATTCACTCCAGTTGAGGAAACTCAGAATGTAAACTGACCCGTGTGTCAGTATTATTGTATTATCCTACTCTGTGTCTTCCTGAATATAAAACGCTGTGAAAGAGAATGATTGCATTGTAATACATCCCTCCTCTTCTTCTTCTATTTTTTTATTTATTTTTTTTTTTTACTCTCACTGTCGTTGGCTCTCGCGCAGCCAGGAGTGGACTTCCTGCTCTATGGGAGTCTTTCACTGCGAGAGACAAACATGATCTCAGCGCCGCAGCAGATGTTTCATCTACAGTTACTGTAAATATGGCGCGCGTTTCCAGGATGCAGTAATAAATATTATCCGTGTTATTTGCTCGCTGTAATATGACCTCTTGCAAAGCGATAAACAGAATTTGTTTGTCTCTTTCTTGTTGCCAGGTCTCAGCTTTGTAATATCTCTGTCACATACTGGCCCTGTGATAGTAAATACTGTCTGGTATATAAACACAAACAGGAATTTCAGGATATTTATGGTATTTAAAGGCATTTTTATACACTGGCTGTATTTGGGCGGTTGAACACATAGTGACCTCACTGCTGGGTGTGGCTGCAGATCCCAAGATCGTGAAAGCACAGCCCGTTCTCATTCTGAAGTTGTCAACTACCACCACTTTGTCAGTGATTTCGGCGCCAGACACTGTGATGAAAAGGCACCTTTGGCAGAGGAATGATACGCCAGCAAATGGCGCCAGTTTATAAGGGTCTAGAGAGTTCCTGTCGGGCAGGCGGGAGGGAAGGTGGATGGATCCAACAAACCTCCGAGATTCCAGGGGTGCAAACTTGTCAGGGGTGAAAAAGGTGACCTTGATGAAGTGCACACGTGTACTAGGAGATGATAAAAACGAACACAGAGACATATGTAGGTGCATTAAGTACACAAATGGGCCTTCTCCGCTGTCACTTTCAGCCGTGCCAAGTCAAGCCGTGCTGCGTCGATTCATGTTTAGGTGCATCCTGCCATGCCGAGCCGCACCACAGATGGACCGTCTTCGGGGTAGGTCCAAAAGCCGGGCCGCCTGCCCTTAAACAGGTAGCGATGACGTCCCGCCAACCGCCCGCGGCCAACCCCAGGACTCTTGACTGACTCAGTCGCCCTCCTCTACTGCAGTAAAGAATTTAAAGATTGCCTCTTTATCGCGTACCTTTGGTAAACGCTGCATCTCTCCTTGTCCCTTATCCGAGTAGCAACAGTTCTTCTTCTTGAATTTACTTTTAACCTAACTTCTACCACACTGATCTACTTCAGCAATGTGCCACCGCAGACTTGCACTCTCTTTGCAGTAAGCACGAAATTCTTCTCCATGGTACCCGACCAGCGCCTCTGATGATCGAGTTGAGCATTGCACCAGATGAAGCAAGCTTAATGGTAGTGCCGGCAGACAACAAGGATCAATCAGAGCATTGCGATACAATTGTTGATGGTCATAAGTTGCAGTACGCCACCGGACGTGGAGAGTCATTGCAAAACGACTTGTTCTGATGTTTTGTAGTGGCAAGAGTTCGTAGCGAAGCTGGCTTTATTCAGCAAACTGCCATCATTTACCTCATTTACCATAAGCCAGAGACCTTGTTCCTCGTAGCAATGCAGTATGCTTTTTACTCTTAAACATAAATAACATAAATACAAGGAGGTGGGGAATAAATCTGGCATTGAGAATTAAAAGTCCCCCAAAATAAAGAAAAGTAGTCCTTTGAAAAAGATCCTTTTTGGAAAAATAAAAACCTATTTATTCATTTATTGATCAATATTGACTCATTTATACTTGCATTTATTTTCACATTAATTTACTCATTTGTTTATTTCAGGATTTGTGCTAGGTATTTAGACATATAGACAGTTCTTAAAACTAAGTTTAGTGAAGACTAAAAGCCAAAGAGATGAACACTACAGAATAAGGATGTGGAAATGTATTTCATATATTTTCTATATGTCACTGAAGGCGCGACAGTTACATTGCCAATGCATAATAGGTTAAAAAAATACAACATTTTCCCAATTTATGGTGACTTTAGGTGTAAGGTCTATCTGAATATAGAGACATGTGTGTGTTAAACAATGCAGATTATAACTTCTCTGTACACCTGTAAAGGTGCAACAGCAAGTGAAAACTGCTTTTCAGCTTGGTGTTAAGTTATTTTTATGTGATATAACAATCACATATGGAATAACTGCCAGAAAGTTGAAGTTAAGTTCATGAAGTGTTTGAGTGAAAAGAGATGAAATAAAGTATCTTGACAATGATTCAGATTTTTCTTCTTGAATCTCAGTAATAGTTTTGCTGAAAACAACAGTCATCAGTTGGACTATAAATATACTTTCAGTCCATGTTTTTGACGTTTCAGACTGCTGCGCACAGTAAAAATCACACGTCAATGGTGTATCTGTAGTTTTTTTTATCACTGGTTGTCAAAAAACTGTCAGACACTGTCATACAATTACGCCTCAAAAGATGAACTCGAGAGGAAGTAAACCCTTTCGCCAATTCAAGTTTTAATTAAAGTAAAAGAGTTGTCGTGATACAAAATTCTGTTTATTCAAACAACAATTAAAATTTGGCTTGTTTACTGTCCAAAAGACTGTGATGGAGGAGGTTAGCAGATGGCAGAACACTCCTCGCTACCTGTATGATTGCATAATGGTATTTTACAGTATGGTGTCGAGGCTCTAGCCAAGCATAAACAAAGCTGTTGTTGCATGAGAAAAGGTTTCACGGAGCCACATGGTTGCTTCTGATACTGGGCCGACACTGAGCTGCTTCACTGAGCAGTAGCTCTGATTCTCAGATTGCTGCAAGACAAACAACCCAAAAGTCAGTGGGATCACCAGACAGAGAAGGAGGGAAATATAGGGAAAGTGAAATAAAGAGTGAGAAAACCCAGGGAGCGACTTCTAAAGCTTGGACTTGTATCTCAGACTGTTACAGTTAAACGCTCAGTGTTTTGGGACAAGTTAACTCCATGAACACTGACCCAGACTCTAAAGGAAAGTTAATCTTTTTAGGAAGTACATAACTTTGCCTCTTGGTGAGAGTCACATTCAAAGATGAATAACCTACCACTCTTGACTTTGTACAAAACAGATAAATCTCAGTATAGTTAATAAAATGATTTCCCAAAATATCAAACTATTCCTTTAATAGGAGTAGAATTTTGTTAACTTATCGGACAGAGCTACTGCTAGCTGAGCTAACCAGCTGCTAGCAGTAGCTTCATATCTTTTCGTAAAGACACACAAGTGGTATCTTCTAACTCTAGGTAAGGTATAGTGAATAAAATAATTTACCAAAATCACATGATACCTTGTTATCCTACAGGACAGAGCTAAGCTAGCTATGTCCCCCGTTTCCAGTCTTGAGCTAAGCTGTGTATTTGGTTAATCTTAGTTCTGTTGTTTGATGACGTCGTTTAATACCCATTGATTTGAACTTTGTTTTTGTAAAGGCCTATTGATTTGGGGAATTTTTGTTTGACGATTTTTGTTTTTGTTTGACGTGATAGTCAAGACAATCAGGTTACAGCGTTATCCTGCAACTCGTCATACATCCTGCAGTCAATTTTTAAACCAGCCAAAGCACCTGGATCATCAAACAGTGAGAACAATGAAGCCAAAGACAGCAAGCTGATCATATCTTTCGTTGTGGCGTCTCTCTGTGGCTATTTTTGAACTCATTTGGAAGTCGTAATATTAACATACTAAGCTTGGGAACGTTTTTTCCAAGTCGTCGAATAGCAGTAATAGTTGCGGTAATAATAATAATATAGTCAATTCAATTTCCTGTCATTGTCACTTACTCGTACCATGTTTGGCACATCTGTTTGAATATGAATCGAGTGCAGCTTTTTGCCGAATGAAAAATGTTCCAGGTATTTATATGGTGCCTCTGAAAAGGTGTAAAAAATGATTTACCACCTGCAGCAGGAGAGTACTTCCTGTTTGAATATGAATATTACAACACCAGGGGCCTTTCTTTTTGTCACATTCTGAATCTATCAAGTCTACAACACTCTTCTAAGTGCATTCGGTCAATATTTAACGTATAATATCTAACGCAGGAGTCATATACGCTCCATCGGAATCTTTACAGCTAAATATTTTAACCAAACAACAGAAGAAGAACAATCACATTCCCTCCCACGTTTTATAGCTGTGATCCACATCATGTCTGGCCTGATAACGGCAGATGTGTTGGTGATTTTATGACTTGATTGCCTTGTGCAACGCAGGAGCTGTCAGGCATTTGTGGATAAAAATGAACATGTTTTCCTTTCCCGTGCATCTCTGATTTGCTGTAAATGCAACTGATGTTTATTTCTTTGGAAATGAGTTATTGGCATATTCTCAAATCCGAGCTTTTCCAATCCCCCGTCCACAGCTCCGCTCGACAGCTCAGCGATCAATCACTGGCAGCTCTCCTCCTTCCTCTCCTGCTCTATCCCCTATACGGTGTGTGAGTCAGCCCAGATTTTCAAGAATTAGAAACTCACATTATCTGGGCTGTCGACACAAAAAAGTGTTTACTTTGCCTTCGCTGCTTATTTGTAAAAAAAACCCTTGAGAATGTGGTCAAATAAATATAGAGAAACTCTCTGTAAAAAGCTGTGTTTGCAGTTTTCAATATGTGTCTTTGAATCATAATGAGTCACGAGGAGAGATCGACGAGCTGATAGTTTAATTTACATTTGGATTGTTTATTACTTCATATGCATGACGTAAAGAAAATAGTATCGGATGCCTGCTCTTAGCAGTGGTGAAAAGAAGTGATGAAAAATGATGCAAGGATTGAGATGATTTTCCTTGATTCTACAGACCATTGGGGGATTTCTCTCGGCAGACTGGTGCGGAGCTCGGCTTAAATCTAATAGAAAAGTCCTCTGTCTAATGCCCCTTTGGTCTGAAACTGCTGAATAGGAGTGAAAACCATCTGTAAGACTGCGTCTCCCTCACCCACTTCCCACTTTTATGCCTTCAAAATGGTCAGCGTTTTACTTCAAGTGTGTCAAATTTGAATGAGGACATTATTCCTCTTTTCTGAGCCCTACTTTCTTTCCGAGGGCGACCGCGGCGGCTTAAATGCCTCGTTAGGCATCGGGGGAAATTTCTCAAAGGATAACAATCACATCCGCCGCTTGGGATTGGTCGGACACCTCGAATGAGATTTGTAACTGCCCGCACTCGTCCAAGCGCTGGTAATGAAGTCACTGATGATGCCTGTGAAACAAGAAAGGGTGGCTCGTGATCAAGGAAACAGGAATTCCAGCAAGACCAGACCATCATGATTCCAGTTATCAGCAGTATGGGCATGTAAAAAAGAGACAAAATAACATGCTGTTGTTAGGGCCCTAAAAACAGGGAGGAATCCTCAGACTGGGTGTTTCCTCAGTGGGAACTTTATTGGAATGATTTTGAAAATCAATAAACATGTACAAGAAACATGTCATTGTGGTTAAAAACACAATTTGAAGACTATGTCAATATCAGAGTTAAGAAATCTCATACTAGTATACACTGGTTTCTTATTTTACAGTCAAAATTGCTTAGTATATGATGTGCGTAGAGACTGATACTGGTACATTTTGAGTCCCACAACAGTCCTGTTGAAGTGTCTTGATCTATGTCGATTCGTTAATCTTCAAATACGTTGGTTGTCCTTTTTCTTTTAACAAATATCCTGAAACCCGACCTTTTGTTGGGTATGTTTAATTGTTCCTAGCTCTTTGGGATCAGTAGGACCTGATAAGTATGAAAAAATTAAACATTGTCAACGATAATAAAGTCCCAGTGTCCTCAAATGAGACGATAATAAAGTCCCAGTGTCCTCAAACAAGTGCTTCCTAATTAACAGCATCTTAGCTTGTTGCTGTTGCTAGAATTGGTCAAATTTGTTGCCATTAACAAACTACAAACTTTATCACAACTAAACAAGTTTCAACCATAAATTGTGATCAGGTTTTGGACCTTGTCCACTTTTGTGTCGGGATCAGCTGCAAACTGACGTGGCAGAGATGGCGGCCATCTTGTTTTAGAGTGTTGTGCTCTATTCTGACCCACAATCCTCTGCGCGGTGGACGATACATAACAACTGAGCTGCAAACAGATGACGGCTTGATGGCTGATTTGACAGCTGTCAGAAGTTGCAATGACAAAGGAAAGCGCATTCAAATAACTGATGACCAGCAAATAGTAATAATAGGAATATTGATTGTTTAAGTGAACAAAATAATCATAAAACTGAAGATGTAATTTCATTGTTGCAAATATTATGTTAGAATCTACAATCCATACATGGCGGTTGTTTTATCTCTATGGTAACAGATATAAAAGCAATGTGGCGTAATGTTATGAGAATTAAAAAGTAAGAATGCTTATAGTGTAAGCAAAAAGAAAAAGTATGCAACAAACGCACCATAACAACTGCTGGTAAGGCCTCACCCAATCCTGAGTTCAACCAAACAATCCATCAAACCATTGTTTACTCGGAGAAAATTGACTAAGCATTACTGTTTTACAGCAGTGCCCTGAGTTCACATTCAATAAGCTAGAAGGATACAAATACATAATATCAATCTCAATTAAGTGATAATTAAAAGTCTAGAAAAACAAATAAGTAGCAGCAATCAGTATAAAACCGTAAAAAAAAGAAAAAGTTAAATAATAGGAAAAGAGTCTGCTGTAAAGGATGGACACATAACAACAACAACAACAACAATAAAAACAGTAATATGTAGGAAATCATGTCTGTCAGTTAACCAAAACAGGAACACTGTAAAACAACCATATCATGTAGCACAGACTCGGAATTATCTACCGATACATACTTGTCGACTTCTGGATTAACCTCCCTCCTTCCAAGTAGGGATACAGATGATTTCGTTCAGAAGTTACTGGTCCAAAAGTGGTTGGGAAGTCCATTCTGAATGGACCGCAAGTGACCCCCAATTGGTCAAGTTTGTATGGAACAAACTTTATCTTGAAGTACGGTGAATTTCCAGGACAGAGCCTTTAGTTTGAAGGGCTGTTTCCTGCTGTAGAGTGAGTGACTAACAGACAGCAAACTAGCTCGACGGCGCCGAACGCAAGTTTATACGCTAAATATTTTAAACTATTTTAAATCTCCATCTACGTGCAGACACAGACAGTGGTGGACTCACTCATCCCTCGTGATTCCAGTTTGGTTTTAAGCACTTTGATGATCATCAGAATAATACTGTGAATCATAATTATTTCGGCCAGGCAAACTGTGATATGACATTTTCATATCGGCCCATGCCTCCGTTGCATGTAGAGATATCATCATTTATTGAGGATTTTCCATCCTCCACATCTCTGTTGTGTCTTAAAAAATTAAAGGTCAATATAATTTACTGTAGTTTTGCCTGTAATGAAAAACCTCTCACTGTTCAGAGGCGTCCTATCATTCCTTATTGGACAGTGGCCTTTGATAATAGCTTATAGTTTTTTGTAAAGGCCACAGGTTCATTGAGTCAAACCTGTTTACTGCCCTCATCATGTAAAATAGCAATTTACCAGCCACAACTCTGCATCAGTGATACTACTGTAAGATATCACTTCGTATAAATAAAGTAGGCAAACTAAGTTGGTGTGATTCTGTCTGTGCTGCTGACATTTCAGCCTCGGATACCTCAGTGGAATTTTGGGCAACATTTAGCGGGGTTTTTTGATGGGAAGCAGCTCGCCAATTGTCAACAAAACAAAACCAAGAAATAAATTAGACGATGAGGGGTGAGGGGCGATGCAGGCTTGGGAGAGAAGACTTTTTTCTTTTTTTTTTTTTTTTAAAGAGGAATCCTGAGTGAAGATCTGCCAGTACGCCTTTGGAGGGCATGGCAAGGACGGAGAGGCGGGCGCCAGCGGTGAGGGCGATCCTCAAACAAACGCCTTCACCGGTGAGGGGATTAAGCCTTGGGCTTTGAAAGTTAGAGTGGGATTGAACTGTGCAGCCCTGTTGAAAATACAGCAGCTTCTTTTTTTCTCCCTTGAATGTTCCAGATGCCTCAGATTGGATCTGGTGTATGTTGGTGGGAAAAAAAAAAAATCCACTCCCTTTTCATTGAAGTTGTGTGCAGGCAACATTTCCAGCGTCTATTGAGGTGCAAATATTTGTATCAAGTATCAAGCTGGAGAATCTCCCTGACCGTGTCACAACATTGTACAGTATGGACGACTCGAGGGCTTCAATTGATCACACCAGCTGAGCACTGAAAGTACAAGTATCCCATAACCAAACTCTAAGAAACGGGCAGATATGAGACTCCGCAGTGAGCGAGCAGGGGGTAAAATATTCCATACATTTTGCGCAGATCATCCGAAAAGATCATGGATATATTGGATCACCTTGTTTTCAAGATACACCTCTCAACACAAAGATTAACACAAGCTGTGCTTCGGCGCTATCTCCTATTTCTCACTTTTTTCGCTCGGCGCTGAACAGGCCTTGCTACAGTGCAATGTTGTGGGGAAAATTGAATGAACAACCCTCCCTGGGAGACTAATAATATCATGGATCCTGAGTGCTTGCTCTCTGTGATGAGGCCTAACAGAAGGCTTGACAGGAGAAAATGATGTGTTGTTCTCTGCTGGGATAACAGTCCAGGTCCCCCTCAGACGATTGCAGCTGAGATATGAAGTGTACATAAACCACAGGTTTTTTGGATCCTCGAGGGTCCGCAGGGGGAAGAGAAAACTCGTAGAGCAAGGGAAATGAGTGACACCGAGGAGCGAATGGGGCTGCTGAGAGACCCTCAAGTACCATGTGTGCATGTGTGCGCTCTGTCACTCTCTATTCACATACAAATAGAAAAAGCACTCACTTCAAAGCGTCTAGAAATTCAAGACACACTTGAAATGAAGTATAGCAAATTACTTCATAAGTTGAATCCTCAACACTTCTATGAATATTTCATCACTGAGCCAATTTTCCTCTTGCAGGAAGGGCTGGGGGTGGGCGACACTGATGGTCAAAACCACTTATTACTGATACATTTTTCTTTTATGTTAGATATGTACATAACACTTAAAGCCCAAGGGAGCCTGATTTGATCACAGTTGCTGCATGTGTAAGGAGCAACTTCAAAATAATTGACTATTGAGAGTATGTCTAATTATATTAATTATAAATATGATATGTCTGATTTGTGCTTTTTATTACATCGGCAACATACAAGCATTGCATTAAAAAGCCATGAGCAGTGACTTTGTGCTGTACTATTGTCACTAAATTGACAGCAGCTCCCAAACTCCCCGACAAACAAACAAACTCGGACAGTCCTACTGAGACCTACTGAGACAGGAACAAACAAGAAGTAACAGGTTCACAGAAGTGGTGCTGCCTCTGAAAAAATATTTTACGAATTGATGAGAGCTAATACATTTAGCTAAAACACACACACATGTATTAAGTTAGCAACAACAAGAACTAAATCACCAAACCAAGGTAACAGACAGTTCTCCTTTATATTTATTGTTAGGCGACGACCTCTAGTGGTCATATTTATTATGACGAGAACAAAGTCAGGTGACGTTTTATAAAGAGCAATAAAGGTTAAAATAAAAGTCCATTTTGACTTATTTTAAGTGGTATATGTAAATTAAGTTATACAACGTCTCCTCATACAACAATTCATATGATATCTTGTGAATTAGCGCCACTCAAACAGTGTTACTAACTTAACATAAAGGCACGTACTTGACGTAACGTTACGGAGGTTAGGTTTAGGGAAAGAGGCATGGTGACAATATATCTTATAGTCAGTCAAAGTTCACTTAAAGTTCACACATTTCCGAACACCAGTCTCATGCAGGAAAGTCCCATGTTTAGGAAAAGAAATTTGACTTATGTACTTTTACGCGCCGCAAACAAACCTATGTGACTTTACATTAATTATGTAACTTAATGTTAAATGTGTGACTTTACATTAAGTGAGCAATGTGACAATGCCTAACAGTGACTTACGTAACTTTAGTTGTCTAATATAAACCTATGTAAATTTACGTAAAATATGTAACTTTATGTTAACTGTGCAATGTAATGATGCCCGACCAAATTCCTTTTCCTAAACCTCATGTAACTTTTCTTGACTTAACCGTACCCTATGTAACTTTACATTAAGTACTTATCTTTATGGTAAGTAAGTAATGTGTCAATACTCAATCGTGTTTTGTTTTTTTGTTTTTTCTAAATGCTCAGGTCTGTCACTCAGCGTCACCACCACCCTAACCTGCTTCAGCGTCTTTCCTCCCGTCAGTGCATTCAGGTGGGTGATACACGTATAACTGCCTCACGATCACGTAAGGATATGTAAGAATTATGCTGCTTACTTTTCATAGAAAAATTTACGAACGGTGCATGAGAACAGCACAACAGACACAAAACAACCACAGAGAGACGGAAAAGTACAACAAAGAGACTCAAAATAACCACAAAGAGACACAAAACTACAACAGAGAGACACAAACAACCACAAAGAGACACAAAATTACAACTTGTTGAATTATTTTTTGTTTTTCGGCAAGTACTTTAATAAGAAATTACTTAAAATGCCTGTTGCTAGCGTATCGTGGCACATGTTCTGGCAGGAATATGATCTGAAATCGGGGAGAAAATAAAAAGTTTACAGAGTTGCCCTGACGTTAGCATGTAGCTACATGTAGCAGTGTAGGTTGGTTAAACAGCTGCCTGGAGCAGATGCAAGTATAAAGAAAACCATCAAGAGCTGACGTCAGCTTGTCTCTAAGGTACAAAAAGCATTGGAAACAGGTTTCAGAAAGGTCTGATGCTTGGGATTCGTGCTCACGGGGATTACTTTTTGATGTTTACCTCATTATTTGAAACTTTGGCCACATTTGATTCAGACATACAACACTGTAACATTGTTTAAGGAATGAGACAGAAAATGGAAAAGCATCATAGGCTCCCTTTAATTTCATTCATACGCTGGGGTCACAGTGGCTCTCAAAGACCACTATACAACTAATAAAGGGTTAGAAAGTAACTGTACGCTACCTGCCCACTGATGAATAAAATAGGTAGCGTGAACACCATCAAACTTTTAGCGAGCCAAAGATCCAGATATTTTTCTCAGGAGCTGGCACGCCAAACCAAGTGTACACCCAGCAACTGCCGGGCTGGCAGCTGGTAAAAAATAAGTCCAATGTAATGCCGGTGTTGTTCTGTGTCTGCTAAATGTGTAAGCAGGCAGTTGTGTGCTAACATGCGAGCCACAAACTTGATGAATGATATACATCAAGGTGTGCTGCTGTGAGCTTGTTTTGGACTCTGTCTGCTCCCCGGTTGTCAAAAGTCACCTACAGCAGCGTCAGTATATTTTTAATGGAGTCATATGTTTTAAAAATCACCACCGGAATAAAAAAACCTTGTCATTAATTATTCAAACCACTGTAGGTGTTAAAACGACACCGCAACTGCGTGGCCTACCTTTCGTCTCAGATTTCATTAAGCGATTTTGATGGATAGTTTAAAAGATATTGCCAGAACGCCCCCGTGTTTTTCAGTTTGAAAATGAAAGCAAAGACGGATGACAGCTCAGCTAGTGATGTTTGTTTAGTCAGGTGTAGCAAAGGTTCAAGCATGCTGAGAAATAGATTTTCTCCTCATAGATTACTGCAGCCGCTTTTAAAGAGGACCTATTATGCTTATTTTCAGGCCCATGCTTGTATTTAATCTTCAGTCGCTGTAATGGTAAAAAAAAAAACACTTTATTTTCCTCAGACTGTCTGTGCTGGAACACCTTTATTTACCCTCTGTCTGAAACACTCTGATTTAGTGCCTGTCTCTTCAAATCCCGCTCCCAGAAAAGCCCAGTGTGCTCTGATGGGTGAGTGTTTACAGGTCTTCTGCGGCACTTTCAACTATTAAAAATCACTAATACATATTCCAGCAAGAATCTGATCCAACAGCCTTAAGACAAATTTAAAAAAAAGCTTCTCCCTACCGGACACATTTCAGCAAGAATATGATCTGAAATTGGGGAGAAATTAACATCAGCAACCAAGGCTACACGTTTCCTTGATGTTAGCATGTAGCTACATGTACGTTAACAGTATTTACAACCGGGGAATTTCTGTAATGGAAAATGAAAATCAAATCAAATCACCAACTACTAAACAAAAAAAGTTTGCATGTTACCCTAATGTTAGCATGTAGCTACAGGTTTGTTAGCACTGTACTTGCAGCCAGGGAATGACTGTAACGGAGAACAGCAGCACTTTCTACCCTGAAAAATGACCAATAAAATCTTCTAAACACAACTCAACATGTTCCAGTGGGAATATGATACAAAATCGTGGAGAAATTCACAACATCAGCGACCGAGATTACGTATTTCCTTGACGTATGTAGCTATATGTAGCAGTATACTTGCAGCGGGATAATGACACTTTTTTACCGTGAAAAATACCAATCATAGCTTGTAAATACAACTGGGAACTGCCCACTGGTCCGACATCCCATTGTTCCGACCATATTGAACCCATTGTTCCGAAGTCCCGTTGTTCCGAAATCATCGTGATGTCCTGTGGTTAAGGTCTGGTTAGGTTTAGGCACAAAAACCACTTGGTTAGGGTCAGGAAAAGATCATGGTGTGGGTTCAAATGAAAAAGAAAGTGACAAACACATAAGCCGTGAGCCTGCTCTGCCTCAAGCCGGTCGCGGCACACCATCAAGGCAGAAATACGCCCGCCGGGAGCCATTCAGCACCGCGGACTGTCGGACTAATCGGATGTCGGACCAATGACATGAACCCAATACAACTGGACCTACAGTATTCCAGCGGGAATCTGATCTGACATATTGGAGTAATTTCCAACATCAGGAACTAAGTTTACACGTTTCCCTGATTGAAACATGTAGCTACATGTATGTTAGCAGTGTACTGGCAGCAGAGGAATGGCGGTAACGGAGAACAGCGAAATCTGGGAGACATTAATAACATCAGCAAGCAAGATTTCATATTTCCCTACTTGTCGCCTGGGGAATGACTGTAACGGAGAATAGCGGCACTTTCTACCATAAAGAAATATCAGTAAATGCTGCTTAACACAACTGGACATGTTCCAGCAGTACCAACGTTTAACTCGTTATTTAAAACTCTGGCCACGATTGACAACATTATATATGGGATGTAATAAGGCAAAGCATTATAAGTCCCCTTTAAAGTAGTCAAGTGAACACTACTGGATGTATTGTGGGTAAAAACTAAGTTTAATGCTTTTCGCTATGCTGTTTTCTATCATTCTCATTACCTCCACAACCTTTCCTACCTCCTGACCTATTTTCTTGCTTCTGATAATCACAGCTGAATTCAGAGTGAAAAGGGGAAGCTCTGTCTGTGCCAAATATGTGCAAATTAAACAGTTAAGGTCTCCAGAGAGCTCTCTTTAGATCTGTTTAAGCTCTTTACTTACTCTTCCTCTCACAGGTAAGACAGTGCGAGCTCTGGGTTTGCCGATGCACAGACTGTGTCAATCTAGGTTTCTTGATTTAATGTAAATACAGTAGTCATGCGTACAGATGTGTGAATAATACAACCAAAACATATCAGCTGGCATTTGCCTCGCACAAAAACATATGTTCCAGCGCTTTATTTGCTTTTAATGTTCCATTAAGAAACATTTTAGGACGAGCAAGGGCAAGAAAATCAAAAGTTTGAGCTCTGGCTTATCGGCGTATACAAATCTCCCAACTTGTAAATTGGACGACATGGGAAAACCCTTGGCAATACATTAGAAGAGTGTTCAAAGCCAAGGCATCCCATCGATTTGACCTGTGTGGGCCCTGCAAGTGTGAGCCATTAGTATATTCTCAGATGCTGTTTTCAGATTTGTTTGTGCAAACGAGGTCCCATGATGATTGCGTGGTAAACAGATCCAGGATTTTTACAGCTATCAATCTACGAGATAGCAGGGACACCATAACCTGTCCTTGGGCATTCATGCTTTTCTTACATGCTGCTGTAATAGCCCTCATTTTCCCTCAGTTATTTTTCTGAGTAAAATGTTCCAAACATTCGCAGCGCATTTTCTTCTTCTCTTCTGCAATTAAATGTCGAACAGACTTGTTTGAGGGTGTTTCAAAAGGCTTTTTGTTACACACATAAGAGCGGCTTTACCAGCCATTTTGTCAGAAGTGAGCTGCATATTTATTTTACAATAGGCAGGTGATGAGTGCATCTTTTTCTTGAGGGATTCATGTTAACGTTTGATGTGCTGATACATTGGGTTGACTGTTGGCTTTCATTTCTTACAGGAAAAGGAACAAGGCATCAGTATTCATAGGAATATTGTACAATATTCAAAGATTACTCAGCAGATAACCTCCTGACAAATGAATAATACAGATGTTTACTATTTACAGTACATCTCTGTGCCACACATACAGTACGCTAATGATGCCTGCTTTGACTCAGAGCTTTGAGGCCATTTTTATTTTTATCTGATTGATTATACAGCCGTGGAAATGTAGTTGTGTGAAAATGATCTCCCACTGGCAGCACATTTGACTTTACACATTTCAATACTTGCAACTCTGCAAGTCTAAGGTACTTGTACTTCACTTGAGTACGTCCCTTTCATGCTACTTAATACCTCTACTGCATTGATTTGACAGCTTTATTTACCAGATACTAGATTAAGATTTTACACACAAAACCTATAAATAAGCTTAGAAAAATGTTGTAGATTAAACTGCCTAAGAGTATATCATAAAATAGTTGGATTAGCTCCACCTTGACCAACTACAAGTTGCAATTCTAGGATTATTTAACATAAAATGGCACAGAGGGGACCAACGACCAGTCGGACACAGCCCTGCCAACTGCAACACCAAAAGCCTGCTTACATTTATATTACAGATTGGCTAATATATAATAGTACGCCAGTAGTAACACCTTAGGGGGACTTTTACTTTCTCGGTGCTGCACTTTGTATGTCTGCAATCCATCCCGACCTTGTCCCTGCAAACCTAGCGTACTAAAAATACTCCTTTACAAGCAATTCAAAATGTACAACTAGGGCTCATGTGGGTATTAAATTGGCTGAAAATGGGTCCTATATAGGACTGTCCATGGGTTCCAGATTGGCCCCATGCCTATTGCTCATGAGGGTGGATTTGCCCAAGTGGGCCCAAGACAAACGCTTATCTTGGGCCCATATCTACTTGGAACCCAGGCAGCCCTAGTGGAACCCGTGTGGGGCCCACTTGGGTAAATTTCTTTCATGTTCAGGCTGGTTTTGTGGATTTGGAGCTAAATGTTGTGCCTGGAGCACGTTGTGTATTAATGATACTCGTTACCTGGAGAGGTTGGAAAAAGATATACGTTTCTTTTTCACATACACTGTGATCTGTAGCCTATAGTTCGGCTTTAGCTTCTAACTATCTTTGTCTTTTTAACTTGTTGCTGCTGAGTCTTGACATTCTGGATATATCCTTCAAACACAGACTGTAGACCCCTCTGTCTGCTTCTCTCTGGAATCACTGTTTCAGTTTTCCAAAAATAGTATAACATTTCTCCAGGGAGTGCAGTTAGTTACAGTGTGGGCTCCATGCTTACTCCGAAAGCTTGTCACACTGTCACATAGAGGCGGGGCTTGACAAAAGTCAATTACAAGAATTATCTAGAGTGGTCATGATCACTCTGGGTCGCCTGGCACAGATTTGCACTCTTACCTAGTGCACTTTTCTCGCTCCCTCTGTATTAAGTTTCCCTGAAAAAATGTATATGCTGTTTCAAATTAGTTTTTGGGAGTCTGGGCTTAGTTTAAAGCCTCTTGAGGCCAGTTTGTGATTCTAGGCTGACTTGTGTTGCATATAAGGGACACAGGCCAGATGGTTTGAAGGCAGCATATTTCCACTGTTTTATTCTTTTGTTTGAAA
This sequence comes from Epinephelus cyanopodus, assembly GCA_026686955.1. NCBI lineage: Eukaryota > Metazoa > Chordata > Actinopteri > Perciformes > Serranidae > Epinephelus > Epinephelus cyanopodus. The sequence continues at coordinate 10,768,350 of CM048934.1, forward strand.
TTATGCGTAACATGCTGAATGGAACATCCACATTATGGAGGTGTGGGTGTGTTTGAGTTTTCAAACTGTAAAAAAAAATAATCCTCCAGGGCGTTTCTATAATGGACAGGTCCAGCTGGCTCCTGATCAGAATGTAACCTGTTGTCTTAACCTTCATTAAAACAGAGAAACAACCGTATGAGTAAGGATCCCATTTGAGGTAGATGAGTCATCTGAACATAGAGAGTTTAGAAACTGTGTAGTTATAGATGTTGTAGCATCACAGAACAAATAAGAATCAGACAGCTCAGATTCCAACCAAAATCTCACTCTTAAAGCGTTAGTTGTCACCTTGATAAAACAAAAAATAAAATGCAAAGTGATTATATTTCAAGACAAATATAGATCATTGAAAATAATAACAAATAGACATAGTGTGGAGATGCAGATGACAGACAAGAATTAAAAGAGAAAAAGACAAAAAAAAGGTAAAGCCAGTAATGGCAGTTATCACAGTCCTGTAATTACACATATCCGTCGTGCAGTTTCCACGAGCCAATTTAGGCCTTTAAAATGTTTTTAATTAACCTAATGAAGCCACTTATTCCATCTTTTTAAATGTAATTTAACTATAATTTGATACATGGTTTGAATTTCTTCTTCATGTTCCCCTTAAAATTCTGTGTACACGGACGCAATTTCTGTAACAATAATTGAGATGTGAGCTTCAGGGCGTAAACTGAATATCATGTATAATTAGTCTTTACCCAATAATACAAATTAAAAAAAGAAAAATTAATTATTAAGTCTCAGTGTCCTAAATGTTTGATTTGGAGAAAAACTAAAAAGTCTGATAAATTATACATGAGTTATTTTTCCCCCGTGGACAACAAGAACTTGAAAAATCTGACCAAAAATATTTATCTAAACAGTGAAGTCAGTATGTCAGTATGTTTGAGATTCAGTATTATTTTACGTGACTTTACAGTGTACAACATTTATTTGGCATTCATTATGCACCCGTGCCGGCGATAGCCATGGCCGTCCATCTGTACGTCTGTCCCATTTTTGTGAATGAATGCAGTATCTCAAGAGCACCTTAAGGGATTTTATTTTCAAAATTGACACAACTGTCCACTTGGACTCAAGGATGAACTGACTAGATTTTGTTGGTTGTAGGTCAAAGGTCAAGACCACTGTGACCTTGTCCGTCTCGTTCTTGTGAACGTCATATCTCAAGAAAACCTATGGAAATTCTTTATATTTGGCAAAAATGTCCATTTGAACTCAAAGATGAACTGATTAGAATTTGGTGGTCAAAGGTCAAAGTCACTGTGACCTTGTCTGTCTCATTCTTGTGAACATCATATCTCAAGAACACCTTGAAAGAATTTCCTTAAACTTGGCGCAAAAGTCCACTTGGAGTCAATGATAAACTGATTAGAATTTGGCAGTCAAAGGTCAAGGTCACTGTGACTGTATCTGTCACATTCTTGTGAAGATGATATACGTTTTAAGGGATTTTTCTTTATATTTGACACAAATGTCCACTTGTACTCGACAATAAACTGATTAGATTTTGATGGTCAAAGATTAAGCCCACTGTGACCTTGCGTCCGTCTTATTCTTGTGAACGTGATAGTTCAAGAGCACCTGTAGGGAATTTTTATTATATGTCGCAAATGTTCACTTGGACACAACAGTGATCTGATTAGAATGTGGTGGTTGTAGGTCAAAGGTCAAGGTTACTGGAATGTTGTCTGTCTTGTTCTTGTGAACCTAATATTGTAAGAACATCTTCAGGAAATTTCTTTACATTTGGCACGACTGTCTGCTTGGACTCAATGATGAACTGATTAGAATTTGGTGGTCAAAGGTCAAGTTTACTGTGACCTCAAAACTGATTATGACAACATTTTACAGAAATGTCTGATAGTATAAAATAATGAAAAGATGACATTATTTATCCAAAAGGTCAAGGGTCAACTTCACTGTGACATCATAATAATCTGCAAAATCACTTCTCTGGCCATTATTCAACACGATATCTCATGAACAGAAGGAGAGACATTTGGTCAGATACTGAATTGGTGACACTAATCTTGGGTGTCCACCATGAAAACGTGCTGTTTGTATAGATCTTCTGTGCTGCCTGGGGGAAGATGCATGTGAAGCATCTATGTTTTTAAGGACATGGATGTAAATGTTAAATGCAACTTGACTGGTGCACGGAGGCAAAGCAACTGCAAGGCGGTAATTCTAGTTCTTCCTTGAGTGTTTGGTAACTTGGGTACCAGGCAGGGTCTAACGTAGCTTCAGAACTTAACAACAAAAGCAGGACAACAACCATTTTGATTCCTGTCTAGTTACTGTTGCTTCATGTTAGAAAATAGTTTGTGCGCTTAGAGTGTTGACAAAGACACACTTTGCATGTTTTGATTTTTGGAGTGTCTGTTGACCCCGATAGACTTTTCTGGCAAGCAAAACGGAAGAAGTTTAGAGGCATAATACTTTGATCAGAGACAGGTGTCATGATGGAAAATAGGAGTAAATGTCATCCAAGTCATGTTTGTGCTAAAGGCTGCTGACCATTCATGACAATAGAGGATCAATTAAAGAAGAAAACTGCTGGTTGGTGCATCTGCTGTGCAGTTTGATTTAGAAGATACTTGTATTTTAATAGGGTTATAGGAGAATGCAGGAGAACACCCTGTGAGACCATATATAATGCCTGAAACTGGTAATTTATTGGATTTTATATAGGAAACCTGCAGGCAGTGTGTGTATGTCTCTCCACACTCTGCTAGTTCCTGAGTCTGAGCGCTGGATAACAAGGTAAAACAGTACAAAGTGGATTGCAGCCATGCAACAACAAACCTGTATGAATACAAGTTGAGGGATTAAATTTTAATATCTATTTCGTTCTCATTATGCTTAGATGGTGCGTCTTTGATATACAAACGGCCCTGTTACAGACGCTGCTTCAGATGTTTGTCTTAGCCATTTCCTCGCCAATTTCCAAAGCAGTTGGCACCCATCAACATTCTAACAATGTGCCTTGGCACTGAAAAGCCATTTGCAACTATTTCAGAGCTGGGGAAAAAAACAAAAAAAACAAGCGTCTGCTGTTTTTAGTTTCATTCTGTTCTCAGACTGAGCATCTGGAGTTTCTTTTTGAGGAGATTCAAAAACAAATAGACTGTAGGGGCCCCAGAGTTTCAGCAGGTCTCTGAGAGAGCCATCTCTCTATTGCTCCTTCCCCTCCATACCATGCTGTTTATGAAGATTACACTGCATCCAATGTACTTTATAATCAGTATGTTCCTGCTTTCTTCACATATTTTATTAAAATGCATCATGCAGAAAATGAAATGTATGAAAGACTCTCACACATGGTAGAAATACAGTCTTAGAAAGGGTTCCAGGGGGCGTCTTCCTGAGCGGCTGAGTTTCTACCCAGAACCATTTTTTGAGGAAAGGGTTCTTCAAGGGTTTAGGGCAGAGCTTAGTCCGGGCACTCTATTGGGGGAGACGGAGCACCAGAATGCTGAGCAAAGTCAATGTGTGATTAATTTAATGGTTTGTTAATTTGCGTAGAAATAGAATGCTCTGTTTCTTTAAACAACAGTGCTTTCATTTTAGTTCAGAACGTCAGATTGGATTTACGAACGCAACCTACAGATTCCGAAAAAGCAAAAATTCATCCAAAGAACCCTTTATTGATTGAAGGAAGGGTTTTTCGAGGGACTAAGGGTTTCATTAAGATGCTGATGCAAAACGGCACCCTTTAGCGGCGGTATAAGACGACCCAGGTGGCGGCATTCGTTGATGCTCCAGAGGAAGAAGGAGTGGAGGTAGATGAGTTCAACAAACTCTGGACTGTCACCAGGGCCCGCTGTTCTTGATCCAGTGTGAAACTACAACTTAACCATGTTGTTCTAGTAACAACGTAGTGTGCTAGTATGTTTAGCATACTGTTTGTCATGTGACATTTTATTCCGTCAGTAAAAAGTATACTTATTGTAAGCTTAACTATGATGTTTTTTTTCCTAAACCAAACAAGTTCTTTTGAGGACTTCACCGAAGGAAGTAAACCTTAAAACCTTAGTTTATTTTTTAATAGACTATATGCATTTAAAAAGCAGAAACTGTACATTGAAAGTTTATTTTGAAAATGCATGATGTATAAAATGAGTGTAAACTGGTAAGCCAGCCCGTAATGTCCAAAACTCACACAGGAGAGGTACCTAGTGAGACATAAATTGACACAATGGGCCACTGACCAGTCATTGGTATTTGACGAGTTGGGAATGAGAATGCATTGCCTGGGTGTTTTTTTTTAGCACTCTTAAGAAGGTGGAAAAGGTTTTGGAAAGAACCCCAAGGCGGGTTTTGGGGGGAACCATTGCACCATAGAAGGATTCTCTGTCGAACTTTTCATATGATTTTAGGTACAACCCTTTGTCAAAGAAGGTTCTCCTATGGAGACAAGCCTAAAAACCCTTTATGCTTCCAGTAAGCACCTTTATTTGTGTGTGAGCGTGGAGAAAGAAAACATCTCCCCTCTACCTGCTTTTTAACATTTTTGCCTTTGAATCATTAAGACATAGGAAGCTTGCAACATCCCTTTCAACCATCACTTATTAGCAATGCTAATGTGACCCCAAGTGATGTCTAAGTGAAAGGGAATCGCTTGAATAATGCACCTGTGCTCACATCCTCCCACCCAGCTCCACCAAATTTCCACAAAAAGAGCAGTTATGCATAAATGTGGCCCCATGGGAGTGGTTGCTAACACGTAGACACCGCCTCCGAAACCCTGCTCGCCTTGATCTTTCAGCGGGATAATCAGCGAGGTGATTGCCACGAAGAGTGAGCAAACTTCACAGAAGAGTTAAAAAAAAAAAAAAAGTAGACAATCTCTGTTTCAACAAAGTTTCACAAGAAAAAATCTTTGCACTGGAAAAAAAAAATATTTGCCAAGATTAATACAAAAATTCGAGGTTCCTGGAAGACAAAGTGAGTTGCTGATTGCCATGCCACACCTTGTCACCTTGGAGTAATGCTCACGTAACATTTCAAAATCGACTTCCACTTCCCATTTTACTCCCTGGTGAGATAACAAGAAAGCAGTTTCCTCACTCTAATTCTCAACATTACGATTGCTTGTTTTTTTTCATTCTGACTCCCTGCTTATCACCTAAAACCAATCACAGGGTGGCCTGATAAAAGGATATAATTAGAAAGTGGAAAAATAACACTCCCGCTCAGAGTGTAAAATGACTGCTCTGTAACCAAAGTGGGCCAAAAGAACACACCTTGGAGCAACAGTTGGGCTGTGTGGATCCAGACGTACCATTTTGTGCCATATTTAGTCGAAATATGGGTCTAATTTTTAGGGCTTTTAATGGAGATACACTAAATACACTCTCAATACGCTCTCTTTGTTTTGCACAAATTTGTGATAGAGGTATTTTTGATTCATTGATACCCACTGTCGACACATTTTCAAAAGTGCTGCAATTCCCAGTATATAGGCTGGCATTGTACATTCCTGCAAACCACAGATATGTAACATTTGTCTGTTATTATGTAGTGAATATGTCGAAAACATTCATTCTATTGTTGTTTAGAATACCCACTTTTGGTGGCAGATGTCTCTTAAAAACAACCCGTTTTTTTTGGTTTGTTTGTCTAACAGTGGTCTCTGGTGTTCAGCTCTGCCTAGGTGTCATGCCATCATCCATCCCCTCTATGTCTCGATGACAAAGTCAGCTTATATACATTCAATCAGAACTACGACCCTTAAAAACATCAGTATGACGTGTATGAAACAAACAATATAATAATAATAATAATAATAAAGTTTATTTGTATAGCCCTTTAAAACAACCCAGAGGGTGACCAAAGTGCTTTACAATAAAATAAAATAAAACAGCAAAAGAACAATAGTAAAGGACGGCAATAAAAAAAAAAAGAAAAAAAAAAAGTAAAACGTAACCACAGTTTGCGGAAATGTTCAACATTTCAGCAGACGGTTCATATAATAACCTACGAATTAACGCCCCTCAAAACGCAGTGAGTAGTTAATGTTAAGGTACATACTTAATGTAAAGTTTGGTGGTTTAGTTTAGGCAATACATTCTCACTCAGACCTTGTCACATATTGACCTTTGGTCATAGACTTTTCACACTGAGATACGACGTGCACGGTACCGTGAGTGCGTTAGCTGTTGACATTCTGGGACACCGTGTCAAGTTCTGCCTGTTAGATGTATCGTCTGTTTTCAAAATACACTTTTGTTTTCAAAGGAAATTTACCGACCCTCGCAAAAAGTGACATGGGGCCCTTTGTTACACTTCAGTTGTGTATGAGTGGTCATTTCCCCTCGAATCTTCTTCAGATGGTTTATTTAAATAGCAGTTTAAGGCCCAAAGAGGTCAAATCATCCAGTAATATATAAAACAAAGCAAAAAGACCAATTTGTGTAGCAGAACCTTTTGTTTATTTGCTTGTTTTCTACCCCATTAATCTTCATACAGTCCCTTAGATTTATCTTGTTCCCCTCTGGAGGGAGTCCAACCACTGGGGTTGGGAACCGATGGCCTAACCTACGGATCAGTATACACCCTAGTTGAGACTAGTTCCACCTCGACCAGCTATCAGTATTAATAATTAAATAATGTAATATCCATTAGTATTTACGTCACAGGCCATTTTCTGCAGAACGAGTATGTTTCACGTAAAGCTATTAGTTCATTCACCTTGAATGCAGGACTTTTAATGGAGTATTTTTACATTGCTGCATTGGTACTTTCAGTTGGGTAAAAGATCACAGTACTTCTTCCACCACTGTAAATATCCTTGTAAGCCAATATAAATGCAGGAAAGCGCTTCTGTTAAAAATCCCATGTACCCCTGTGACCCTCGGACCATTTCTCCAAACACCTCAACCTTATGAATAAGTCACATCCGTAGATTTGAGTATGAAAATAGGTGAGCAGAGGGTGACGGTGGCTGGCTGCCAAGTGAAATAGGCTGTACAGTGCTTAAGCGTGATGGATTGGTGGCACTAGGCTGGCATAATAGCCCTGTAGTGGACCAGACCCCTGTTCAAAGAACAAGCTTATACATCATGATACTGCAGACATCCAGCTAATACTCAGCCCCCACATGCTACAAAGGTACCGGTTTCTACATCCACAAACTTGATGGATTAAGACAAACAGGTTATTTATGGACTGAGCCAAAGCTTCGGGAGCTTGTTTGTGCCTTGCCCACACATCTGTTTGCTGAAGGGGAAAGAGGCTGGACAGTGAGGACCTCCGAATCTAACATTACCCTGCGAGCAGCTGGCATGAAACAAATCCAAATCAAACACCAAACTGAAGTTGTGTAAAGCAAGTTGATATGGAAAAATAGCTTTCTGTCCTTTTCTCAACTTAAAGAGATCTTTTTTTTTTTTTCAGTAGACAGTGTGTGGGCTAGATGAGAGCAGTTACAGCGTGAGCTTGTTTCAGCCTGAAAAGCTAAAGGGGAAAGAAATATTTTTACTTTTCCTTTTGCACAAAATGCACATAGCATTACTGTACTGTGCGCTGATGATCACCGCACTGCCCTTTTTGTGGGAGAGACTGTGTTTGTACCTTTTGTCCTTTGTGACTTGCTATGCGCCAGACAGTGCAGAAGCTAACTGTTGTTTTTCTGCTTCGTTAACTTTTCTTTCAGTCCCCAAAGGAACACGTCTGACTGCAGAGTTATATTCGTGAATTTACTTACCTTTAACAGCTTAAAGCTGTTCAGCTCTTCTATAATCTGCAACAATGATAAAGAAAATGTCTTCCAATGATCCCAAAATAACATTCATCACTAGCTGACATTATTTACCAGTTGTTGTTTTTTTTGTTTTTTTTTTATTTATCTATTTCTGGAAGACAATAAAACGGTAATCCAAAGGATGACATGCTAAAGTAAAATACTTATTTCCAGCATGGTCCTTGGTGTTTACACACAAGAAACAAAATAAACAAGAAGCAGACAAACTCGGACTAAAAGAACACCGTTAACGTAAATGCTGAGTGGTTGTTAACACATACTTGTGTGAGTTGAGTTACTTACCTATTAATACCTAAAAGCTCTTAAACTCCTCTCTAACCTGCTACAAAGATAAAGAAAATCTGTTCCAATAATCCCAAGCAAACATTAATCGCTAGCTAATGTTAATTGCTAGTTAACGTAAATGCTGAGTGGTTGTTCACACATACTTGTATTAGTTGAGTTACTTAAGCGCCTCTCTAACCTTCTGCAAAGATACCAACCAATCTGGAAATCCATCGGTAAAGAAAAAAACAATTATAATAATTTTTTTCTTCCTTTACCTCTGGTAAGGAGTTTTTCGACTACCGGAAGTGCAGGGGCCTCGGCAATCGCTCACGCCATTCACTTCCGGCAGTGCCCCCAGGGAATCGCCGTGTTGTTTACAAATACTTCGGGTAGAAAACCAGTTTAGCTATATATCGCATTTTTCACGTTACTATATCACAGTGTAGAATAATCTGATGTTTGTTAAGTCTATAAACACAACGACTGAACAAACGTTACTATTTCTGTGTGCACGTTTTGTAATGAATAACGTGGTTGTCGTAGATTAGCTGGGCTAATCGTTAGCTGTTAACGTTAGCCGTTAAAGGTGTCTGTAATAACCATAGACTGTATAAAAATAAGGTAATAATTCAATAAACGGTCCGTGAAAAAAAAAAAAAAATCCAGCGGATATCTTAGTTACAACATGATTGAGCTAGCAAAGCAGTTTTGTGTTGCTATGTGTGGTATTTATTCAGTTATGGGAAATCACGATGTCTAGAAAGCATCAGCGGCTGCAGCTGACAGGGTTAGCAAAGCTAACATCAGGACGTCATCTGTTAAAAGCTTGCTGTTTCTGTAGGTACACATTTCCTGGGGACACCTGCATGTCTTGGCCACGCCCCCTCCATTCTGATTGGCTAAAGCGTAGTATCGTTCAAACTCACCTACAATGTAAATTGCAGAATCTGTTTTGAGAGATTACTAGCTAACATGAATGCTGAATGGTTTTTAACACATGCAAGTTGATATGTAAAAATAGCTTTTGTCGTTTTCTAAACATAACATTACATTTATTTTCAGTAGATACTTTGTGGACTAGATAAGAGCCGTAAGAAATAGGGTTGCAACAGTGTGACATTTTCAAGGTCCAATGACCGTCTCAATATCGTAAATAAGCAAAAGCATATGGTATGATCACCATGAACGTGTATATGACGATATACCTTAGAACCAGTACATCGCTGCAACCCTAGTTACAACATTAGCTTGTTTCAGCTTTAAAACCTAAAGGAGCATATGTCTGAGCACAAAGTAATATCAGTTGCTTTGCTCATCTTTAAGCTGTTAAGCAATTTTATAACATACGACAAAAATCGAGAGAAAAGTTACGATAATTGCTAGCTAAATGCTGAGTGGTTGTTGACACATAGTATTGAGTTAGAAACAGATAGGCCTATTTGTAGTTTTTGAATGTGTTCATTTGTGTTATAATGTAAGATTTGGAAACACTTTTATAAAGTACTTTATTTGCATTGTAGTTTCACACTTATTTTTTCATTAAACATCCGAAGCCGAGAAACGCAAGCTCGCAGGGTAATGTAACGTCTGCCTTTTTTGGAGTCGAGTTTTACCACCTGTTGGTATTTCTGAAGTATGAAGAGCTTCAGGAAGGTAAACAGTGGTTAATCCAGCAATTTAAAGTTGGGATGGTGTCTCATCAAGCTGAGAGAAGAAGCTATAACGCCACAAAATTTTGGAGATGATAAAGGTAATTCCTCACTAATAATTAATGGGGACCCAGGTTTATTTTCAAAATTAAAATAATATGACAGACTTAGGTTGAGTTATTATCAATTTAAATGCAGCATATAATATGCTCTGACCTCTGCTGGTTTCAGGAGTTTGTTTCACCACCACCAGTCTGTATGGCAGAATATATCCATCTTGCTCTTTACATGGAGTTTCTTCTTTAGAAAGACTAATTGTTACTTACGTGTTCAAATCATCTAATTACGGTCATGTGCCTCCTAAAATTTTTCGCTGCCCAACCGCCTTTCTAGGCCTTAACTTTCATACTTAATGTGTCATGCCAACATGAAAGTATGGCTTTGTTTTATCCTTGTCTGAAGGCGGAAGATGCCCAAGTGCCGGATTTCCACAACTTCAGACTGCGACCAGGTTGCTTGACCATCTCCCTAAGTGAACTTTGTCACTCTTTATACCACGCTGCCTAATTTCCGTCTTTGCTCCCATTAAGCTCATAGTTAGTGGGTTATATACGGAATTATAGTGTCTTACTTTTCGTAGGTAGTGAAGAACGAAGAGTGAATGAGAGCAGCCAGAGAAAGGTGAAATTTTGAGGTCAAGGATGTAGCAGAGCCTCTTGGTGATCAAAGTGACTGAACGTGTGTAGCGCCAGAATGATTTTATTTATTTGATTACATGTTAGGCGTTGGTTCGAGTCACTGAGTCCCATAATATGCAATTTTTGTTCAGTCAGTTGTGTATGTAGAATCTTGAATGTTTTGGATTTTAGCATGTTTACATTACATTGAGCTTGTTATCCTCGTGACATTAGCACGTAGCTCAAAGCGCCACTGTGCCTGCTAGCATGTCTGCAGACTCTTAGCAGTGTCATCTTCGAGACTGAAACCGCCGGGGTGCATCTTATGTGTGGCACCGTTCTTGTTACACTCTGAATGTTTTGCACGGAGCAGAAATCCCAGGACGCGGGGTTTTTGAGATGCTGCATGCTTTATCATACGTTCCACTGCTCATGCTTTACACTCATGCATTATTTACATCCAACTCTTCAGACATGTAACAATCTGAATACATGTGTCTGTCTGAGGGAACAAGCTGTTTACACAAACAGAGATGTACTTTATCAAGCACAGGTACAGCTCCCAGGCTTGCCCTTTGGCTGATTTGTTAAGCTAATGAGAGTTTACTAATATGTCAGCGGGAGCCTGATTAATAAAATTGATGGGTCACGCTTCATCTTCCTTCTCCTGGTACCTGTGTGAGTTGTGTGAGACTTACGATGATGCATTCAGGAGGTGTAATCTTGGATCACAGATCTGGGATCATTTGTGTCATATTTGGAACACATTACATTCTTGTGCTTCTCTTGGAAAATTGGGATTGCCTCGCTAAGCATTCTCAACACCTCACCATGATATTCTCATTATTGATTGTTTTTGTCAAATTATCCGAGGCTCAAAATCGCGTATAACCATAACACTAAAATGTGGAAGACTCAACCTCAAGTATTTTCGGAGGTGCATTCCTTTTTTCCCCGAGTCCCACATTTGATTAAAACTGAGACTGCATTACTAATTTGCAGCGCACACATTTCAATGGCATTACGTTTGAAGTGAGGAGGAAAATCTCCAGTTCACTTTAAATCTCTCCGCTTGGTAAACCTTTTGTTTTCTAATAATTTCCACACCAGAGAAGGTGGGCTGAATACCCTAATCTCATAAGCGGCTTAATTCAGATACTGTGACTTCATTACATTCTCTGCTGTTTGTAAACTATTCTCCTGAAAACTGCAAGTTGCTAAGGTTGACTGGAAGACAGGGTGTATAAAAACCGAAGAGAAAGCCTTTGTTTCTCAGACAAAGCCAGGTGTGCGGGTACACCATACTCCAGAGGCTGCAGGTATATTAAAAGTTTGACCAGAGCTCGTAATAAAAAACCTTTGGCTCCCACTGTGCAATTAAGCGGTGGCTGAAACTATTGATTTGATCTTTTGTTTTGTCCATCCACCCACCTGTTACATTGCTCGCTGGGGAATCATCACCAACCACAAACACAGATGCCCAGAGAGAAAAGTGGTGGTTGTGCACTGCAAAAAAAAAAAAAAAATCTCTTTCTTATCTCTCTTTTATAAAAACATAATATTCTGTCCACACTATTTACATTGTGAGGACGGATAAACTAAATATTAGAGGCACATCTAGTGTGTTGCATCAGCACCACAAACCACATCCTCAAAAATGACCATAAAGATGAATCAGTCTGAAATAATTTGAACAAATCTTTGACATTATAACCTTCCTGAAGGTTAGATTGTACCCAATAAACTGACTGTTTAGTGTTTATATTTACATGTATAACGGGGGTGTCAGACATATGGAGTCCAATCCGCCCCACTGCATGACTTTGCACACCTAATACCATGCGCTTGTGAAGGCTAAGGGCACATATATGTTCAACATAGATACGAAGACAGATAGACGTGGCCTTATCTCTACTGTGCCTTAATTTAATCCGGACTTGTGCATGTTTTCCGAACGCTTGTAGATATGGACAAAACGGAGCAATAAAACAAAGATCATGGAGGTAGTGTAGTGTAGTTCAATCAAGGTTCAGCCATAAGAGACGACGATGTATGACGGCCAAACAGACAACCGCTGTATATAACACTGCCTCCATCATAAGGTAAAATAGTCCGTACTCCTCCGCTATTGCCTCAGTTATTGTTGTGTGAAACTTTTGACCCATGCCAACATAAGGACGCATGATGGAAGTATTAGGGCAGTGATGTTTACAGCGTTTGAAATGGATGTATCTATTTTCGTACGTAAAGGGAGTATGAATGAGCCTGAGGAGGTGTCAGGTTTTAGGAGCAAGTTAAACAGCGAGGGTGCTATTTTACACTCAAAGCAAAGCAGTGCAACTGACATTGCTAGTTTCAGACTGACAGTTGTCATTTTCATGGTCAGCAGCCTTGTACGTGGGCCAATCTGCGGACCAAAGGGCATGTAGGTCTTTAAATGAGGTGTGACTGGGCACCTCGTTGGCGTATTACTACTTTGAGGCAGCAGTAAGTGATTGTACCAGTGACCAACTAAAATCTGATCTAAAGTCAGAATGGCGCAGGACTTCAGACAGGAAAATAGACCTACACTGGCAGGTGCTTGTTACACAGGCACGGATGTGCAGATGGAATAATGCATCATTAATGAGGAAGATATTTAATACATTCTCTAAAATGTGAACATAGCAGAGATCAGAGCAGAGTTGCTGTCAGAGGCTAGAATTATAAATTCTGTTTCCTCTGTCAAGTTTATGACTACAGTTGTTAGTTTTGCTGCATAAATGTCCCAGGATAGTTGCTGCAGTGACACTACTGCTCTTATTGCATCATGCTCAGAACCCACCTATAATAAATGAAGGGACTAAGTGCAACCCAATATTTTTAACTACTGTGTTTTATGGTTTTTATTTATTTTGTCATTTGCTATTATAGCTATTGTATTGAAATGCTGCTTTGGAGGCTTTTCCACCCTGATAGGAATACAGTTCCCTGAAACAAATATTTCGTGTGGTTGTATTTAAAGATATCAAACATTGTGCAAAATATTGTTCACCAGCAGCTTCAGTAAAACAATTCTATGTCAGACACAGATTTGTAAATGGTTTATAGGGCAAGGGATAACTTCAGCTGCTTCCTTCCTCTTGATGAGGTGTCAGACAGCAGCTCTGTTCTGATCTCTGCTACGTTCTCCTGCTTCCTCAATAGCTTTTACTTTAGTTTGGTGTAGCGATGCCAGCATTACTACACAGGAGTGGAATAGTATGGAAAAATGCACATGTGATGACAGCGAGTGCTTGACTGACACGATGTGGAAAATCTGAGACATATTGTTGAAATTGAACAAATTTTCTGATGGCATCCGATGTACCCTATATCATCTGTTTTGTAAACGGATGATGGACGTTGTCAGAATTGCACTAAATAAAGAAAAAAAGAGAGGTGTTGTCATTTATAGGTCATTATGCAATGGTTTTACTGGTCCGGTCCACTTGAGATCACACTGCGCTGTACGTGGTCCATGAGCCAAACTGAGTTTATCACCTTTGATTTATAATAAACATATGAATATGTTTAAGATAAACCAGCAAGCTGCATTCGATTCATTTATATTAAAGACGTTTAAAACTATGTTTAAAAAGCTGTCATTGTTCAGATATTGTTGCAGTAGACTTGTACGACGAAAAAAAATATGAAATAATTTCTCCAGTGATTCAAGCCTGAGTCATTTTAATGATTGAGTATTTGATTTAATAACTAGACGGATTTGTTTTCAGTGTAGCGTTTCACTCATTTACCATTTGCGAAGCTTTTTGTCATTATGGCTAGAAACCGTTCTCGCTGTTTCACCAACAATTCACAGTGGTGAATGTGGGGTTTCAATAAGCAGCTGCAAAGGTGTGACATTTAATTAATTGTTAATTTGTACAGTTGCTAGGAGTTTTTCGTGCACAATCTGTGTGTTGATTATAACATTGCATATTGACACTGTTGATACAGAAATAAATTATACTGTAGTGTCAACATACTTGTTATACCAACTACCAATACTGGATTTAATTTGTATCATTACAAAGCTGATAAATGAAAACCTTGACTTGCTGGTGGTGCTATGAAAAGTCACGGGATCGACAAAATCATTAGTGACTGTTCTTTATTTATCAGAGGAGGGTTTTTTTAACCTCCCCCAACCTATAAATATTTTTCCTTGAGCCTCCCTGATTGACTGGTGGAAAATGCCTGACCTTCCATCCACCATGAATTAGTTACTAGACTTTTTTTTAAAACTTAACCTTTGGATGAAAGTTGAAAGAAGCAAAAGATGAAATCCTGGAGTTGGAAAAAAGTCCAGTTATTTTTCACTCTTGTTGCACTGGTTCATTAGTGCGATTTAATGAATGAATGAATGAATGAATTATGACTATTTTAAAATCAAATTTGATTATGGTTTTTTTTCTGACAGAAGCCTTTTTTTGCAAATGATGTATCCAAGGACTGTTGGATATTTGAAAATCCAATGATAATTTCTGTTTTTACACTTCCTGGCTAAGACAAATGGTGTAATTTTGGCGATTTTCAGCATTATGACTCAGGCCATAATGCTTTAATTATGGTAAAATTAGGGTTAAGCCGTATACTAGGATGAAACAAGTATCCAGTAAAGATAATTTCCGTTTTACAAGTGCGAGTATCATACGAGTAAAATGTGTCATTATCTGGACTCGTGATAAAGGAAAATCTTCATTTGGGTTCCGGTCTTTAATCTACTCTTGTGAAAAAAAGTGATCCGAGGCTCAATTCGGAAGCTGTTCTGTCAATACTTTTCTCATAGATTATAAATATTACAACTTCTGATTAATCCATATAAATGTCAGGCTTAAAATGACAATTTCTGATTAAGCCCAACCCACTTTTGATTGTAACCCCACCCACATCTGGCATAAACTCCGCCTGTTCTGAGGACAGATACGGATGATTTAGTTGGTTGAAAAGATACAGATAATGATGTACTCATTCATCCTTAGATAAAATACAAGATAGGTGTTTTTACCAACCCAGTCTCACTCCAAAGTCGTCAAACATAGGCAGTTAGTCAGTGGCTTCTGGCGTTGGACACTGCCGTGAAAAGCCGTCCCTCCAGTTGCTGTTTTTGTTTAATGGCGCCAGGCTGCAATTGGCGAAACGCAGCAGGACAACAATGAAAGTTAAGGTGACGAAAGTCTGACTAGGGCGGGTAGGAGGGGTGGTAGATGGGTCCAGCAACCACCAACTTTTACCAATGTAGTGCATTTATTTTGAAAGAGACTGTATGTTGACGGTGAATTTCCTGTGAAAAACGAAGTGTATTTGTGTATATATAACACACAATACATGTAACAGACTGAAATTGACATGGCATCAACAGGATGTCAACAACCAACGCACCCATGGTACCTTGCACATCAGTCACAACGTGGAAAGTCCGTGATCAAATGTTGATATGTGACGAGGTCTTAGTGAGAATGCATTAAATCATTTGTCAAAAATATTTGGCAAACAGTGTGGCTAATCAACGATGTCAGGAAATCACTTGAGAAAATATGAAATAGAAAATGCCAAAATACACTGTGGGAGGGCCTTTAGTGTTTTTGTTTGCAGAGACAGAAAACAGCATGGGGGATATAGTTGTTCAACACAATGTCTGGCTGTGTAACTGTGATTAATACAAAATGATTTATAAGTTTATTTTAAGCTAAAGTTGAGAAAATTGAAATTAGGTATGTAAAGTTTGATATTGGCAGCTATTTGGGTAATTTTCTTACTTTACTGAAAGACTTAATAGGTAGGCTCATGTCTACTTTATCAACTTTATCTTTAAGTAAATGTACCAATAAATGTTTCATTGCTGTTTGTCCATTAAATTCAGCTTTAAAGTGAACTATCAGAATCAAAAAGTGAATATATCGATACTGGTATCGGTTAGCGGTCAAATGAGTTGTATATCGGATATCGTCAAGAAATCCAATATCACGCATACGTACTTCTTAAGGTTTTAAACACATACTGAAGGTTTGATTCGTATCTAAACCAAAAGTGGATTACGTGCTTCAATCCAACTTCAGAAAGCTTTTTTCTTTGAACCACCTATTTTGAAACTTTGATTGAATCCCATGGCTGACATCCGATCACATTTGCTCTGTACAGCTGAGCCAGGACATTACCAACCCTTCAGCCTCACCATGTGGCTAAAATGTCGACACACTACTCCAACTCCTAAAGCTGTATGAAATGAAATGAATCCATATTTCAGATGAGATGTTTGTAAGCATGTGATGTTTCACCTTAGCTGATTTGACATCACATTTCTTACAGACAGGGCCCTTCGTGGCAGAGACAAATTGTTAGACGAGCAAAACACAAACAGGTCTTGAGGCCACTCGTGGTTGTTTTGTTTGAAGTTTGAATTAAGAGGAAGAATTTCAAATCCTCGTGCTTACAAGAGGTATGATATTATCTTTCACCTGCTGAGCTGTGTTTTGTTTCCCAAAGCCCACCCATGCTACACCCAAGGCTTTTTATCCACCAGAATTATATCAGCTAAAGAGGCTGCTGTATAACAAATTGCGTACTCCAATATAAAATATGAAAGTGGAACGAGTGTCTGCAAAAGCAACCAAACAATCATGAGGCAGTCTCAGAGCAGCTGTGCCTGATGAGGACAGATGTCTGCGTCAGGTTGTAAACGGCTTCTTTACTGTTTACAGCGTGAGCCTGCTGCCTCCTTGCCTGCCCCAGTCATGCATTTTGATTAACTCAGAATGCGAATTGAGTCCTGCCAGGATCGCTGTGACAACCCCGGCAAAGACCTCGTGAAAAGGGCAAATTGACAGTACTCCACCAATCACTGCACTTTAATTTGTCGGGATGGCAAAGGTCATCACTCTGACAAATATAGCTCGTGATACTGAGCCTCGGCTGTGGCCAGGCCTCCCACACACGTCGGTCACACGGAGCTAGAGCGGCTACTAAAACATGATATAAGGAGATTCCAAGATGCATAATTGAACAGTTTGCACCCAGCTTGATAGCTGGAAATCTGCTTCATTAATCAACTCCCACAGAGTTATGAAGGCACGAGGAGGGGAGGTTTACGCTGGCACGGAGCAAACATAATGGGATGGCACTGGATGCCACAGACAGTATGCAGACCTCAGTGGCAGCTGTTGGAATATGAAATATATGTTAGAGGTTATAAATGATACATTTTATACACATTGGAGCAACAAACATAATGTAAATGACCAAATGTTGTGTTACTTTTATTTATTATTATTATCCCGTTTAATCAGACATAAAACTATCCAAATCATCTGTCACTGAAAACCCTTTGAAATATCAATCAATATTTTTAAATTTTCATGGAAAAGAAGGTGAAAAGTGTGTTTTATGGTCGGTCACAATCTGACTACTTAGATCCCTTATACATACATATATCACCACTTTGTCAGTTCTGTGTTTGCTGTTGACGTTCTGGGACGTGCTTCAATACCATGACATCAATAAAAGCATGTGGTTAGGTTTAGAAAAAAATGTTGGACCTATTCACCACCCCTCCTACCAACCCTATAAGGACTTTCCTGCTCCTTGTAGCTGCATATCAGCAACGCCAAAGGTTACGTCCGTCCGAGTTACATATTGCTGCGAAAACTGGCTTTTGGCGTCAGGTGTCTGATGCCGAAATCATTGACAAATAATACCTATTTTATACATCTCGGAGCAACATAATAACTGAAGGCCAGTGTATGCTTACCGTTAGTCAAGCTAAACCCTGTTCTTTTTTCCGAAACCGAACCACGTGCGTTTTTGTTGTTGGAAGGGGAAAAAAAGTCAATTTGCAGTGTTATATCAACGTAGTGTGATTTTTTTTTTTAAAAGAGACTGTATGCAAACTGCACATTTCGTGTGAAAACAGTGTCCCAGAACGTCAACAGCCAACGTACCCAGGGTACCTTGCACGTCTTATCTCACCATGGAAAGTCCATGACCAAACATCTATATGTGACGAAGTTGGAGTGAGAACGTGTTGGAGACCGCTGTTCGTTTCCCACGTGAAATTAAAACTCAACATCGACTTCCTTTGACTTAATGTAACTACGTCCTTTATGAAGTTACGTCACTTTATGACATACTTATGTTCCGTATACTACAAGCATTGGTAGCTGAAAATACAACCTTTTTCTAACCCTAACCAAGTAGATTTGGTTCCTAGACCCAACCAAGCAGTCACCACCAAATAATGGGGTGTTGAGGTTGTGGTCAATTCACGCATTTCGATCACATTCAGATGGCACTAGATGCTCCGAGCCTGCAGACTGTGTGCGAACTTGGAATATGGAATATGTTGAGGGCTATGATGCACATGACCAAGTGTCTTGTAACTTCTGCTGTATGTAACAATAATAGCATCAATCAGTCACAACAGTTCCAAAACGTTCTCAAAACATGTTTATTGCAGGTTAGCAAACAAACATTTCTATATTGAGGTATTTCTGCGATTGTACTCAATGTAATTAAATGTGTCTCCAGCTCTACTGGATCAAACATTAAATGCAAAGTCTAAGTGTGCACAAAATCCATGCTGGTGTCCAACAAAGCCAATTAAACCAGGTCATCTGGTGCATTACTGCCTGTCTGCCAGGAAAGTCGACTTTTAAGAGATGCACACTCTTGCTCTATATGGAGTTTTGATCCCGCTCCTTCAATGTTTGGCTCACATTTGCGTCTTGGCACTTATGGATTGATATGAAGTCAGCAAAATATTTGATAATGGCCACTGAAGCCAGAGCATATTTTCAGCTGGCTGCTTGTATAGCCAGTCACTATTTCAGACGGGGCGTTATGAATAGTAAATGTTGCCCGGTGCCAAATGTTAATAGAGGTCAGGGAGGAAAACAAACAAGCATAAACAGATTTTAAACAAGAGCAGTGACACCATGAGAGGACAATAAAACAACTGGTATTGACAGCCAGGCCAAGATATGAAGCACTCGTGGTGTAACATGGAGAAAGCCAGGAGAAACAGGGTTTGAATTGGGCACATTATGGTCTTGTCAAGGCTGGAAAGAAACACAGCAGTTAATCTAACAAGCTTTCACCACAGATCTTAGAAATTGGCATGCATAGCATATATCCTTGGTGTATGTGTTTGAGTTGCATACTTATTTAGAAATTTAAATTTGCATTCTTCAGTGGCCATGAATTTGGGGTCTGCCAATTGTCCCGATGGCTTATTATTCCAAAAACAAGCGCCCATTGCCTTGAAAGCAGTTTCTCCATAAATAAGTTCCACGTTCTCCCAAACAGATGAGCAATTATTATGCAGATCAGACCTTCCTACTGTGGGGAAAGCATGTACTCGTTGCCTTCTGTGGTTGGCTTCAGTAGGTTTAGGCAAGAGGGGTAAAATTTAGAACAACAACCGTCCACTGACATCATTCTGCGTAATCACTGACCATGTGTTTCTGTTTGGGCAGCCTAATCTGGAGGTTTGGATCGAAGGTATCCAAACACCAGACATTGATCCAGGAGAGTCGTGTTCAAGACTAAATAACAACAACATAGTTTGGGACTCAAAGCTGTTTATTTTGCAGCCACACACCTCTGCATTTCCAGAGATATTAGTGCCATTAAAATGTGGGTGTTTTGTAGCCACACAGCTGCCTTTCTGACTGTATTCCTGCCCCTCAAAGTAGGGCGTTTTGTGGCGACATTCAATTCACAGCTGGGTGTTTTGTAGCTACACACCACTGCCGTTATGGAGAGATATTAGTACCATTCAAATGTGGGTGTCTTCTAGCAACACACCACTGACTGTCCAGCCGCATTTGTGCCACTCAAAGCCAGGTGTTTTGTAGCAATACACTGTTGCCTTTCTGGAGATGTTAGCACCATTCAAATGTGGGTGGTTTGTAGCTACACACTGCTGCCTAAACACAGCCTTAGTGGTATTCAAAATTGGGTGCTTTAAAGTGACATACAACTGCCTTTCTGGTCGCATTTGTGCCATTCAAAGCTGGATGTTGTGTAGCAACTTGTCATTCAAAGCTGGGTGTTGTGTAGCAGCTTGCCAGTCAAAGCTGGGTGTTTTGTAGCAACTTACCATACCTGTGACTTTTTGGTGTCTGTGTCTGGTCGGTTGCTGTCACCAAAGCTGGACCCAATTCAACCACACAATGCTCTTTCCAAATGTTTAATGTTATAAAGGAACAGTTTTAATTGCCAACAGGTGGTAGCCAATAGGCTTTTGTTGATATTTGTCAGCAGCAAGGTCGGGTTTCAAAGCGCTGCCACGGAAAATGCTCATCAAGACAATGGCTGCACATGTACGTCACAAAACAGCTTCATCCTCTTTTGAGAAATAGAATAATATGCACAGTAGCTGCAGTATTGTTAAAAAAAAAATTCTTCCTCCCACAAAAAGTGAGTCCAGTTCGACCTTAGAAAATATGTTTTCATAGTGTTTGGACAAGAATAAGCTGAGTGTCTTCCACAGTACAATAATTTCATGTAGCGAGTAGAACACAAGTGTGGACATTGTGTTATGACTGTAGCAATGTGTTTCCTTGTCAGGTGCAGCGCTGAGGTTAACAAGGCCAGACCTCGGTTCACGCTAGTCTATGCCTGTTGCCATGGAAGCCAGTCTGTGCCTGTGGAGAAATGTTCCCCGAAAATTCGACCATTAGGAGGAGGTAATGATAGGTAGCGCGAGTCCTGGAAAAAAAAAGTGTATACTTTGTAAGAATAAAGAAGCACACTCGTTTCTAAAAGTGGGTCAGGAGTCACCATGAAATCTATTATAGTATTATACAAATGGAATATAACACATTGGGGAGTGCAAGTGCTGCAGAATACAACCATGGGTATCCTTTTACACTTTAACACCGTGGACGTGGCGCCGAAGAAGAACCATTTCTTTTGATTTTACACGTAAAAGAAACTATTGTGTGGTTTGATGGTTAAACATTCATCGCTGTGTCTTTCCGTTTTGCATCTACGACCACATGCTGCTCCCTCTTCTTTACATAAAGGCCGTTCTCCTGTGGGAACTTTTATCTTTCACCCTCCAGTTGAGATTTATAATTTGGATCACAGAACGGGAGATGTCGAGGAGAGAAGAGAGAAATAGAGGAAGGAGTGTGGGTGGTTAAAGACAGATAATCCATTTCAAGGCCTCCCCATAGGGAGGTTCTGTTGTGCTGTGCTGCTTATTTGTTTTCCGAGGAAGAAGTCGCTTCGCACCTCTTGCGGTTCCTGCAATGGGCTCGTAGTGAAAATGACACTGACACGGACGGCTTTTGATTTGGGAGAGGATGGAGGATATAAATTCTGCAGGAGAACTGAGGGGGGGTTTCCTAAGTGAATGTCCCCGTGTTCAAATGGCCTTGCTGGCCCCCGCAGAGTAGGCTATCTATCATTCGGGTCACTCTCATTGACAGCTGTTCTCTTTGGCTCCTATCAAGGAGAAAATGACCACTACAGCTCAGAGGCTTCTCACACTGCTGCTGTGTAGAAATGTGTCCGGTGTTCACATTTGTGCTCGAAGACTTTGCAACAATGGTCAAAAATTGACTGTAATTCTCAGCATATCTAATTAGATCTTTGATGAGGGCGACTTAATTGCTGTGGATTTGTGTAATTTCCACTCAGATTGATCTCTCGTTGCATAAAAAAAAAACTCTTAATCTTACATATACCATACCAGAAATGCTCACATTTGCATTACTCTGTAAAAGAGTATCGCCCATATCCCCTCACATCTGAGCAAATGTGTAATAACCACATGAGAAAACGAGCAGGGGTTCGCACACAGCGCTCTTACAAATGCATGAGATCAGTCAGAGAAGCTCTATGGGGTCCGTTCATGCCAGTTCCATGCTGCTTGACCAGACAAATCATATTATAGATCATATTATAGATAGAAATTCATCCTTTCTCAAGCCACTTTCTAGCTCTGAAGTATGCACTTTGATCCAAAGCATTAAAGTGTGATGGTTTCAGACGAATAATTAAAAAGGAAATGGACACACTGGATGAAAAAAGTGGAAAAAATGCACTTTGATTGGAATTATTGTAAACGGTAAAGTTGTAATCCTTCCGATTCTCATCACATCAAACCCATGTTTTGACTCTATTTATGGATTGTACTCGTTCTGCTGTAGTCAATAAATTATGGAAGCCCATTTCCACCAATGTGATAGATCAATGTGATGTGATGTAAGCCAGCGAGATGAGAAATGTTCCGGAAATAATGACTTAAGTGGGATTTATATGTGTGCGTCAGCTCTATGCAGGGCTGCGTTGTGAGCATTTTGTGTCTTTGTCACTCTGCAGTTACACCTCCAAAACACTAGTCAGCGGTGGAGGTTTCTGTGAAAACTGTAAAGATTATTTGATTCAAAACACACATTAAACACACATTAAACATGTCTTAATAGAGACAATTTCAAACTCAAGTACACAAATCAGCTTCACTATAACTCGCAGCATTCACAGACAAACACTTGTCTTTATCTGGACACATTTTCCCCACAAATACAACATGCTAATGTTTTTAGCACAAGCCTATGGCATTTTACATTGTATAAATTAGCCTAGCAGCTAGCGGACTTTTCCTCTACTCATATGAAACCAGGGACAACAGCAACATTTAACAAAAGTAACATTACAAAATTCAGCTCCATTACAACTCACAAAAAAAATTGATATTTTTCCTAATTTAAGTGATCATCAACTCTCTGTTGTAAGGATGCTAATATTGATCTCGATACATCCAATTTTTCCCCCACCTAATTTTAGTGATGATCAATTTTCTTCTGTAGTGGAATTAACATCATATTATACATACATACTCTTATCATGATGGCCCAAAAGCAGATGGAGACATGAAATACAATACTTTTCAATGTATGTAGTATTCACTCACTGTGCAAAATAAGAAAAGGCATGTTGGCCGATTCTAATAATTCTTTTTAAAGCCGATATTGGTTGATACTGATAACATGCCAATATTATGTGCAGCCCCCTACACTGTACGGTTGTAACCTGTTATTAGCTATGTAGTCAACCCTCTGTTAACGTAGCGTTGCATTAGCTACCAGCTAACATTTATGGTAAAACGGCGCTTAGATGTTACTAAAAAATTGCCAAATCCTGATTGGTGCAGGGAAGTCGTGACATCACCTTTGTTCACCAAATCTCTATATGAAATAATCTGTTTTAACATTGACAGATTATTGTGTTCACATTACTCTAAAGTCCTGTTTCAACCGAGCAGTTCAGTTCAGTTCGGTACGCATTTATTTTCCTGTTTCCACTGTGAAAAGTTTTCATTTTTGGTCCCCCCTCTGTTGGGTAACTAGCTCACAGATCTGGTACTAAAAGGTGGAGCTGTGAACACTGCAGTCTGATTGGTCAGTAGAGGACGGTCACTCTGCTCAGGGCTGAGTTGTGGCTGGTTTTGAGGCTTAAATGTAACCACTGTTCATACTGTGGAGAGTTTTATTAGTGAAATGTGACTGAACTGAAGACGTGAATCAGTCAATATGCCTTAAATTTCATTGCACTAACTTTGCCCATTACTTCAATTTTTATATGACGTTTGGTTCCAAAGGTACAATACTGGAAGTGTTTGGCAGAAATGGGGCTTAACTTGTAACTAAGTATTTCTAAAGTGTGGTATTGATGATTTTAGTCAAGTAAAAGGTCTGAATGCTTGTTCCACCACTGAACAGCACATTGTATATGAGTGTATATATGAGCGCTCCTCCTGTGTGAAGCCATTGTGTGTTCTTTATCCATTTCCAATATCACAAGAGAGCGGTTTGACAGTCCAATTACAGGCAATCAATAATCATTGAAAGTGCGTCATTGTGGCGGCGAGCCTCTCTCCAAGTTATCAGTCAATTTACAGAGTGCAGCAATTACACAGCCGTATATTTGTTTGCTCTTTGAGATTTCTCATTTTTCATGTGCGACTGGAGCCCTCTGAACGTGAACGGCGGCAAATGAATCGAGAGCGGAATGATTGCAGAGCTGTCACTTGATTTGGATTTGTAAATTGTCTCCTCACACCTGTCATTTCAGGTTCACTTGCCTGTTAAAAAACCCAATCAACAGTCTTGCTATACCGTAATTTGTCAACCACGAACACAGGCTTGCTTTGACACCAGAGGCCACTCTGATTGTTCAGCTTGACCAAAACCGGCAATTTCATAAACAAATACATAAGTATAAGCTTCTCAGCGTGGCGCTTTTATTATGTGAACGCTACCTACTGTTTATGTTGTCGGCGCCTTCATGGGAATGTATTTTAAATGTACAATAAAAGAATGAATAGCCAGGGAGGTTATGATATTCTGCTGGGATAAAACCGTGCAGGCCTACATGTCTCGTATGAGAAGTGTGTGAAGCTTCTGGGCGTTAAATTCACAATAGCCTCAGAAAGTTACAACAAATCTCAGGGGGAGATTGACACTCCCCGGTATCTGCTTGAGTGCCGCCCACGTGGCACATTCGCAGGACAACAAATCAAGAGGCACTTGCAAGGACAAGCGCTGTGAAAATGAAAGGGACACATAAAGCCCTGTTCTCTACCAGGGCTGTCAGAATCCACCAACGGAGGTTCTCTTCTTCATAAGCCTGCCTGAGATAAAGTTATTACTTTGTGGAAGGGAATTACTGTAACAAAAAAAAACCACAGAGCCCTCGGGCAGTAAGGAGTTGTTTGTCTCACCTGCGCATTTTGTCTAGATTCCTTCCATTTGTTTCATCTAAATTTGGCCCTGAAGCGATAGCATGTGGTGACGGGTTGCCCTGCGGACAGGTTCAGATAAAAGACCGAGGAGGAGCAGTGAGAGCAGGAACAGCACAGGGGTGATTGACTCGGGATTACCGAGTCAACTAAGGTGAAATTTGTGTCAGTAGAAGGCAGATAAGCTAATAGGCTGGTGAATGAGGAAACGTTTTGGCAATTACAGGCACAGAATTAATCAGCATCGATGTGTTCAACATGAATATTCCACTTTAATTGCTTTATATTTCCTGGTGCCTGTCCTGTCTAACTGTGCTCCGGTCTTAGATATGATGTCTAAAGCTTCTCCTCTTTCTTTTTTATTTTCATTTTACAACTTCAAATGATGACTAAAATGACGTCATTTGAGGCAATTTGCTATACAAAAAGGCTTTTATCAACTTTTTTAGTGAATACATCAGTAGGGTTACATTTTTTTTCAAGGTATACTGTGATATGACGGTGACGGTTATCATACATACATTTTCTTATCTACGAAAAAAAATGCACCTGGACGCTTAATCTTTCCTTAATTTTAGTCATTTTCCAAGGGGAGACTTTTTCACATGCTTCCATTGACAAATGGTTCATGGTTAACAAGTGGTTAATACATTTAGATGGTTTCAAATTTCAGTTGTAGTAATAAAACATTTGTTTAACCAATAACCCTTCCATTTTTAATCCTTTAAGGGTCATTCTGACAGATAATGATATAATTCTGTTATACTGTGATACCGGGATATTTTCTGGGACGGTTATCGTACGGTGAAAATCACATACCGTTGCAACCCTATACAGTAGTAATCCAAGACCTGTGCTGATGTTGATGGGTGAAATTCCTCTTTGAGCCGCCAATCATTTTCTCAATTAATGGTTTGGTTGATATATTGTCAGAAATTAGTGAAAAGGCTCATGACAAACATAAGAAAAGGTTAGCAAATATTTGAATCTGTGAGGCTGAAATGTCCTGATTTTTTGGCACTTTTAATTTAAAAAAAATGACCTTAAGTCATCATAATTTGGCAACACCTACATCATAATAAAAAAAAAAACATATTTTGTTTCACCATTTCAAAGCTTTTAGTCCGAAGCATCTGCAGCAATAAGCAGTGAGGCAAATATCAAAGAGGCAAAATTACAAACTGTAACACTAGATCACATACATACATCATTTCCTGTGAATCCCTCATGCATGTCAGAGCAATCTGAATCCAGCATGGCAATGGCGGACCCCGCCACCAACAATGAAAACTACAATAGAGAGAAGTTATCACTGTACACTTCGAAACCTGGAGCGACATCACTTTTCTTGTGCTGCTTCGCAAGTATTTGAACCCTTGAACCCTGAGTTAATTGGTGCAATTTCTTTAAAAACCACGGGGGAAAAGGCAATGAGCAACTTTGTAAGATTTAGAATTTATTCTTTTTTTTTTTTTTTTTTTTTTAAAGGTAGGTGAACAACTATTTCCATAATTGTTATTACTTTTTTGAAATTATGTTACAGAATTATTATAATTTTTAAGCATTTTTTAAGCATCATTTCCTTGTTTGTTTGTTTTTTTCTTTTTATTTATTTATTTATTATTTTAATTTTCTTGTTTTTAATTTTTTTACTAATTTCTTGCAAGTTTGGGGGGTCATTTCTTCTTTGTTGCTGGTTGCCTTTTTCCCATGTTTTTGAAAGAAATCAAGCAAATTTGTTCAGGTTTTCAAAGGTTAAGTGGCGGCAAAATATTTCTCTGTAGCTTGACTAAATTCATGAAACAATTACTTTTATTATACACAACAAAATTCCATGACTTTTCCAAAACTTTTTTTTTTTTTTAATTTGTAGGTGGACTCCAGCACATAAAGGATCAGAGTCACATAATCGCAGGGCAGATTCATAATTATGTCGGTTTATCCTCAATTTTGATATGAGTCCGTAACCAGTACCAGGGAGATACTCCTTTCTCCTGATCGCCATTTATTCTACTGAGCATACATTCGTAAGACGCTATCTCTACCATTGGATTAACCTATTCTTTCAATATCGGGGCCTTTTCCGAAACTTTCGATGATTTTACCAATTCAACGACTTTTCTAGCCCTGGAAAAACAGATTGTGAACTTTTCCATGACTCTGGGAACATTGATCGTATGTGCCAAGATCATGCCAATTATTAAAAGCGTCAGTGTGAAGCACCAATACAAGACACAGCAGAGCATCTTTGAGACCACTCAAATCTGAACTCAGGGCAAATAGAATAACCATAACCTTCGTTGTTTTAACTGATGAAACAAAATGGTTGGTCAAAGTCTCTCCAGTGAGGAATAGTTGACTAATATAACTTTGATATTTCTGGTAGTTCATTATCTGCTGGTGTGCTTCACAAGCTCAGAGTGGCCATGACGGATAAAACAGTATACGAGAGTTTGAACAGACAGTTGCAAGAAAAACAAGGCCATTAAACTTCAGGTTGATCATTAGTTCCTATTTACCATCACATCCTCTGTATCTGAGCTCAGGCAGAGTGATAATCATCGAAGGAAGCCAAGCCTCTCCAACGCAGGAAAAAGAAGTACTTAAAGTGAGATGAATATCCTCTTATGATATTCAGTATTTCTCCTGTGACACTTCCACCCTTGTTCAAACTGAAAAGTGGTTGAAAACTTTTCTCCATCCCTTATCTTCCCAGGAGAGATTTACACTCAGACATTGAGAGAGCCTGTCCTGGCCCTGAGGCGCACACTACCTGGTAACTAATGAAAATGAAACATTTGTTCTTTAGGGCACCTCTCAGGCACACAGCCGAGCCTGCTGTTAGGCTCACACTAAAGACTGCACACCCTTTGATAGATTGGCGGGGGGGGGGGGGGGCGAGAGCTAACTTTAGCCCTTAATGGTTTGAAATATGCTTGCGCTACAGTTTTTTCGCTGTGAGGCCAAATGATATCCCCTCTCTTGATGATTTATCAAGCCCATTCAGAGCCTTCTCGTCAGGGACAAATTGGCTCCTGCCTCGTGCAATGCCCTTGATGGATAATCGTCTCATTTTTCTTGATTATTCTATCTATATGGCTGTTGCTTAAAATCAAAATGAATATCACAAACATAATGCCCCGGCCGTTCTGGCCTCATATATCTTACATTATGTGATGGGGCTGATAATGGTCAGTGATTATGGCACTTCACAAACCAAATTAAGTGACAGCTTATAGAGGTTCCAGCGCAATTTGACCTTTGACCTCACGGGCTTGGCTCTGATCAAATGTAGCTCCTGGATTTATGATGACGGCCATAAAAGTGACGGCTCAAATTTTATATTTGCGTGCCCAGTTTTGGACTCGGTTGCGGTATTACTGCAATCTCATGTAGGGTTGCAACGGTATGATATTTTCACAGTACATTAACAGTTTAAAAAAATATCGTGGCTTCACGGTATTACAGAATTATTAGCATCAGTCAGAATGACCCTTAACCAGATTAATCCCAATTTTTTCCCAGACATAAAACCATCCAAATCATCTGTCACTGATAACCCTTTGAAATAATGTCGGTGAAGATTCTCAGTCATCCAGGTCATGACGTTTCGCCTTTCATACAAGAGGCTTCCTCAGTTCTTGGATGAGAGGCGAAACGTCTTCAAGAAACACAAGCAAGTCCAGTTGCCTACGATATAACACTTACGATTACCTTTGAAATAATCAGTCATTATTTTGTGTAATTTCTGTGGAAAAGTAGGTGAAAAAGTGTTTAATGGTCGGTCACAATTGTGACCTGTGTGATAACGTGTTGTATCTGCCATTTATTGACCAAATTAACAATCTCCTATGCAGTCACAAATTCGTATATATCCAAGATCAGTTATTAACACAACTTAGTTAGTAGTGATAGTTGTTAACTTATTAACAACTATCACAATCACTGAAGACAGCATCTCTTATGATTTTGAGGGACTCGCCCACCCGCTTGTAGCCTACCTTTTACACGAAGGTTCCCACACATGGACACACACGGTCTACTCAGTGGGCAAGAGATTAACGTTACTGACACAACATCACCATAAAATTCTGATGAGCCGACTAGGTGCATTTTAAAGAGAAGCAAAGAGACCTGACAACAGCTAGCAAAATAATAAGAGTACAATATACTGAATGTAGCTCACAGAAACGTACAGGCATTTAGCAGACAACAGATTCCCTCATTCTGCATCAGCGCCACAGCAACAGCATCAACAGGTATAAAAGATATACAGGGACAATATGTAACGCAAAGCCCAAACCAAGCTGCTACAATAAACAAAAAGGCTAGGTGAGAAAATTTAGTCGTATTACTACCTCTTTGAAGTTCATTCTGCACCTCCCTGTTGCATCAAACTCCAAAAAAAATCCAACAATTTAACTAAACATGCTGCCATTTAAACTTCATTTTGTATTCCTGTGAAGAAACTTCATACTTAAAACAGTTTAAATTAGTGTTTATAAGTAGATAGAATTTTAATACATAAATGCAGGCATGAAAACAGTAGCAGACAAACCAAAGCTCTCTATTAAATAAGATGCTTTCATGAGTTTTTTTTGTTTGTGTGTGTTTACAGTATTAATATATTTAGCTTATGAGCACTTGATAAAATTAGACTAACAAGTTCTCTGGTGCAAATAATAGTCGTGTTTATTTTGCTTTTCCAAGAGGCCAACCTGCCATTGACCTCTATCAAAACACCACGGTGACCCCTCACAATGAAAAACATCATTATGTTTCAAGATGGGAGGCTTCCAGGAGACAAAACATCAAAACTAATAATAACGTTTATATTAAAAAAGTGATGAAAGTGACATGAGTTTACTTTATTTGCAAAGTCATAACGCAATGTCTTTCAATTTAGAACACATTAATATCTTATTTCATGCTTTCTCTGTCTGTTCCACTGGGCTGCTTTGTCCTTTCATATATTTGTGTTTTCGTCCCAGGCATATTCTTATTCAAAATAGGCAATTTTATTTTGACAGCTATTTGTATGTAAAGTGCGAGAGGGTGGGGGGTAGGCGGCGGCGGCGGTGGTGGTGGTGAGGGATGGTTGGAGGGGGGCCTTGTCATTGCTCCTGTACTTTGCTATTTGCTGAAGCAGCCTTTTTTTCTCCCGGAATAGTCTAAGACATCCTCCCAGTGGATTAGCCGTTATTCCTCACAATACATCCTCAGCAAGGTAAAGTTGAGAAATAGAAAAAGGGAAGGGAAAGCATTTTCTGGCAGCTGACTCACTTTCAGACTACTATTTTCTCTCTGGCGTTATGTCACCTCCGTCTTTTTAGAGCTTTGCATTCTATGCACGTACGTCTACGTTTATAATTATTTTCATTCATTATGTGTATTATAACACTGAACGCCTTGCAAAGCATTTAACATGCATTACTCTGATTCTAATTGATGGTCATCAGTTAGTCAGACACCGTTTTTTCTCAATCAATCAGCCACTGAATGAAAAGAGTATCATTTTCAATTCAGCAAGGACGCTGACCTCAAGCTGTTTATATCATGATGGGGACAGTATACATTACAACTTGATGTCATATCTCTTGAGAATTGACTTCAGTTTGATTGAAATAACCTCAAGGTGTCAGTTTACTCCAGCAGAACTGCTTCTGGAACAGTCCAGCTTTCACACGGACTTGACCAGCCAGATATAGCCCCTTTTTAAAATGCATGACATTATGCTGCCTCACCGTTCTGTATAAAAGGTGCGATTGCAGAAGGGGGGGGCAGAGTTTGACGTCAGCAAAATGACGTCAGTATGAGTGGGACAGCTGGCAGGACGGGATCACGGGCAGCAAGGGATGGATGTTCTCGTTATTGTGTTATCCTTCCTTGGAAGGACCTGAAGGATCCTTGACTTTGAGAAACAACAGTAGTCTCAGCTAAAACCAACAAACCTTACCGTCTGTTGCAGGCCACATTTTGGCCTTCGTCATGGCTCAAAAACTGACACCCATAAAAAAGTTTGGCCTCAATTTGATTCTCAGATGTGTTATGATCCACTAAGTTAGGCACAATATGAGATGAATAAATCAACATTTTTGTTTTCTTTGCTGGCATCTTGACTGTAAGGGAGCCAGGAGGGACAATTCCACTGGGAGCAGCTGACCCGGTTTTGCACAGCGTCATATTATTATAACCTCCTCGTATGAGGACATCACATTTTGGGTTTACTTGACCTTATACTTTATTCTGCTTAACTCAGATCTGTTGTCCTCGTTTGTGGACACTTTTTTGTGCCATCTAGTGGTAGTAAGAGCACAATACACTAATCCATGTAAAAACAAGATGGCGGCCATCTCTGCCAAGTCAGTCTGCAGCCGATCCCGACACAAAAGTGGACAAGGTCCAAAACCTGATCACATTTTATGGTTCAAATTTGTTTATTTATGATAAATAATGTTTGTAGTTTGATATGGCAACAAATTTGACCAATTTTAGCAACAGTAACAAGGTAAGACGCTATTGAGTCGGAAGTACTCGTTTGAGGACACTGGAACTTTATTATCGTCTCGTTTGAGGACATTTGGACTTTGTTGTCGTCTCGTTTGAGGACATTGGGACTTTATTATCGTCTAGTTTGAAGATGTTGGGACTTTATTATTGTCTTGTTTGAGGACATTTGGACTTTGTTATCATCTCGTTTGAGGACATTGGGACTTTATTATTGTCTCGTTTGAAGATGTTGGGACTTTATTATCGTCTTGTTTGAGGACATTGGGACTTTTTTATTGTCTCGTTTGAAGATGTTGGGACTTTATTATCGTTTAGCTTGAGGACATTGGGACTTTATTATCATCTTGTTTGAGGACATTTGGACTTTATTATTGTCTCGTTTGAGGATGTTGGGACTTTATTATTGTCTCTTTTGAGGACATTGGGACTTTTTTATTGTCTCGTTTGAAGATGTTGGCACTTTATTATCGTTTAGCTTGAGGACATTTGGACTTTATTATCGTCTTGTTTGAGCACATTGGGACTTTATTATCGTCTCATTTGAGAACATTAGGACTTTATGATCGTCTCGTTTGAGGACACTGGCACTTTATGATCATCTTGTTTGAGGATATCGTTTTTTGTACTTATTGGTTAGTGATCCCAGCCCGGAGAAATTAAAAATGCACAGCAAACAAAAGTTTGGGTCTCAGGAGGATGAAGAAATAGTGATGTGTTGATTAGTTCAGCTTCAGGACTAGAGAAATGCTTTGTTAAAGTTGAATTTTCGTCAAAGTAAATGTATCAGTTTTCATGGATCTTTAATTTTCTCTCAAAAGCTAAAAAAAATCAAATCTGTTGGGATAGTTGAAGCAAGTGTGAGCACATTGTTTGAAATAGGTGAGGAGTTAAATTTTCTCTCATTATATTCTCTAATAATGTAATCCATCATTATTTCCTGTCAGCTATGTTGGTAAGCAGGATGTCCTCAGCGGTTACTGAACAGATGGCAGCCATCTTAAGGTGCAAACAACCTGCCGCTGAGGAGGGACGAATCCGTGGGTAGCGGCAGAGCAAAAAGAGAGCGGCAGCCAATAGGATTATGCAATCTGTGGGATATTGTTTGCTTGTGACCATGATTTTACCACAGCAATTACATTTTCATTAATATTGCAAAGGAACAAACGGAGGAGCTGTGAGAGCAGATCAGTGGCAGACTGAACTTCAGTCGCGCTGATGCCTCAGTGTCAATCAATTATTCTGTCTGAGATTTAAATGCCCCAAATGGATTTTGGCGTTTTAGTTTGAAGATTATTTTTTACATCTTTCTGTCTCACTGGAGTGAAACTGAAGTGACAGTTATTACTGATCACTCAATCTGAAGTCATGGGCAATTACAAAGTGGAAGGAGAAGTTACACATTTTGGGAAATATGCTTATTTGTTTCCTTGCAGAGAGTTAGACGAGAAGATCTTCAACTCGTTCTTTATATATGTGGCTGGGGCCAGCTGCCAAGTAGTATTCATACGGGTTTGAATAAATTATTTCATTGTATTTTGTGATCTTTACTGCGCAACAGTTTTGTGTAAAAGGAATTGAAGGCCTGTCCCATAAAGACAACTGTGCCAAATATACAACCCCGAAGTTGTCAAATACCAACTCTTGGGCAGTGACTTCTGGTGTCAGACACCACCGAAAAATGCCATCCTCTCACAGCCGCCCGCCATAATTGGGTAACGGTACCCGGGGCCATCAGGGGCAAACACAGCAGGACAGCAATGCACTTTAAGGGGCGAAAAGTCCGAGTGGGGCAGGTGCGAGGGGCAGAGGATGGGTCCAACAATCACTGACCTTCACAAGGAGGCCGATGATTGTAAAGCCAAACCCTGTTCTTTTTTCCTAAACCCCACCACGTACGTTTGTTGTTGAAGGAAAAAACTGTCAATTCACGATGTCGTACCGATGTAGTACATTTATTTTGAAAGAGACTGTATCCAAACTGTGTGTTTCCTGTGAATACAGAAGTGTATTTAGAAAACAGACAATGCACCAAACAGCCAGAACTTGAGAGTTAGACAAAACATATCTGAGCCTTATTATTAAGGTACCACTAAGGCTAAATTTTATGATTGTTTGGTACTCAAACTTTGAAAGGTTGGCGGTAAAAGGAAAGGAATATGTCCACGCACTGTTAAATTCTTTATTGTCCTTCCAAATCTGGAATCCACAGCTAGCTTACGACAATGAAAAATAAAATTTAAGATGTTAAAAAAAATATCAGTTGTTCATGTCTATATCATCATTTTAGTCGAAGCGCAGGGAGCCACTGGAGATGCATGAAAAACGTTTTATGTCGTCAAGTAAAATTTGCGTGATATGTCCGTGGCCTGGTGCCTTTATCAGTAGCTCGGCTAGCTATTGATTTCTAATTCATAAAAGGAAAAGTCTTTGAGGAAAATAGAGAAATTAATTGTGTGTAGATAGTCCACTGCAGAGCGACCACTTTGCAGGAAAACAAATGAGTCAGTGCTCATTTAGACTTATTAGTAATGCTACGGCAACTCAGTACGATTTATTAACATGACATTTCATATATGTTGCCAAAGCACAATTTCAATATAATGCAATGAAATTTAGAACCACTTAAAAAATACATTAATAAAAAATTATAGACATACCTTTGAAAGAGAAAATAAACTAATTACATTAAGGAGTAAATAAAAAGGCAGAGTGTGACCTGTAAGGAGATGAACTATATGTGTCACTGACACTATTTTCACCAAGAAGTTGTTGGTCAGAGACTGAATCAAAATCTTGGAGTTTACATATAATTTTTGTAAAGAACATTAATTGATTTCTTCAAATGTCCTACACTGTGGCAGGAAATGTTGCTCTGTTGGTTGAAAATTGAAGGATGGTGAACACTGGCCCAACAGCACCTGCAAAGCTCACTAACACATTATATTTAGTTTGTTTAATGTCAAATCCACAAGTGTTACATCTACAAGTTGTGGTTGCCAGAAACCCACTACAGGAAGTCACAGAAACAGGTGAAACAGCCCAGCAGGTATAGACCCTGTAAATCTGTGAAATGTCATGTTTACACTTTGTTTTTTGTTTGGAAAAAAAATCCAAGATTGGTGTTTACAGAGACAGACCAGCTGTTTCAACTAGCTAAGCTAACCAGCTGCTGTTTCCCTCTACGTGGTTACTGTATAGACACAAGAGTGGGATCAGCCTTCTCGTCTACTGTAAGTCTTAACAAGAGAGTGATTAAACTTTAAACTTTACCCACTAAATAATTAAGTGTATATCAGTTAATCACTTTGTGCTACTTTGAATTCATGAAAAATTGTTTTCCTTGCATGGCTCCACAGTGAACGAAAAATCCAAAAGTAGAGAAATTTTTTGATAAACTACAGTAAAAAGGGGGCTGAATTTACACTTCTGCAGGGTCATCTGCGTAATTGTTTAAGATGAGGTGTTTTAAATTCCGTTTTGACTGTTGTGATCTGGGGACCCTTACGGACTGAAGAAATATTGATAACTTACAGGCTGATCGAGAAATGGACACACGTTGTGACTTTGTGACAGCTTCGGGTGAAGGGAGTTGCCACTTTTTCTTCCATCACGGCGGTAAATCCGAATGACTTACAGTCTTCTCTGGTGCTCGTGGTTTCAGGAAAACGAACTGAACGATTGAGTTGTGGAGAATCTATCCGAGCTAACACTGTGTATTATCTCCATATTGTCAAGAGTACAAACATTTAAATTTGTATGTGCCATCTAAACAGATGTATAACGTTAGCTCAGGTGGGTAGCCAACAACTCGGTTTTAAACATCCAAAGAACTTCTATGAAGATAAACTGCTTTATTTGTCACAGCTTGTAGCTACACCTAGCTAGTAAATGGACTTTTATTATACTGCATGAGTTGGGTGAGAGTTTGATGTAGTTTAGCTGTTGTTAAACAAGGACCCTATAACTCCAGTTTTTTTGGATTCTTGTGGGGGCATGCGAGTAAAAGAAAGTTTTTTCATGAATTCACTGTTACACAGGGTGATTAATTGATATACAAATAATAATTTTAAGCTCAGTTTCCAAAATACTGAACAATGTTTTAAGAGTAACATAAAATACAGCGCAATAAAAAGGTTTGCTAGTGTGAGAGTTACTATGATATTCCAGGGAAACACCTCGGCTTTTGTAGGTTTCAACTCCACAATCTGCAAATGATTAAAGGTTTTGTTCAATTCATCACACCAGGACAATTCAGATACTGTAAGGAAATGGAAAGCACATTAAAACATCCAAACCCTTCAGAGCACGCTCTCAGATCACACTGATCCCTTCATATATCTACATTTTTATTTCAGCAGACCGTTGACTTCCTGCTCTCTGACTTACAGCTGTAGTTCATCACCATTACAGTGTTTGACTCCTGAACAAATCCCTACAGTGGGAAACCTCCGGCTGCATTCAGCTCACGTGCCACAATGTGGTCCTCACCCAAGACAAAAATCTTCTGAACCTTACAACGCTCATTCAGCCGGGCACAGCAAAACAATACCACCTATTAAATTTTCATAGCGCTTTTCTGGGGCCTCCATTTTGTTCATTTTCTTGTTTATTTTTGAGGCAGTAAAAAAAGGAGGTGCCCAGACGCACCCGCATTGATATATTTTTCCCCCCTCTCTCATGTCATGCCATTCAGTGTGTGGTTTCAATTATGCATGCGGTTCTTATCTATGAATGTGTGATGTTTGACTGCGCAGAAAGCACTCAGCGAGCGTTTGTATGGAACATGGCGAGGAGTCTGAGAGCATGCCGCTGCTGACGGAGTGGCGTATTAGGTGTTTAGGAACGGTCACGTTTGTAGTCTGCCGGTTAGGAAGTGAAACAGTCTCCTGTTTTTCCTCACAGTTTAGCTTTATCCTCCGCACCGCAAACATTTATTAACAATATTATCTGGAAGAAAAACCAATAAATGTTTGAGGGGATTATTCAAACGCTGAAGCGAGGGACTAATGCAGCAGAATTATCTGTGTTTTCAATCTCGGCTTTGTCTTTGTGCGCGCGGGCGTTCATGTTAATGCATGATGACTACAGTACGTTTGCGGGGTGTCCTGTAAGGCTGTGCACACT
Source organism: Epinephelus cyanopodus (assembly GCA_026686955.1). Classification (NCBI taxonomy): domain Eukaryota; kingdom Metazoa; phylum Chordata; class Actinopteri; order Perciformes; family Serranidae; genus Epinephelus; species Epinephelus cyanopodus. The sequence goes on from CM048934.1 coordinate 10,805,160, forward strand.
CTGGGGAGATTACAAGTTTCAGAATAAGCATGAATATTTTTCAGAGTGAGTATGAGGGAATGTAGGGTGGGTGCCGAAGGGTGAAAACCAGTATGTATGTGTGGTGTCAAAGCAGAGACACAGTGTCCATAGTGCATTCAGGGAAAGTGTGATGCAGGCAGGGAGGCTGCCCCCTTTTCTCCCGAAGCACTTCCATGTTTTATTTATCAGGGGTGGCAAAGCAAGCGGTGTGTTTAACTCAACAACAACCGCAACAGCAGCAGAAATCTCAGCATGCTTTTTCCCCGGCACCCAACGAGCAGGGGGGAACTTTTGTTTTAGAAACAATGTGCAGCGAAATGTCTGTTCTGTGATTCATTTCCCTCAATAAGCTGCAAATAGCTTAGTGGCGGCTGCTCCGGCGTGACCTCCACCGCAGAACAAACAAAGGGAGAGTGAAATATTTAAAGAAAAGGCAATGTCCCTGGTGAATTCGGAGGCAATGAGTCAGGGGTCATCAAGTAGATTTTTTTTCAGGGCCAGAATTATTCTGAGCAGACACTGAGAGGGCCAGATTTTTGAATTATATATAAACACAGGTGCCTGATTATGTTTTAAAAAGGTAATTTAAACATATTTCCTGTGTTCTACACCACCTGCACCAGCCAAGACTCGTTAAATTGAGAGTGTTATGAAAACCAAGAATGCATCAAGAACAGTATGACTGTGTGGCGCCTGTAACAACTGCTTGGCAACCAGACCAGGCCTCTAATTGAGACAGGCCTTTATATGTCAACATGCGTAGCCACACCAGGCTAGTAAAAGGGACTAGGCTTTTTCTATTACGATACTTAGATATGAAAAATACTGAATTATGTTTCTATTCTAATCGTACCCCAAGACAACTCACAAAAGGCCCCAAAAGTTCGTTTTAGAAAAAGAAACGACAGTAGACTTGCTGCTATATTTACCTGACAGATAAATGTTATGTTGCAGATTCTCATTTTTACTCACAAAATATGATAAATTTAAACATTTTGAACTGTTATTTATTAAACTATCCGCATTATGTAAGAATAGCCTGTGCTGTTAAAGGTGTTGCTCCCAGTAAAAACCACAGAGAGCCATCACCTGATTCTCCAGATTCATTCAGCTTTATCAAGATGTTTTAGCCTTTCTCAGCTCATTGTTTTGGTTTGACACCCCTCAACTCTATTGTTTTGAATTCAGGTGGATTTATACTTGTGCGTCAGCTGTGTGCAGAGCCTACACACATGGCCTACGCCGTTGCGAGCATTTTTGTGCAGTGGTGTCAGCTTCACTATAACTTGCAGCATTCACAGACAAACACTTGTCTTTTCCCCACAGATACAACATGCTAATGTTGTTAGCACAAGTCTATGGCATTTTACATTGTATAAATTAGCCTAGCAGCTAGCAGACTTTTCCTCTACTCATATGAAGCCAGTGACAACAGCAACATTTAACAAAGGTAACATTACAAAATTCAGCTCCATTACAACTCACAAGGTTCACTGACAAAACAACTGTCTTATACTAAACACGTTTTCCAAACAAATACAACATGCTAACATTATTAGCACAAGCCTATGGCATTTTACATTGTATAAATTAGCCTAGCGACAAGTAGAGTTTTCCTCTGCTCATATGAAGCCAGGATAAATCACACACAAGACTTAAAATGCTATTTTTGTGGAGGCTTTATTGTCTTCACAATTTATTGTTTCTTATCTGTGAAATTAAAGTTAATAAAAGCTTTGTTTCCACTGAGGGAAATGGTTTCAGCTTACAGGAACAGACAGGAGGTCTGCGTTGCCGTGATGTGTTGTTACATTTCTGGGGAGGTGCACGTCAGGCTACAGCGTAGGTTGCAACATAGGCACTGCAGGCATGTTTCCTGCAGTTATTAATATTTACTAAGGACACTGCTTTGTCACTTTTGATATTTGACATTTTTCTAGTAAACGTAGCTGACAACTGGATTTCTAACATCCACTCGGGGGTCATATTTGGAGCTAGTAAATTAAAGTTATTTCCATCCCAGTTGTTTTGGGGGGCAGCTTCAACATAAGAAGACAAAGAAATACTGGATATTCTCACACGTGTTTCCCTCCTCACAGTTTCTGAATCAACGATAGCCTGTAGGCCAGATGAAATGCTCTGGCGGGCTGGATGTGGCCCGCGGGCCGCCAGTTGAGGATCACTGCAATAAGTGATTGATTTAGGGTTTATTCTGCAAACAGTTTTATATAATTGTCATCGAGATTGCAGAAGATGTTATACGAAGCAATTATATGCTCATGAAGTAATTGCATTTCTTTATGCGTATTTGGATCTAATGAGAATTACAGCACTGATTGTGATTATTAACCCTATCATCCAGTTTATTAACTTCTCCTTTGATAGCCACCAAAACAGATAACCCAACTTGCACGGTAGAAAGAAGTCATTTGCTTTATAATTAAAGGCAATTAGTGAATCAATTACAGCTCGATCAAACCTGATGGAAAAGAAAACAAAATGGCATGAGGCGCGACAGGCTGTATTTGCAGATAGGCACCATTATGGTCCCATCAAACATAAACCCCGATAATTGAACCTGGGGTTAAAGAAAAAATCAATTTCTAATCATGGATTGTCATATCCCCGGTGTCCGCGCTCGCATAGCACCTATTTTTCAAAATTTCCCTGCCATGGAGGGCACAATGCTGTCTTAAATTAAACTTGTAAATATTTGTCACTTTCAGGCCTTCGAATGTCACATGACAGTGCTGCCAGGAGAGATATATGGCAGCCTATAGATAGGAGCCACTTTTTTCAGAATCCATTACAAACAGGCCCAATCGCTGAAATAAAAAAAAAAAGCCCTTGAGTTTTGGTCCGTTGATATATGACCTTTTTAGTTCAGTCATTTTCCCCTCCTCCCTCCTCTATCTGCTCAATCAGAGTAATTTTCTGATTAAAATGAATTAGATCCCGGTTTCACCCTTGTGGATTATGACATTTTAATGATGCAATTTTGTACTTTTACAACCCTTGTTTATTCCCATCCTAAAAAACTCTCCCTTTTGATATTAGTGTAATTAAAACTAAGAGTAAATAGAGTCACTAATCAGTGCAATTTCCCCTGATGCCAGTTGGTACAAAGGCATCCTATTTTGGTTTTCTGACAGGCTGCAGGGGTGTAGTATGATAAATGGATTAATGGAAAATGCAACGCCTCCTACCCCAAACTCTACACTGAACACAAGTATGGTGTAGGTGCCTGCCTGCTTGTGTTCTTCAGTTATATCACTCTGCGGTCAGCGTGGTCACTGACGCCTTTTGTTGGCGAAGAGATCAAACCTTGAGCTTCTATCTGCAAAGTCAAGGGTCTCCTTTAAATCTGTCGACGACGCAACAAACCAGATTTATGTTTTGTGCAACAGGAGGGAGAGAAATGAAGAATGCTGATATTTTCCAGCAAAAGCGCCAGTAGAGGTGGAAACACTCAGATCCTTTACTGAAGTCAAAGCACCAAAACTACAATTTAAAAATACTGTATTACATCTGATGCATCAGAGCAACCTCTGAGGAGCATTTTACTGTTTCCTGTTTCCAAACCTGTACTGTGGGCAGTGGTATGGAAGCCCATTACTGCCAACGTGATTACAAAAGTCATTGTAATTGTTGGAGCCATTTCGAGCAAGTCCTAGTTTCCTATAATTGTTTGAGTCACTTGAATGCACCACCTGACCTGGCATCTCGGGAACATATTATTAAAGGCAGGTGCGCTGGAGTCTTAGTTTTATTGTTCTATGAAGTCGCTGATTTGAGCTTTGTTTTTGTAAAGGCCTGTTTATTTAGGGAATGTTTGTGTAGGGATTTTTGTTTTCATTTTTTAGACGAGACAGTCAAGACAATCAGTTCATATCGTCATCCCGCAACTCTCCATACATCCTGGAAATCAGTCAACTTTCAAGCCAACCGAAGCACCTGTATCATCCGACAGTCAGTACAATTAAACCAAATACAGTGAGTTGATCATATCTCCTGTTATGTACGGCTGTTTTTGAACTTATTTGAAAGCCGCAATAATGATCAATTGTTGTATCTCAAAGTAACAAACTTTATCAAAAATAATGACTTCGTATCTCAAAATAATGATTTGATATCGAACTTGAGAGATGTTCTCAAAATAATGACTTATTCCAGAATAATTAGTCACTATCTCAAAATTATGACTAAATGTACCAAATTATATTATAATTAAGTTATGACTTAATATCCCAGATTGAGAAACTTTCTCGAAATGACACAGTATCTCAAAATATTGACTTTGTATCTTAACGTAATGACTTGCTATTCCAAAATGTTGACACACCTTCTTAAAATAATGAATTATCTCAAAATATTGACCTAATATCTCAGAGTAATGAGGAACTTATTCAATATGAAAATCTTTATAAAAACAATGACTTACTTTTCTTAAAATATTGACTTAGTATCTCAAAATAATGAGTTAAATGAAAACTATTTTACTATTTTGAGAAACGTTCTTAAATTAATGACTTACTTACGTCAAAATATTTTTATTAATATCTTTAAAAAATAATCACTTTTCTCTAAATAATGACTCTGGAATGCAATTATAACATGGTATCTCAAAGTTATTACAAACTTTCTCAAAATAATGACTTACTGTCCCAATTTAAGAGACTTTCTTGAAATAATGATTTACTTATCTCAAATTAATGAGTAAGTAAGCTAATGAGTAATTACAAAATTTCTCAAAAAAAAAAAAGATTTATTTATCTCAAAATGATTTCATATCTTAAATAATGACTATTATAAAATAAGAGAAACTGACTCAAAATAATTATTTAATATCTCATAGTTTTTTAATTAAAATAAGGACTTTTCTTAAAATAATGACTATATTTTTGAAAAATAATGAGGAACATTCTCGAAATAATGATTTGCTTATCGCAAAAATAATGAGTTACCTCAAAATATTGATTTAATGTCCTAAAGTTATGAGGAATTTTCTCAAAATGAGAAACCTTCTTAAATTAATGATTCATTATCTTAAAGGCATCCCAAATTAAGAAACTTTCTCAAAATAATGACTCAGTATCTCAAAATAATTAATCATTTCTCAAAAATGTGACTTAATATGCCAAATTGAACTTACTTGAAATAATGACAGTCTCTCAAAATAAAGAGGAACTTTCTCAAAATAATGGCTTACATACCTCAAAATGATGACTCTGTATCTCAAAATTATGACTTGCATTTCCGGAAATAATGACCAAGTATCGTAAAATAATGACTTGCTGTTCTCAAAATATTGACTTAATATCTCAAAGTATTAAGAAACTTTCTGCATATAATAAGAATCGGTGCTAAGTTAATTTATTCTGAGACAGTTTCTTAGTATTTTTAAAGTAAGTCATTATTCTGAGAAGGTTTTTTTTCCCATCACATTGGCAGAAATGGGCTCCCATATGGTGGAGCTGGTTTTAACTGGATGTATTGATAGGTTGTTTGGTCCAGTGGTTTCCAACCTGGGGGTCAGGTTACAAGATCAATCTGAGGGGGGTGTGAGACAATTATTGAAGTAGGAATGGAGAACATTGTACATTTTTGGGGAAGAGACAGGCATTAAAAATAAACTTTCATATACAGTGTGAGGAAAATATTTTTTTTTTCAATATTAAAGCCTGGAAACATGTTCTTGTAAAAACCCAAAACACCAGCACAATATGAAGCTGAAAATTAGCACAATAGGTCCCCTTTAAATGAAATGATGTGAGGTTAAGAGGATAAATCACTTCTTGGTGGAACCCCTTGTGCCACAACTGCTGCACACAGAGTATGATTTCAAGGTTTCTCTACTGCAGCCTGACAATATTAAATATAATATTTTACTGCTCGAGAAGAGGTTTTTTACTATTATTATTATTTGCCTCTCGTGCTCGGAGAGTGTCCTTGTAGATGCTTTGGTCAGATATGACTTTATTCAGAGTACTAAAACTGAGACATCAAGCGCTGCATCAAGTGATAAAATAATGCGTTTTTGAAGGTGCTTGTGAAGTGCACGGGCTTACATCATCAACAGACGGGCTCACGCTAGGCAACAAGCTGCTCAAAGTTGCCTGGGTAGGAGATAATGACTATTTGCTTTTCCAACAGCTTTTGCTGACATGCCAAAAGCTCTTCATAGAGAGTTTCAAGTTACAAATACAAGAGAAAGAGACAACTGTGGACACCAGCCACCATATGCTGCAGCACTGAGTGGTGTTGTTCAGTTCACCTGCCATTTATTGTGTTAGCTATCGCAGCCTCTTCCCTCAGCCTGTGATGATTCATGTCGTTAAGCACACAGATAAAAAGACTCGAAAGCTTTTCAAGAGCTTTCCTCTAATTTCTGTACTTTGCGGTGCAGGGTGAGGCGGTGCAGGGTCACAGATAACGAACACCCCGTCTATACTTTCCACTTAGTGCCCGTCTATTCCAGCCGGGGTAATATATTGGATGATTTGGTTTGAGGGAATACTTACAGTGCAGCAAGGGTCAAAGACTTTTTCTTTGGGTTTGCTCGTTATTATTATTTTTTTTTTTTTACCTTGTTAGCCTTAACACATGGCCGAAGCCCTGTCAGCAAGACCCCAGTCCGCTGTGATCAATGCCCGTGGATAGTCCGGGAAGAAGCCGAGCATGAACGCAAGACAAGGAGCAGAGGAGAAACAGCAAGCTTTGGGGGGAGCCAAGCACTTTCGGGCATTTGCCCCGTCACACATGTGAGATAATTGGCTCAGGGTATGACGAATGTTACGCTGTTACAGCTCCTCATCACCCCTCCTTGTTATATCACTCACACTGGTGGCGGGCGCACAAAATATAAGAACCCTTCAACGCCCCGCCACTGAAACATAATCAGGGTTTGTTTTCACTCTCATTGTTGGGTGTGATGAGTCATTGGCAGAGCATGAGTTAGATTTACATTAGGGATTTACTCCGAGCTTCTATGTAGGTTTTTGTTTTGGTAAAATCAATTGTTTCTTGTGTGTTTGTTTGTTAACACTTTTCATTTCAGATTTTTTTTTTTTTTTTTTAAGAATATCGGACATGTATCCATTCATGATTGAGAAGACTAGATTACAGCCTGGTCTCACTCCCAGGGCGTCAAAATACAAAGCTTGGGCGATGTCCCCAGCATCGTTATAGTGACATCAGGGACTAGCCTTTAGCGTCTGCAGGAGATGCACACGGCTTTCAGACAACTCGATGGTAAACTCATTCCTATCATAATGAGACATTTAGTTTAATGGACTTAGTATAAAAAGAGGGAAAGTCCACTGAGGGCAGGTGGGACAGGAAGTGGATAAGCCAAACAAGCACAGGACTTTGACTCAGGAGACTAGTGTTTGTGTCACATGTGAAACTTAACATTCAGTAATTTTGTCACAAGTCGTTCGTCAGTTATAGTTTGTTGTTAGTCGCATAAGTCATTAGTCTGTCGTAAGTCTTTGGTTAGTCATTCGTCACGTGAGTTGTTAGTCATTTGTCACATGAGTCGTTATAGTCTGTTGTTAGTCTTTAGTCAGTTGTTAGTCATGTGAGTTGTTAGATGTTATTTCGTCATTGGTCATGCGAGTTGTTAGTGTGTCACATGGATTGTGAGTCTGTCATTAGCAAGTCGTTTGCCGCAAGAGTTCTTAGACAGTCATCAGTCTGTGTCGTTAGACAGTCACAAGTCAGTCGTTAGTCTGTCATTACTCATGCAAGTTGTTAGTCAGTTGTTAGTCAGGTGTTAGTCATGTGAGTTATTAGTTAATTGTTTGTCCATTGACCTTCTTATGGTGACGTCAGGGGCAGTTTTTGCCCAAGCATCCAAATATGAAGAGTGCTAAATTAAATTAATTCCAATTTAAAGTACAGAAAACATACTATTTATTTAATCTTGAGGGTGCACTGCCACCATGCTTTGTTGTAAATTAAAACCTGTTTCATAATCCTGCTTCCATTTTTAGAAATGATCAAAGAACGTATAGTTTTGACAAAAACAAATCCAGGAAGTGTTGCTTGGTATTAAGTGGTGCAGACAACCATGGAAAAAAACACAAGGTACTCCATCTTCAGGTGAAATTATATCATAAATTTATTCTTTGAGCATATGGGCAGCCTATCAGACCATGCCATGGGTTTTCTCTCTATGGTTGTCTGCACCACTTAATATCGAGCAAGACTTCCTGGATCCTGTTTGTCGTACTTTCACCTGCCCAGTTAAGACCTCCTGTCGGATCAGCGCTTCCTATTGAAAACTGACATAAATTCGACAACCAATTGGGAAAACTTTTATGTGACATCATGGATCAGAAACCTCAAAGCTCAGGTCATATATTAACTGCACTACCTGTGCGTCTAATGAATTCCACCATTTCACCGCAGCGTGTCGGCACGTTCTGTCATCTGCAAAACGCCATTAAAAAGCAATCATCTGCATGTTTACTAATAGGAAGCCTTTTTACGGTGAAACACGTGTCGGTGGAGGATGTTTCTCAGAGGACTCGGGATGTTTGAGTCATGTAACACTATGCGGTAGATCTGACGGCTCATGTTTATACATACAGATGTACAGGGGTTAAGCAACTTAATCTAGACGTCGCTGTAAAGCCTCTAACAATATGTTCCTCTCTCTTTGCTGCGTCATCACTACAGACAATGGGGACAAAGTTATGTTGCTGCTTCAGCTGTTCTGTTGCTTATTTATGGCAAAATAAATTATGTGAACTTAACAAAAGATCTACAGAGAATAATGTTAAAGTAGAGGCACATGACCAGAGGAAAATACAGCTTTGTGCTGGTTAGGATTTCCCGCTGGGTCCACCACAGGTGCTGCATAGACAAGAGGAGGGAAGTTGTGTTTATGAGTGAAAAGGAGAAGTAATGTAAAGTGAAGTTTCAAGGCTCATGTCAGGAGGGACTGGGCTGCAGTCAAGACGTATACCACACTTCCCCTTCAGCGCCGTGTATACCTGCATGTTCTATTTGGGGATGGCTGAGGCACAGGATGTACAGGCAACTTCGTGTGCTGTCTTTTTACCTTTGCTGTTTTCTGCACACAAGCTGACTCAATAAATGTTGACCGAGAACACCCAACTGTTATAAAGATAAGAAGACACGTGGACTCTTTAGAATATGTGACGATTCTCTGCATTTATCTGGAGTCATTTTCTAGCCATGACGAGTATATGTCAATATGGACTCAGAGATAAGAAGAAGACAATAAAGCCTCCACAAAAATAACATCTTAAGTCTTATGTGTGATTTATCCTGGCTTCATATGAGCAGAGGAAATCTCCACTCATCGCTAGGCTAGTTTATACAATGTAAAATGCCATAGGCTTGTGCTAATAACATTAGCATGTTGTATTTCTTTGGAAAACGTGTTTAGTATAAGACAGTTGTTTTGTCTGTGAATCTTGTGAGTTGTAATGAAATTGTGTGCCATTACTTTTGTCAAATGTTGCTGTTGTCCCTGGCTTCATATGGGAAGAGGAAAAGTCTGCTAGCCACTAGGCTAATTTATACAATGTAAAAAGCCATAGGCTTGCGCTAATAACGTTAGCATGTTGTATTTGTGGGGAAAATGTGTCCAGATAAAGACAAGTGTTTGTCTGTGAATGCTGCGAGTTATAGTGAAGCTGATTTGTGTACTTGTGTTTGAAATTGTCTCTATTAAGCCATTTAATGTGTGTTTAATGTGTGTTTTGAATCAACTAAACTTCACAGCACTTCACAGAAACTCTGCCATCGACGAGTGTTTTGGAGGTGTAACTCCAGAGTGACACACCACTGCACAAGTATAAATACCCACAACGGTGTAGGCTCTGCATAGAGCTGACGCACAAGTATAACCAAAACAATGAGCTAAAAAAGGCTAAAACACCTCCACTAACATTTGATCCATTGTTAATGTAAAAATAAATAGATCAGTGCAGCTTTAATTTTCTCCGTCAGCCAGGAGCTCTCACAGGAGAACACTCAGTACATGGAGATAGCAGGTGGCAAAATATTTGCTCACTCTAACCACATTCTGGGTTTCAATGATTAATGTTCAGGACCCGACACAGATGGACTGAATAGTTCCCAACTTTCCTAATCCAGTTCTGACTAAATTGGTGCTTCTTTAAGCATGACGATGGAGTCGAGTAACTTAACCTGCAGTGATGCTTCGAGCAATGGAGTACACAGTTTCTCTTTTTAATGTCCAATCTGGCCATCCAAGCATTGTTAGAATTATTCTCAGAAATAATGAAACATGTTTTCCTGGGTACAAAATCTTGTATGCACTCATGCAAATTCCACCTCATCTAGTATTAAAAACGTCCTCTCTGCCAGAATAACCTGTGACGCCTCTCTCGCCGCGGCAGCCACTGTTGCTCCCTCTTCTAACAACTCATATGCATAGCTTGTCTTTGAGGTCGGCCTCTATCATAACCGGAGGGTAAAATCGTCCCTGGAGAAACAACACACACGCTCTGAACTACAATGCCGCCTGCGTACGAGAGGTGCTGATGGAGCAGCCTGAAGAATGAAAAAGCAGATTGAACATTTCAGATGACCACTGCAGCCGTCGATTTCCCTGGTGGCCAAACGATGGCTCGCCGTCAGGCCGGTCGCAGCGCGCTCGCCGCGTTGTGAAGAAATGGACACACAGTGAGAGAAAGGCATGAAAAGATGATGGTACACTGCTCACATATATTCACAAACTGAGGCTGAAATTAATGAGGTTTGCTAGCATGTCACAAGCATGGCTGAGGAGCAACTAGCTGGTGTCGGGAGATCATTTATGGGAGGTGTCGACTTCATGGATTACTCTCTAACATTCCTGTAATGGCTACTGACTGGGCGGCCTGCAAGGCTCATAAAACACATCAAATCCAGCACATCTTTTCCCCGCGGTGCTCGTCTGAAGGTGCCATAAATTTGTGGGGTAAAGGGCATGGTTCATCAAATGGCCCTCCACCACAAACACCTTCCCCCACTCTTTCAATCGTCCTTTACCCATACAGAAATATAATATATGTTTATATTTTAGATGTCCATTTATGTACATAAGAAGTAAAAACATACATGTAGATTGATGCACAAATTATATAAAAAGAAATGTCATATGTTCACAGATGCTCGATCAGATTGGGATCTGGGGAATTCGAAAGGCTCTTTGTCACGTTCCTTGGACCATTCCTGAGCAGTTTTTGTGGTGTGGCATGGCGCACTGCCACGCTTGGGGGCTACTGTCATCGGGGCTACAGTTGCAGCGAGCAGGACTTGGTCTACAACAATGTTTAGGTGGGTGGAGTCCGTGAAGTAGCATCCACATGAATTCGAGGACCAAATGTTTCCCTGCAGAACATTGCATTGTAAGGAAATGATTGAAGTTATTCACTTCACCTGTCAGTGGTTCTAATGTTTTGGCTGATCGGTGTATTTCAGATGTCAATACATGAAATATATGTACATAAGAAGTATATGTACGTATATGCACAAACTACATAAAGAAATGCAATATATGCACTTACATTGAATTTTCATGTATGAAATATATGTAGATATGAGTTGAACACATGTATGTAAAGATATGTAAAAACTATATATACAGAAGTGTCATATGTACATATATTGAATTTTATGTATAGAATATACATGTGTTGAATTTCCATATATGAAATGTATGTACATATAATGAAAATAAAACATGAAATATATGTAGATATGATTTGAACACATTTATGTAGACATATGTAAAAACTATACAGAAGTGTTGAATTTTATCGATGGAATATACATATATTGAATTTCCATATATGAAATACATGTACATTTAAAGAAAAAAAAATCTATGAAATATAATGTACAAACTATAAACAAATATATTTACAATGTACATTCATATATATGTATATACACATGCTATATTGAACTTTTATGTGACATATATTTACATATGAAGTAATATATGTGCAAACTATGTATGAAACCTATTAGAAATTGTAACAATGTCAAATTGTGATATATGTCTAGCCAATACAAATGCGTATGTTTATGTATGTATGATACAAATATGTCACATAGATAATTATTTATAAATACAGAATACATGTGTCCATATTGATATAATATATGTAAATACAAAAGACAGACATGTGTGTTTTAGATTGACTGACAGAATTGTGTATATATAACAATCATCTTATAGTTACTTATAATATATGTACATATATAATAATGCTTATGTAAATATAGATGTTGTGCACATACGTCTCTGTCCCAAAGCCCATCAATATATGTTAATATTGAATATGTAAATAGTAACGATAGACATATATGTCAGAAACTAATACGAAAAACATATATAAACATACATCATTTTTGGATATATGTTGTTTTCATAAGCTTGCATATGTAAATTTAAATTCATATCATAAACATTTTTAATATATGTACATATATAATACATGCTTATACTGTAGATACATATGTTATGCACATATATCTATACAAAGCTCAACTATGTTGATATTATGTAAATGTTAAAGATACACGTTTGTCAAAAAATACATATATAAACATACAACATTTTTGGGTATGTTTTTTTCATACATTACGTATATAAATTAAATACATGCATGGTCTCAACATAGATTTTAAAAGTTCTTCACATAGACTTTTTATATATGTACATTTTTAATATATACATATACTGCAGATTAATATGTTATGCACATATATATCCATTCAAAGCCCATCAATATATGTTATATTATATATTAGGTAGATATTAAAGATACACGAATCAAATATGTAAAAAACTAATAAGAAAAACATATATAAGCATACAGAATTTTTGGATGTATGTTGTTTTCATAAATTTGTGTATATAAATTAAATATATTGTCATCGTATATGGTAGCAACATGTAATTCCATTCATCAGATAAAATTAATCAGATATTTCTATATGTTTTACTATGTGTATTCCATGTATGTTATAAATAATAATATACTGTCTTGTTTATAGTATCAACACTCTTGATATAGGTGCAAATATGTCTGGGTTCATTCCTCCATCTTGGCTGCAACTTATCAAGGTAACAAGTTTCTTTCCATTCATTTCGCTCCTTGTTTTTGCCGCAGACTCGTTTTAATTAACTTTCTCACAAACGTGGCATTTCAATGTAGGATCGCGACTGCTCCTGTTTTTTTTTTTCCTTCTCCTTTCCTGGTGAATCAGGGCCCGGGGTGGGGAGGGAGCAGTGATAATTATGATAAGTGATTTGTGCCCACTCGTGCAACTCCTTGAGTTAGGCCTCTTTCATGTCCTTCGCTTAGCCGCCTCGCTTGTTAAGTTCTGCTAAGCCTGCATTCTCATAAAGACACCACTTTACTGCTCTAATAACGCAACTTTCACTTTAAATGGATTGGCCTTTTTTTTTTCCTTCTTTATACCAGTAATTGGTATTTTACAGTAAATTGGATTGTATTAGGGAGAAGCCACTTGATCTAAACTCAAGATGGGGAGCGGCGCTGGAGTTTTTGGTTTGTTTCAGAGCAATTGGAGGGATAACGGGGGGAGAGAATGGGGACAAATGAGAGCAGCAGCATCACCCACCAGGTGGCTATCCTAATGGTTACACTCTGACACCCTCTCTCCGCTTCTACTGTTGTTCTTTTTTTTTTTTTAACTCGGTTAGAAAAAGGGGCTGGCGGGCATGCATTTGATGTGTTAAAGGTAGATGGTTGAAGAGTGCTGACTTTGCATAGTGCTCTAAAGATAGAGGAGGATATATGGAGGCAGGGAGGGGAGGCGGTGAGGAGACTGCTGAACTCCCCCCCTCTCTCTCCCTGGATGCGGGCCAAGCTCGGGCCTTCAGCGGGGCCTGTTAATGATGCGCTGTTGCCAAGTGGCAGACTTTTAAAGGCTACCTGCCATATATCTCTCTCTCTATCCGAGGGCTCGGCTGGGAGGAGGTGCGTCTCAGTCCCACATGTCAGCACAGACACTGACAGGTGCCGTGTGGCGACGAGTGCCATCGTCAGTACCCATCTTCCTCAAATTGGCCCCCTCACTGAGTATCACACAGTCCGGTGGCAAAGTATATATAACACAGCGAGGAACTGTGTGAGCGCTGGAACAGTGTGCCACGTTTGTCTTCTCGCTTTTCTTCGCGCCGGACAGTTTTCCGAAGCATCTCTCAATTTTGGCAGCGGTTTCCTCATTGCTCAGGTGTCATTGATGTTTTGGAATGCAGCATGCATATTTGTTTGTGTGCGTGCTCCGGGGATCTCTCCGTGTTGTGTGTGGTGCATGTGTGTTTGAAAAGAGCCTGAGGTATGACCGCGCTATCTCTTGCCACCCGTGGGAAGAGCCATCAAGTTTAGAAATGCAGCGAAACTCTGAGCAGACAACTCAGCCAATGTTCTGCTGCTGGGAGTGACTCACACAGGTTTGAGTTTTGGAACATTATATTTTAGGAAAAGCTGCTGTACCTCTTCACCACAACACACAGCATATAGTCCATCGGATTTACAGTCATTATGTGGCTCTTTGTTTGGGAGGTTTATGCAGGGGTGGAGCCAGAAACACTGGGGGCTCAGACCAAACCTGGGGGGTGCTACATTTAGGTGCACTATTTTTCAAGCCGCCTAAAAATCTGTACATCATTTGGAAAGAACATGATAGTTGCCAAGAAAAAAAAAAAGAACAGATCCTGTAGCGCCTACAGCTTGTTTTGTATCTAATTGTTCTCCAGCTGTCTTCATCACTCTGAAACCACAACACAGCAAATGTTGAGGATGACTGATTCACTCCCGGTGTGTAGAAAGAGGCAAAATTTGCTGTTATAAAGTTACATGACAAAGGTAGAATCCATACTATAATAATCAGGGCTGCTCTAATTACAAATCAAGGATCCCCAACAATGGAAAGATCTTCAATACAATAAATATAAGGCCAATAGAAGAACATCTACTCAGCTATGTTAGATTTCTTAAAGGAACAGCACAGTAGGATAAACAGCATTGTTATTATTATTGTTATTATTATTATTATTAGTTAATTAAGTTGAATTCAATTCAATTCAATTCGGCAATGGAACAGGCCTTTAATATCAGAGAGGCTCTGGTGTCCGTTAGAAGAACGATTGATATTGACCATTCAAGTTTGAGCGGCATTGAATGCAGATACATTTAAAAAAAGAAAGAAAAAAAAAAGAGATTAACCGAAATGGCCGGTACATACGAAGAAGAGGAAGTCTGGGCCGAGACATAGTTAAACAACAAATCTCATTTTCCATTTCTCTTTGTGTAGGCTGCAGGTTAAGCAAATAAGATACGTACGCTAATTATTGAGCTTTACTTTGGACGGAGTCACGCTAGCTGTTTCCCCCTGCTTCTACTCTTTATGCTAAGCTAAGCTAATTTTCCTTAGATATCAGTTTGGTATAAATATTTGCACCTTACTCTTGTCAAGAAAGCAAATGAGCAAGACATTCAGCTAAGTGTGGCTACAGCTTAGCCGCTATGTACGCTCTATAGGGATGTCAATTGTTAACTGTTTAGAGAATATTTTAACTAGTTGTAGAGTAGAGTAGAGATGTCGTGTATATCTTCAGTTATTTGCAATGCGCCGGAGCTAGCAGCAGCGCCACTCATTAAGTAACAATCGCAAGTAACGCCATCCTGACCCTGAAGCCACGACTTCAAATTGGCTGCTCGGGGGAGACCAGGGGAAGGTCACCATGTTTGATTAGAGCTAACTAGCTCCCAAGCAGATTAGCTAACCAGCGGAGACCAGCGGCAGGAATGTGCGCTACGTTTCTGTCAGCAAATCCAACAGAAAGTAAAATAAAAGTCAAGATATTTACATCGGAAAACATTCAGATATCACCACCTCTCAATGGATAGTGCTTTGAAACTGAGTCAATGGAGCAGCGGTGTAAAGGGAAAGGCCTCCTGTACGTCACGTCATTTTGCGTGTTTGACATTCCTAATGCTCTCCTCCGTTAAATTATCATAGCTTTGCAAGCTGCACGCATCCTTCATATGTCGCCTATAGGACATGCAAAATCTGTTTTCAGGCATTTATCATGCAATTTAGAGCAGCGTGCTCAGTAAGTGGGAAAGTGCACACACACACACACACACACGAGAAGTGCTTGTGTGGGTTTGCTGATAGAGAAGAGGCTAAGAAATGGATCACTTCTCCCCGTCTCTCTTTCTCTCTCTTATGCTCTCACTCTCTTCTTCAATCTCAGTAATGCAGAGAAGAGCCCTGAGCTCTTTTACGTGCAGACACAAGCAAAAAGCTGCATTAAGGGGACAGAGAGGAGATTTCATTGGAGAAGGAAGCTGATGAGGGGGGAAACCGGAGCAGAAAAACGGGGAGGAATGTCTCTGCTTCACCTTAAGAAAGTGAGCTCGCTGTCTGTGGGCTCAGCTAATATCACACACATTTAAACGGGACATTAGGAACAGTAGCGAGGTGTAATTGAGTACTCAGACGTTTAATATTCCTAGATATAACCCTCAGCAGTAAATTCTTACAGTGATTCTCTTTCTGTGATTTTTACTAGATTTGGAGGGCAGCCAGAGACAGTAGCTCACACTGGCAGGATGCAGCAACATATTTGTCATTTGTTTATTCCATGTAAAAAAAACAAAATAGGAAGATGACACATTATGAACAGGCTGTTTCTCCCTGTCTGCAGCCTGTATGCTAAAGCTAAGCTAAGCTAACCCTCTAAATACATTCAAATTGTGCCAGTAAGCGACGAGACAGAACCATGAACTCATTATACACACAGTCTGTGATGACTACTGTCTTCCTCCAGGAGTACAAAATGGTGTCTCAATCGTCCTGTGACCCTGTGTCCTCGTATGTGGTCATCACATTTGAGTTTACTTGACTTTACACTTTATTTTTTTTAACTTAGACACTTTTTTTTGTGCCATCTAGTCATAGTAAGAGCGCAGTACACTAATCCATGTAATCCATTATCGTCTCGTTTGAGGACATTGGGACTTTTTTATCGTCTTGTTTGAGGACATTGGGACTTTTTTATTATTACCTTCTTTGAGGACATTGGGACTTTATTATTGTCTTGGTTGAGGACGTTGGGACTTTTTTATTATTACCTTGTTTGAGGACATTGGGACTTTATTATTGTCTCGTTTGAGGACGTTGGGACTTTATTATTGTCTTGTTTGAGGACATTGGGACTTTTTTATTATTACCTTGTTTGAGGACATTGGGACTTTATTATTGTCTCGTTTGAGGACATTGGGACTTTTTTATTATTACCTTGTTTGAGGACATTGGGACTTTATTATTGTCTCTTTTGAGGACATTGGGACTTTTTTGTTATTACCTTGTTTGAGGACATTGGGACTTTATTATTGTCTCTTTTGAGGACATTGGGACTTTTTTGTTATTACCTTGTTTGAGGACATTGGGACTTTATTATTGTCTCGTTTGAGGACATTGGGACTTTATTATTGTCTCTTTTGAGGACATTGGGACTTTTTTATTATTACCTTGTTTGAGGACAGTGGGACTTTATTATTGTCTTGTTTGAGGACATTGGGACTTTTTTGTTATTACCTTGTTTGAGGACATTGGGACTTTTTTATTATTACCTTGTTTGAGGACATTGGGACTTTTTTGTTATTACCTTGTTTGAGGACATTGGGACTTTTTTATTATTACCTTGTTTGAGGACATTGGGACTTTTTTATTATTACCTTGTTTGAGGACATTGGGACTTTTTTGTTATTACCTTGTTTGAGGACATTGGGACTTTTTTGTTATTACCTTGTTTGAGGACTTTGGGACTTTTTTATCGTCTTGTTTGAGGACATTGGGACTTTTTTGTTATTACCTTGTTTGAGGACATTGGGACTTCATTATTGTCTTGATTGAGGACATTGGGACTTTATTATTGTCTCGTTTGAGGACATTGGGACTTTTTTATTATTACCTTGTTTGAGGACATTGGGACTTTATTATTGTCTCATTTGAAGATGTTGGGACTTTATTATCGTCTTGTTTGAGGACATTGGGACTTTATTATTATTACCTTGTTTGAGGACATTGGGACTTTATTATCATTGACAATGTTTAACTTTATATATCTGTTCCCAAATAATGAGGAGAAATTAAAAATGCATGTCAAACAAAGTCTCAGGAGGATATTATAGTAGCCAACGTGGAAGTTAGTGCTGTCCTGGTATCGTTGATAAAAAAGCCTTCAGGATTTTTCCATTGGATTTTGGATTATTGCAGAAAACAAGCTCTTTGGAAAACAACTACCTTTTTTAAGACACCCAAAAGCCTCAAAATTCACAAGAGGAGGTATTTACTGAAGATTTTTATGTTGTAGACCAAAATATGAAAGTCTCCACAAACCCATTTTTAAAAATCCATTGATTTCGAGATGCACTTCGCACCATCTGGGTCTGATGGCAGCTGGTTTTCTGCTCAGGTGCTGGTTTTTGCTTTTGCTTCTTATGTTGTGTATTTGAATATTCTGCCATTTATCTGATAGTCTATTGCTTCTAAAACCAGCCCAGTGAGTGACCCTGACCCGGGGAATCCACTGGTTGTCTGGCTGTAAACGATGTTTCTGCATGTTAATGTGACTAGCCAGCAGAAAATACAATAAAAGACAAAACATTTACATGATACAACATTCAAATATCACCACCTTTAAATGGATAGTACTTTGAAATGTGGTGCTGAGGCTCACTGAGTCAATGAAGCGCCATATTTAAAGAAAAGGCTTCTTGAATTTCACCTTGTTTCGTGTCTTTTTTCTTAAGAATTAACCAGTTAATTAACAGATAATGGATGCCGAGCTATCAAAAGCAAAATGAACCGAAACAAACTTCAATCAGTATTAAGCATTGGTCATAAAAGTGTTGATGACTGGCAACAAGTAAAAACCAAGTAGCTCCAAGAGGTTTTTGATTAATGACACTGAGAGCAAAGTTGTCTCCGGTCTCCCCTCCATATTGAAAATGGTTAAGAGGACAGTGGTGGAGTGTGGGAGCTCATATAGGTGAATCAGTACTTCTGAGTCACCGGCCCTGTCTTGCATTGTTGCGGGACGCGTGGGAGTGATTCACCATTGTGCCTCCATATCTCTGTTGCCAGCTTGGCTGTCCCTTCACTGCTGATCTGTGAGATTTAGAATTGCTCCCAGAGTGCTTTTCTAATCTTTCCTGTTTCTCCTTTCGGGGGGGAAGCGTAGCCGGCAAACAAAATATTTCCCTTTGGTACCTTTAGATAAATTTACTGGCTGTTTTATTCTTTAATACAGTTTAAGAGTAATAAATGGAGATAGTCCATAGCATAACCGACTCTGCGACGGACGCTGCGATAATGAAAACGTCTGTTTCTCGTTTTAATTTCCATTAAGCTCGCCATGAACTTCCTGCTGCTCCTTATAAACTTTATTTAAGGAATGTAGTCCACTGCTGTGTCAGATGTCAATGCAGCAGATTTTTTTAATAAGACTCTTTAGCAAAGGCTTGTTAATTTCATTAAAATAGAGCTTGGGGGGATCTCCGAGACGAGGTGCTTGACATCTTGCAAGCATCACAACCCTGGGCCTCAGTCTGCTCCGCACGGGGTCCGCCAGCTCATAAAAAATGCATTTGACAATGGACAGTCTGCTGATGAGAGACACTTTCTTCTTTCTGTGTTTGCCTCTCCAAACTGACGTCCAATTAGCTTTGAGAAACAAGCTAACCCGTAGCTGCCATTTAGCCCGAACCACCAACAGCGCCTCCAAGATATCAGGACATGACATAATGAATGCAATCAACAATAATTAGGGGGAATGATGGGCTCTCACTTTGAGGCGTCATTAAGAAGGAAAGGCTGGCGCTGCACTGCCAGTGACCTCTCCCTCTTTAAACACTCCCTGCCATCAGGAAAACGGACCTCCCGCTGCGTCATAGTCTTTCATGTAAGACATTTCACAGAGCTGGGAGAATCTTAAAAGAACTTAACAGAAAAATATTGAATGATCCGCTTGTTATGCTATAGTTGTACGGTCTGCTTTTGATAGCTTTTTTTTTTATTTTAGGAATTTTGGAATTTCTAAGAAGCAGAAAGAGGCATAAACTTGTCAACGTAAATAGAAATCACAGGTGATATGAGTCACAATATCATGACTTAAAAAAACAGGACTGATGTTCTCTTAAAGTTAGATAAATGCATCGTGAGCATGGTTTTGGGGTTTAAACTGGGTTAAATGTGGCAGAAAAGTGATAGTTAGGATACTACTGAATTAACTTTTTCTTCTTCATATCCTGATTCAGATCCCAGCGTATGTATAACTCACTGCATGGAGCTCATTGGCTGATTGGGATGGTTTTTATGCGAGGTATCCTGAGGACAGGGACTGCTGTAGCAATAAAATCTAAATGGCAGCGGGCCATGACAATGTGAATATACGCCTCACTACAGTAATAACAGAAACACAGATTTTATAATGTAACTGATAAAAAAAAGTGCTTAAGATGGATTAGCTACATCATGGCAAATACCTGATTAATACTGGATATTTTGAACTACGTTACCTCTTCCTGCTGCTCTTGAAGCACTGAAATACACAAATTTAATCGGTTTTATTTGGCATAAAAACTGATTTCGACATTAAAGGGTAACTTTGGTATTTTGCAACCTGAACCCTGTTTTCACACATGTTTGTGTCTCAGCCAATATTTGGATGGAGCAGCAATTTTTGTAACTGGGCTTCAGTTGGCAGCAGTGAAACCGGCTCCAGTGTAACCATTTGGGGCAATTGCGCACCCTCTGTGTCCATCAACTGAAAGTGCTTTTGTCGCTGACAGGCTCAGGCTGTTATTGTATGTTTCTGACAACATTATGGATTATGTTTTAAGATTAAGATTCTTTTTGTTTGACCTGAAAAAGCCCTGAAGTTGCCATCGCCAAACCCACCAAACTCCATTCAAATAAACAGCGATTTTAGCATGTATAGAGCCAGCATGATTTTACATCTAACCGGGTTCAATTCATGGTTTGTTTCAACCAAACCAGAGTTGGTGATTGTTGGAACAGTGGACAAATGAACCAAGGCGGCTTTTGGGGAGTTTTATTTTGTTGTTTTTTTACTTTAAATAAAGTGTGTTCTATGAGGATAAAATCACTGTTTATTTAAATGGAGTCTGGTGGGTTTGGTGTTGGTGAGTTTGAGGCTGTTTCTGGTTAAACAAAAAGGTCTGTCTCTGTAGGGATCCTTTCCATAATGTTGTCAGACACTTATAATAACAATCTGAGCCTGTCAGTGACAAAACCAAACACTTGAGTGAACATATGTTGACAATGCACAGTTGCCCCAAGTGGTTACATTGCAGTCTGTTGCAGATACTAGTCACTTATACTAAAACATGAAAAAATAAGGTCCAGGGTGAAAAATACCAAATGTACCCTTTAAGTTTTTGGACATTTTACCTGCCAAATCAATGGTGGCTACGTTCCTACCAAGTGGCAGGGCTGAAAATGAAACCGAAAAAACAAAAGATGCAGTTCCTTGAATGGCCACTTGAGGCTGGCTACAAAAGTGAGTCAGTGTTAAAATGCCCAATTTTACAGCAGCAGTGTTTACAGCTTGGTAGATAAAAAACGATTTGGCTCTCTCAAGCTAACTTACCCATTCCTGACAACTGTACAGTGGGTTCATTTTGATATAACTCACCATTTAAATATTATTAAGGATTATTGTTGTACATATTAAGGGCGTGGTCGCTTTGAGTGACAGGTGGCTGCCATCCGTTGATTAGTCGAACGTTGGTTAACATAACCAAGGCGTGACCCTAGCTGTACTTACCAAAGACCTACCAATAGTGAGTATCAAACCAGGATGCATAACTTACTGCGTGGAGCTCATTGGGGTGGTTTTTATGGGAGGTATCCTGAGGACAGGGACTGCTGTGGCAATAAAATCTAAGTGGCAGCGTGCCATGACTATGTGAATATACGCCTGACTACAGTAATAACAGAAACAGAAAAAAATTGTAGCTTACTTGAGGTGGATTTGTTACATCATCTGATTAGTATCGGATCCCTGTTTTATTAGACAACTTGGGTAACTTAATTTCTGAACACTTACACATTTGCATTTCTCCAGCAGTGTTAGAAAGGGGTGATTTACGAGCACACACTTCCTGATCATCTTCTGATAAACCCAACATCTCAATTTATGCTTTGTACCCAAGTTCATTGTAAACTCTTACTCCGTGATCTCACTGTTAAGAAACAGAAAAGATAAAGCCTGAATTATTTATTAATATGCAACATGTTAAAGGGTGTCTACAGGTCATTGAAAAGACTTAAGTTGTCCTAAATTCAGATTTGATGGGCTTTAAATATTCTTGGTTAAATTACCACGAAAACTTCTCCAGCCTGACCTTTTTCTTCGGTCTGTCCAATTATTGTAAACAGTCATTGGGTCTGACTGTTAACAATCACTGGACACATGGAAGGAAAAGGTTTTTATTCCTGCGGTTTGCGCATTTATGACAGAGTTGAGATTTTGCGTCATTTTTACATGTAACACATTAAACTTAAACTCACCCTCGATAGTTGTTATTTTTCCTTACTGTTCATTTTGAACTGACATCAGTGTGTTTACTTGAAAAGAGCACTTATACATGTGTACACACATATAGATAATGTGTATTTCCATTGCAGGTTTGGTCTGAAATTTCATGTAAGGTGGTATTAAAAAGGTCTTCAAAAGTCTTACATTTAACTTGGTTATATCTGTAGACACCCTGTGTTGACTCAGCCTCCTACCTGCCTCTCAAACCACATCAACCCACAGACCTTCCCTGAGACAGTCTCGATTTGATTTGAGTCTCGGGGGATCAACGGATCGGAAGTCTGGCGGCAGGTGGCTGCTTGCTCCGCTGCCGTTCGGCAGCTAACAAGCGGAGCTAGCTGCTAACGGCCACCGCTACAACTAACGAACTCCGCAAATTCTTTCACACCATCCGCAGTCAGGCACACACGGCTGATTATTTACCGCTGAATTACAGCTCACAACTTGCACCAACGGCTGACGCTGCGTGTGTTTTTGCTGGCTACCAAAACATCCTGGTGCAGACTATTTACAAGCATGGCCGTTCTTGGCTTTCAATGTCCGATAGTCCACCACTAACATTTTCATTATGTCTCATCAACAAAAATGAAACATAGATTTCAATCAAGATCTATTTTAAGAGTGGTGATGAGTGACAAATTAGAGGAAACGCCAACGTAAAGTGTCTTGGTGAGGTCTTGAACCTCCGTCATCCTACAGAACAGAATCAGTGCTCCTTCACATTGTTTCTAAAAGTGACTCCAACTCTACTGAACCAATACTCCCTCAGTTTTTGGTGTTTTAATGACGGTGGTGAAGACTGCATCAGTAGAAAATGTTGCTTCAGAATTTAAGTGTTCACCGGGGACTGGTGACTGTGAGTGATTCACATCATTTTCATAGTCATCAAACCATTTTGCGACCCCTTGTGTCTTATATAGAAGCATTCGGATTGTTTTCCCTTTAATCTGTCATTTGTTTATCGTATGGAAATCAGTCCTGAGGCTGTTAAAACGCTCATAAAGCACATAATTGTACTCCAGGTGTTTTCTGTACCAATTAAAACTTTATTTAGATCGCCCATTAGTCATGAGGAGGAGCTGCATTCATTTTATCTCCCTGCCTTTTTTTTTTTTTTTTTAGTTCATGCACTTTGGGGTAAAGCAGCAACGATTCTGTTTTTGCCTTTAATTCATTTGGGCCAAAGTGAGCGATGAGAAAAAGAGGTTTGGATCTCTCCGACTGGCCACTTCCCTGGACTGACCTTAATAGACACGGGTAGTTTGGGAGAGCAGAACAAAGGGGTAGCCAGGTGAGGAAGGCCAGGCCACAGCCACACTCCCACAGAATTTCAAATAGACGGCCTAACCTGTGGGTGAAAAGGAGAGAGCATGTCCGTGACAGAGTGCTGCTTGATGCTCCTCGACCGGGGGTTTGAGGGCTGATGGAGATCAAGGAAAAAAAAAAGATCCACGGACAGGCTGCACCTCCTGTAGCTGCTCAGTTATTAACGCCTCCAAATGGTCAATCCGCCTCGTTTGCCTCAATAATATTAACAAAAATCTGACTTTAATTCCTCAGATTATACTTTAGATGAGAGATGGATCCAACCTCAACCTGTATGGAGACGAGTGACATTTGGAAAAACACGAGCGTGAGTGAGTGAAAGATGTGGGGAGCGAGCTCTGATTAGAAGGCCGTGGGTGTATTCTCACGAGCCCTGAATATGAAAGATGTGCGAGACTGCAACTGTTGTGAAAGAGGGAAAAGTCATTACTTGCTGTCTGAAGTAATTTGTATTAAAAGCAGTTTGCATCTGAATATCTGGGTATGCGAATGCAATTAATGCTAGCGGGTGTGCTATGAAATATGAACTGCGTGGCAGAAAACATTTCCACTGAGATTCGGCTCCCTGAGATTCCGTCTAATTTATGCCGGGGCGAAGTTTTAAAGTCACGGGTTGTTAATGTGACACGTACTCAAAGGTGACGGGTAGGCTTGGTAAATTCTAAGCACATAATTTCATGTTAACTCCAATAACATGAATCTATTAATTAGATTAGATCAGTAAAAGAGAAAAGATTGATGCTTAAGTGGTATTTCTTCGAATGTAACCACACAAGACGCCACTACATTCACAATATGTAATAATGTTCACATGTGCGTCTGACGGGGCGGCTCGTTTGATTTCATTCAGGAAGTTATTAACACGCGGGGATCCTTTATAATAAAGAATTAACTGCCATGTTTCTTGTTTTTTTAATCAACAACTCGACGCAGCAGAAGTTTTAAACATATGAAACCTAACGCAATTACAAAAGGCAAATTAAATGTTCTTTCCAGGCGCCTACTTGAACTCAGATTAAAAAATTATTGCGAGTATAATGGGGGAGCCTTTTCTTTGCATTCGAGCACATATTTCCTTAATTGAATTCAAACTGCGTCTAATATTAACATGTTGCGGGGCGGAGGTGCTTTTATAAGACTGGAGACGGCTTTTTAATCAGTTTAATTTGCCCTGCTACTGTAAGTATTAGTCTGCATGCACAACACAGGGTTTTGTGAGTGGTGAGCTTGCTGCCGAGAGACGTGATTGTTTGATTACAGATTTGTTCTTTCATACATTTGTAAGCTGTGTAAGACAACACATGTATCTCTGGCAGGCATAAGCCTCGAGGGGATCGTGTGTAGTGTGTGTATCTGTCTGTCAGCAGCGAATCTCACCAAATGCTGGACCAATCAACCTAATACGTTAAAGGTTCTTCTATGACTGTATGTTCAAGGACCTGGTGGTTGCAAACCTGACAGACATCGTAAAGATGAGCATGACATCCACAAGCTCCATTTCCAAATGGTGCAAAGTTCAGTTGTCATTGTCATGTTCAAGAAACCAGTTTGAGATGATTTGAGCTTTGTGACATGGTGTGTTATCCTGCTGGAAGTAGCCATCAGAAGATGGTACACTGTGGTCATAAAGGGATGGACACGGTCAGCAACAATACTCAGGTAGGCTGTGGTGTTTAAACCATGCTCAGCTGGTACTAAGAAAAACTCCCCCACACCATTACACCACCACCACCAGCCTGAACCGTTGATACAAGGCAGGATGTAGGTCAGAAATGCGCCGACGAGTTATATGTGCAACACTCCACAGGAGATTTAAAAAGCAGGTGATAGCAGTTAGCAGCTAACTCAAAGAAGACTAACAGCTGTAAAAAGAAAATACTCAAATTGGGAAAACTACAAGATTTGGGAGATTCCTTACCCTCCGAGCAGACGAGAGAAGATCAGCCACCATATAGCAGGGACGGTAAATGATTATGTTTAGACTTAGTGAAGATGAATAGTTATCAAAATCATCATGGATATTTTGTGTCTGTATTTTGGCTGAAACGTAAGCTAAGAAACACAAATAAATGCGACCACTTCTATGTCATGCTCCACAGATGTTTTCGACCTAAAATCCATTTCTCCACATGCTTTGTTGGCCATCCAAAAACATAAAGCGTGTCTCTCCCCGCCATCTGTTTGCTGAGGTAAAACAAGAAATCTGCATATCATTGAACACCAAAGACATCAATGAGATATGAAATGATGAATCACAAAAACTTCAAGGAGATTAATTAGGCAGTGCGACGCTGTTGATTGGTCTACAAAAAAATTAGAATGGTATTTAAGGGAATGTGCAGACTCTCAAGCAATCAAAACATGTCCCGCCATTTATGTGCTCAAGTTTTAAGGGAAAATCAAAGGAGCTGGCGGCGCCGGGGTGCACACAGTGTGCCAAGAAATCATTTAAATGTGCCGAGTTTAACACACACCCACCGCACTCAAGCATTGCTGCATGGGCTGGGTGTCGATCAGTGAACCGGTGCGTCTTTTGAACACTTGCAGAGCCGGATCACACGACTGATATCCCTCATCATGTAACGCAGAGTAACATGAGCTGTGACCACGTTTGTGACTTGGCCAGACAATAATGTGCAAAAATGGACAATCAAGGACGGATTACATGGTGTTGCCAAGTCTGAGTAGATCAAACATTTCCACCTCAGTCTGCAGAATACCTTCTCCTGACTGGCACGTTCACTCAGTCTTTCTTTGTTAACATATTGATGTGCGCAGACAGTATACGCTGTTTACTGCACATCATCTGGATGCTTTCCACCATTGTTTCACAATTAGCCTGAAAGTCCTCCCCTTCTTCACTTGCCTGATAATCACACTAAATTGCCATTTAGTTCTGCTCCATTCATTCATTGTTTAATTTCTGTTTTAGTGATTGACATATCCGCCTTGTACAGGGTGTAATCAGAGCTTTATAAGTGATGTAGGCGGTGATTCATAGATGTGGAACCAGGCTACTACTTGCGTTGCAATACCAGCCCGCTGTGATCGTGTATGAGTTTATAGGATGGATAGTTTATTCAGCATCAACAGGGTATCACTTAGAGTGCTTATGTTTTGTTTACTTCCTGGATTTTTCCCACGTGGAAATTCGGACCAATCAAGAGCAGCTTTCTCACGCAGTCCGCTTGTAAATGTTGCCGTGAGAACACAAACCAACTCTAGGGAATTATACAACTTTGTGACAAAATGAGTCCCTGATTCAGACCAAAGCAGGACAACTCTAGGTCTGAAAGCAGCCTAAGATCCTTTCCCAAAAAATCCACTAACATCTGAATTTGGTATTTAATCGGAAAGGTTAACCTAGCATCATGATTTTGCAGTAGTTACGTGTATTTATTTTTGTTCGTAACATCAACTGTGGCTCCCAGAGAGGCAGTCAGAGCTACAGGCTACAATGAGGCTAAAAACAGAGCTCAGAGTTTTACGTCGGGGCTTCGGGACACTTGGATCACTACGGACGAGCAGTATGGAGATATTTTGTGGTTTCAATGATGTGTTTTTTTGGACGTTTGAATCTGGGGCGCACAGCCTGCATTAGGTGGAGTTGTGCTGCTACCCACTCTCCCCTTGGATCTCCGTAATTTTCATTTTTGGGTGCACTATGCCTTTAACAAAACAGAAAGGCGTACTCATCTGCTGTTGAGCCATGTACTTAGCTCTGGTCTACTGGCAACCGGAAAGCAGTGTATCACCTGTTTTTAACGAGTATTCCCGTGTTTAAAAAACGTGCGTTCTTCCTTGCACAGTGCTTCACCCTTCCACTAAGCTTCATTAAAATCGGACCAGTAGTTCTTTCGTACAAACAAACCGAAGCCAAATCATAACTAAGTCTTGGAGGATGTTATAAATAAATAAACACAAAATGAGGTGCAATATTGCTGCCATAAAAACACTATGTTGCACAGAGAGTAGAAGGAGCAGCGCTTAATAGGGGCCCAGCAGCTCATTTTAGCCCCAGGGCCCCCCAGCAGGTCAATCCAGCCATGTAAATCACCCACTGCTGGTGTGGTGGGGTCTCACTGATTAAGATGTCCAAATGTCCAGAGGCGAATCCTATCTGGGATTTGGTCTCACAGCTTTTTCAGTCCAGGCGTATGTCTCCACATGGTCGTCACGTGTCAGCAAATATTTCTTTATGCTATGTCCGAAATCTGCTGCAAGAATTAAATTTTTTTCCACCGTACTCGAGGCAGTTTCTGGACTAATAATAATAATCACACAGATCAATGTGGTTCTCATTGGAATGAATGGACTCCTGGTTAACTCGCATATGTACACAGAGCTATGTGTGTGATGGTGTGTCTCTGTGTTAACACTGGAGGGTGTTGCATTGATTTCTTCTTCTTCTTTCTTTCACCTCACACCCTCCCTGCTTGTGTCCTAACTGAACGATAATTTATGTTTTGTCAGCCATGAAAAACTGTGATTAGATCGTTCGTTTATAAATCACATGTAGGTCTCCTATCAGGGGATCTGAGCTCCTACTATTTACATTCAGTCCTGAAATACGTTTCTGTCCCCCGTGGAAGGGGAAATGTCAGACTTTGCCACTTTAGCACAGCGGTGCGAACAGCCATTAGCTGCTCACGTCTCTCCTGGCCTCCTGATCCGCTCGCAGCAGACGCATATATCCAAATGTTCATGCATGTGCGGCGGCTGCGGGCTTTTAGCTGAGCCTCGATTCCTTTCCCACAGAAATCAATTAGACCTGTCAATGCCCATCGATCTGCAAGGCGCGGATCGACCCGGCTGGTGAAGGATTAGAGATGTCGTGGGGGGAGGTTACTGTCTTAAAGTCGGCGTCTCAGTGAACCTTGACATTACTGCACATCATCTCCTCCCTCCGTCTTAGAATAGCGGGCTTGTTAGCCTTTGCGGTCTCCAGGAAGCAAGCTGCGCTGTAATTGAATAACAGTAAGGCGGCAACATCAGCAAGGCTCCAGAGATGTGTTCCCTCCTCTGTCAATCCACTTAGATGATAAATGGTTCACACAAAAAGGGTTTGGGAGGGTAAAGCTGAGAGGTGCTGTGCACAGTGTGACCAGAGAGAAAAGATACTCAGCTCCCAAGATCAGGATTAGTGTGAAATGACCAAGACAAGAAAAATGACAGGAAGCTCTAGTTCACTCACGTGCAGTATTGTGCGTGAACGATGAACATGCATGTTTTTAGTGATCAGTGATGAAAGCATTCGTCTGCATCTTATTAACTACAACGTGAGCCAGTTTACACGATGTTAGAAGGACAAACAAAGCAGATTACAACAGAAAAATCTCACATTAATATGCAAACTATGCTCATCAAGTTCAACTATATCTAAAAAGAGATATAAACACAATACAGCTGCGCTCCATTGAGGAATAACACGATTTGTTGCTATTGTTACTTGTGTTGATAGCATCAGTACGGGAGACCGGGTACGGGTGTAACACACCTCCAACTTGAAGAATTTTTGTGTTAGAGCTCTCAAAACTTTTACACAAAGTCATTTCATGTGTCAACAACAAACAGCAGTATTACCTGTTTCTTATTGAGGTAATTTATGAGTCTTTTTCTTGTATATTGATTAGGTAATTTTGTGTATTTTGGGTGTTTTTTGTCTTATTTAGGTAATTGTATAGCCCTTTGAGGTAATTTCATATCTTATTTAGATCATTTTGATTCTTTTTTAGGTAATTTAGTGCCTCTTGGAGTTAAATTTGTGTCTTATTTAGGTAATTTTGTGTCTCTGTGGTAATTTTTTGCCTTATTCAGGTAATTTTGTGTGTCTTTGAGGTAATTTTGTGTCCATTTTAGACATTTTGTCTGTCTTAGAGATCATTTTTTGTCTTATTTAGTGTCTGTTGGGTCACTTCGTATCTTATTTAGGTAATTTAGTGTCTCTTTGAGGTATGTCTTGTCTTATTTAGGTGATTTTGTGTCCATTTTAGTCATTTTGGCTGTCTTTGAGGTATTTTTTGTCTTATTTAGACAAGTCTGTGTCTGTTAGGTCACTTCAAATCTTATTTAGGTAATTTTGTGTCCATTGTAGTCATTTTTACTGTCTTTGAGGTGATTTTTTGTCTTTTCTAGGTAATTTAGTGGCTCTTTGAGGTAATTTTGTGTCTTAACTGGGCAATTTTGTGTATCTTTCTGGGTACTTTGTGTCTAATTTGGGGAATTTTGAGTGTCTTTGAGGTCATTTTTGTCTTATTTAGATAATTTTGTGACTCCCTGAGGTTATTTTGTGTCTTAATTGGGAAATTTGTATATCTCTGAGGTAATTTTGTATCCATTTTAGTCATTTTGACTGTCTTTGAGGTATTTCTAAGGTAATTTTGTGTATTTCTTTGGTAATTTTATGTGTCTTTCAGGTTATTTTGTGTCTTGTTTGAGTCATTTTGTGTCTATTTAGCACTTTTGTATCTTACTGAGGTAATTTTTTGTCTTAATTAGGTAATTTTCTGGCTCCTCTTCAAGGTATTTTTTGTCTTATTTAGGTAGTTTTGTGTCTTACATAGATAATTTTGCCTCTTTAAAGTAATTATTTATTTAGAAAAATGTATGTATGTGTCTTTGTCCTGCTTCTGTAGTTATTTAATGCCTCTTTACAGATTCTTTGCATCTCTTTCCTGGTTGGTACGTGTTAATTTGAATGGCATATTGCAGATGAAGGCCGGGGGGGGGCTGATACTTTTGGCCCTGCCTGGTGTGGCCGTTCAGTAATCCATTCATGCCACTAAGCTCTAATATAGGTTATATTATCTGTCTCTGGGAGCTGAAGCTTGTTTTCTAATTGCACATTACTTCCTTTATCAACCATAGAAGAAGGAAGGATTATTATGTGTCAGGTAACACTGGACCACCCGGCAAAGCTTCTACTGAAAGAAAATTTATCTTTAAGTATGATTAAAGCAAAGTGAGAAATGTATATATCAAATCTATAGTGGGTGCTGTAATTGCCGGCGGTCAGTGCTTGTGACAAAGTATCACTACGACTGAATTAATGACCGTGCGCTCACGCGTGTCCAAAGTATAATGCTTTAGGTTCACTGACTGATGAGATCTATTACTCCTAAAATTAGGTTTAATGTTCCTTTTGGGCAGCAGGTGATTTTGACCGTCAGGGTATCCGCCTGAGTGGCTCTGCAACAGAGCATTATCACCGCTAATGGCAGACGCGAGCGCAATTCGATGGGCGTATGCATGTACACATATTTGTGCCCAGCTGTGTGTCTGCACGCACGCCGCTGCAAGCATGAGTGCTAACATATCTTGATTGTCAGGGTGTGAGTAGTGTTTATGAGAAATAATAACGCAGCAGCCAAATCCCGGCAGCGTTTAGCTGGGGCATTAATGGAGACAGAGACATTGAACCAAAATGTATTATTCAGCACTTAAAAGCACAGAGCATCTGCTCAAAGCAGTTTAAAGCCCCTGTCCAATTCCATTGCTGCTTAATATTTCACACAACCGCTGATGGGGAGGAACGTCGCTTTAGGAGCTAATACAAGCACCAGATATTGTGCACACATTGGTGACCTTGAAGCGGAGAGGTCAAAGGGAGCTAAAGCTGTTGTGTTGTGTCACTATAAAAGAGGATTTTTCTTCTGCCATAGCCTTGGACTGAAAATATTTCTTTCAGTGTCAAAATCCACTTCTCTTCCTCTCTTATAAATGTTCTTTCATCTCTGCAAGTAGAAGACAACAGTGCGTCTTGTATTATTTCTACCTTCCCTTTTTTTTCTGGCACACACACACACACACACAGGCGCTCCATGTCCCTTTGTCTCAGTTCCCAATCTCAGAGCCCACACAAACTGACGTCGCTTTCATTTGAGCCGACCTACAGTATTTCTATTGGATGACACAGCAGCACTGGCAAACAGATTGCAGCTGCGGGAACATATCAGATATCTCTAGGAATCTGACATTTATGGGTCTTGTTTTTCTTCCCCATTTTGCATAGAAGCCATTCAGCTTTCAGTGTCCTCGCATCACCCCTGACGCCTGTCAGAAAAAGTTGGGAGGTTTTGACTGAGCTGTTGGTAGATTTTAAGAAAAGCTGGCCAGAAAAAAAAAGGGGACCTCATTCCATTTTGTGGCGCTGACCAATTCTGTGCCCTCAGGGGGACTGCAGGAGAAACGTACATTCCCACTTGTACTTGACTGCACATTGCCTGAGGCAGACACCTCCACTCTCAGCATCATCTGACCTGCAAACTGCCAAATACCAACTAAAAGTTGGAGTACAGCTCTTAAGTGTTTTTGCTGGAACATGTTGTTAGCGCTTGGTTTGATTCATAATCAGGGAAGACAGCAGAAATGATGGAGAGGAATCGTTAATGAAACTGGGCAACTTATTACTGGCGGCTCAAATAAAACAGGTACAGAAAGGAGAGTTTATTTCATGTGCAAAGTAACTTCAGACTTGATGTGAACTGAAAAGTCTTCAGATTTCTCAAACTTCAGATGGGTGGCTCATGAAGAATGGCAGTCATGCATTGAATAAAAGGCGGAGGTGTTTGTTGTCAGGATATTCAAGTATGTGACGGCATAGCATCCGCAGTTTGTCGTTAACCTTATTTGCTAAAAACATATTTTAAAAGATCAAAGCCTTGACGATTAAGTAATGAGCCAATTTGTTCTCAATCTGTTGGATACTGCTGCTTAGTCAGTGATTGACACCAACGCCAAAAGCCACCTTTCTCGTTGGTATTATACGCCATATCTAGGGTGGAAGAGGTGGTAGATGGGTCCAACAAACCCCGGACTTTCACCCAGGGCCCACTGTTCGCTTTCCGTATGGATGTAGAGCCAAGCGATGATGTTCTTTTCAAAACCATGCGTTTTTGTTGCCTAAACCTAACCACGTAGTTTTGATCGACGTCTCCGTGTTGGTTGCAGCACGCCGTAATGCCAACAGCAGACGCAGGAGACTACCTAGCGCATAATATGTAGTTGTAGACATGAAAGGCCACTGCGTGCTGGATGGGCCAACCTCCCAGTGAAGTTTTTCTTACATAGCGTTCATAATGGATGTAAGATCTGACCAAGGTGACATCTTACGGAGTTGAGCAGTCTTAGTGAGTCAGTCTTAGCAGTCTGAGGAAGAGCATCAAGCTCGAAACGTCACGCAAAATAGAAAATTGCATATTTGGTGTGTGGATGGCTCTTTTTCTTTTTTCAGTCTTAGTGAGTAGCCATTTCATTTTTCAGAGTAGCAAGGAGGTTATTAATGCCAATAAAAACACTGACTTTTAAACCATAATTCTCATTTAGTTTTGATTTCCGAGGGCTACAAAGTTGACCTTTTGTGGTTGAGACACACCCGATAGTGATACTCAGAAAATAGGACATGATTTGTCCCAAATCTCAAGAACATGTGAGTAACATTTGGCCATTAACAAAGAACGATGGATCGATGATGACAAACTTTTTAGGACTCGTCCAAATGCACCAGCAGGATTAACTAACCCTAACCCTAACCCTTTCTTCACTGTTGTTCTAAGTGAGTCAGACGTAGTCAGCCACAGTAGGAATCATGGATCAGAGAAGAAAGGAGGAGAAAGGAAAGGAAAGAGTGACCTTTTTCTGAGATCCATTGATTTTGCATAAATAAGTATCTTTAAGACTAATGTTGTAGATACTATTAAGACAATGTCGATTTGTTATTTTACATTTTTGTTATTAGAGCATATTAGAGCATTTTTATGTGAAAAGAAAGACAAGAGTTTTGCTGATAAACAGACCTGCCTATGGAGGTGAATGTTAGCGAATGTCTGACAAATCCATCAAACCTTTCCAATTTAGTGTGTTTGTGGTCCTGAGTTCTCAATGTTCTCCAGTTAAATATAACAAGAAAACTTTTATGGCCTTAATAGGTCTAGTGAGCCCCTCTACAGTCGAGCTGCTGGAGCTTTAGACTATTTTCGGGGCACCATTTTTGGAATTGGTTTTTGCAAGTGAGCATTTATTTGTGAAGCACTTCTCAGAGACAATAATGACACCGATACTTTCGGTAATGGCGATGGTTCTAATTACTTCTTATATTGTTCTTATGTTCAACCCCTAAAGCCTGGTGCTTTGACTTAAGTACCAGCCAGGAAAATTGTATTTGGTTTCGAAAATACAAACACCTTAAAGCTGTTGGCTACGGAAGCCCAGAGAGGCAAGTGAGAAGAAAAGAAAATCTGGGAATCAATTTTCTAAGTCTGCTTTAAGTTGTTTTCTCTCCTGATTTCAATAGTTTTCATGTCTCTGTTCATGACTTAAAAACAAGTGAAAGCTTTTGAAGTTACTTTTTTTCATCTGTTAAAACAGGTGAAAAAAAGTTGTATATATTTTCATGTATTTGTATTTTACTACATGTCTAGCCAAAGAAAGACGCGGCCGTAATGTTGCAACCTGCGTAATTATGTCATAATAATAATTTCCTTTTGAAATGTCCTAAGGACGAAGAACTCTTGACAATGTGTACTTTGGACATACATCACATACGTCACCTGACATAATTAACTTACCTAGGTAACGTAACAAACATCTTTACTTTAACTCAGGTGTAGGCAACCTGTGGCTTTGGCAAAAAAAAAAATATATAGAAATTAATACTGGCTTCTTTTTTTTAAACCATTTTAATTTCAATTTTTCATTGTCAAAGGCCTTGAGTGAGTCCTACATTCTCAATTGTAAAAATGTGTGGTCTATATACAGAACACAAAAATGTATTTACATTTAATCAACTAAATGTGCGTCATACGGCCTTTCGCCTGTTCCTATACATTTTGTCGAACCTCAATAGCAAAGGCTTGTCTTGTGTCTCCTTAGCTAAGCTAGCTATGGATTCCAGATTGAGGAAAAAAGTCTCGGAGAACAATAGAGAATTTAACAGTGCGTGGATATATTTGTTTGTTTTTGCCGCCAACCCTACAAAACGATCATAAATAACTCACTGAAGAATCACCACCTTGTGGTAAAACATAATAATAAATGCTTGAGTAATGTTGATGTGCGACTTTGGACTTTCTGTTCCCTTGATTCTAAGACTTAAATATGTGCTGCAGACTAACTTTTGATAGTATAGGTTGCGACCCCTGCCTTAACCCAAACCATGATCCTTTTTCTAAACCTAGCCAAATAGTTTTTGTGACGAAACCTACGTATCCTATGAACTTGGAAGTTTATTTTGAAAAGACACTTTGCAAAGAGCATAAACAATTGACACTTTTAACGTGGCTAAACTTTTTTTCCCCACCTGTTTCACGACAAAAAAAAAAAATATAATCCTGGAAAAACCTTTTTACTTCCACCTGTTCTTAAGTCAAAAGCACAGGAGAAAAAGCAATTTAGATAAGACTTTCCCAGAATTTAGTTTTCTCACACTTTCCTCTCTGGGCCTCCGTACACCACCCAAACATACCCGCAGCATTAATAGACCCAGTAATTAAAAATTCTCCTTCCCATTTAAAACAACCATCATTGT
This sequence comes from Epinephelus cyanopodus, assembly GCA_026686955.1. NCBI lineage: Eukaryota > Metazoa > Chordata > Actinopteri > Perciformes > Serranidae > Epinephelus > Epinephelus cyanopodus. Next base: position 10,840,688 of record CM048934.1, read on the forward strand.
TTATAAATGAAGGGCTGTATTACAATAAATAAAATGTGCCCATCAGTCACTTAACATAACTGCTGTGGTGGTTCTTCAAGCTCAAATGTAAGAGCTTCCCTACAAGCATGCCGGTACTCTTCATTCTTTTCAATGTGAAAATCAAGAATGGATTTCCATTATCTGTAACAAATAACATTATTGTATTTTGTCACACTTGTGAGGAAATTCTTAACTTTAATTTCAGTAGCTTTGTGTTGTAACACAAAGATTTAGCTCTTTGAAATGACTGTAAATATTTCCTGAGCTTGTATGAGATTGCTGCAACAAAGCAGCTGTTGAGAAATATCGACTATTACAGTGAAGAACATTTTGAGATCCAATTTGGGCATACAATATCCTGATGAATGAGGGCCATTATGTGTGGCAAACTGGGTGGAAATGGCAAAAGCAAAAAGTGATAAAAGCTGCAGCCTTTAGAAACACTGCAAACTCTGATAATTTCCTGAGACTAGACGAAACCCAGACGCAGACCTGCAGACAGATAAGTGCTGTGGACATTGGTATTAATGCTGTGTAGATACTGGAGTTAAAGGATGTCCTCATCGACAGTTTTTAGAGATTTCACCATCAACTATGATCAAATATTAAGGACACCATGTGGACTGGATTAGAAATCTCACCCCTAACCTTGGAGCTCTTCATCCGCTTTGAGATGTTTCACTCAGAGTTTTTGCAAGTCAATGTTTTACTAGGTCCAAGGCAAGCCCAGCCAGGTCCTAAACTTTGAGTTTTTGTAACCTAAACTGGTCATTATGCTCTTTTCAACCAATGTAGAATTTAAAATATTGGATTATTAATGCAGAAATGGATTTTGGGTCGTGTAAAGACACAATGACGTAATGGCGTCCCAAGTGGACAATTAAACCACACTCCCTTTGTGTGTGTTGTAATCCGAGCCCTACTGGGGTAGACAGTGTGGCCACATGTGCATGTTAGTGCATGTGAGCCCCTTCTTTCATGTCCCGCAGGCTCACTAATTGCTGCCACTCTGCACTGCGCTCATACAGTGGTTCCCGCTGATATTGGATAAGCATTGTTGAGGCGCATCAAGGGCACACACTGGACGTGTCTCATTGCAGCTCGTCAACACGACCGCGCAAAGTTATTTCTACTTTGACCGAAAGATCTCTACTTCCTCCCCCTCTGCGTTAGCTTAAAATCATGTGTGGTCTACTAATTAAACTTGATTTCTCACGCTAAAGAGCCAATCTCCCGAACTATGACTCACCAGGAACTATCTTTTTTGCCATTGTTTTTATAATGATGGGATTGTGGGTCATTTAGCTTCGGGCATTTCTTGATCTCAATAACTCTTCTCTCCTCATCCATTCTGTGTCACACAGGAGACAGTAGCAGAGTTTTCTCTTTGCATTAGTGGTGAGGAGAGGAGTCGAGCTGCCATAGGAGCGGAGGAAAGAGCTGCTACGGGAGCTGAGTCAGTGGGGGAAAAATGCATTTCATTTTGGGGGTGGTGAGGCTGGAAGTAGGACAGTAGCGTGAAGTGCCACGGGGCGGCACTTGCAGGAGCACGAATGCCCGTCTAGCAGGGCTGTCAAAATTGCTCAAAAATGACGTTCGAATATTCCTTCTAAAAATAACTCAAAGGTTCAAACCATTCGAATATTTTTTTTTTCCGCATTATGTCCACAAGAGGGCAAACTAATACAAGGAAACATACTTGTATATGTATTAATACAAGGAAACATAACTAATAGCCTCGAATAGCGAATAGCCTCGAAGCAAAGCCAGTTTCCTTTCTTCCGTCGCCGGCTCGCGCCCTGCAGCGATCATTTCTGCGTGTGGTCTATTTTCTGGTCTATTTTTTTTTCTCCACAATCGAATATCAATTTTCACATTCGAAGGTCCATTTTTTTTTCAAATTCGAATTTGAATTTGAATTTAGAATATTCGTTGACAGCCCTACCGTCTAGCCACCGTCGCTGTGGGGTTGTTCATTGTTCACGGCCTGTGTGTTTAGGTCTTCAGAACTGTTGCTGTTGTCAGCACTGTTCCCACTGTTAATACAATTCACTGCTAGCTCAACCACCTCCATGTTGAGAGCCATGTGCAGGCAATATAGATATGCTCTGAAAGTCATAGGTTATTCATGCTAGTCACAATAACTACCTAAGCTTTTTTTGTACAGTGTATACAGCATACTTCCCTTTTATATTTTGTTCATGGGATCGTGCGTCATTGTGTTCAATACTAAGTTTTATTAAACCTGCAATCACTTTTTGGCCACTTGAGGGCAGCAGAAACAAGTTGAACATAACTTTGACATGTCATCACCTTTTAAAGTTGATATGGGGAAAATACAGGCGGAATGGCTGTTCAAACAGTTTGGCCCAATTTTGACACCAATTCCAGTTTGGTGAATATTTATAACCAGTTTCACAGAGTGCACCAGCAGGCCTTTCAACAGTTTGGTCCTATTTCAGTGCTCATTTTAGTCAAGACTTTTTTTTAAATTCAGTCACATCAATTAACATCAAATCAACATGTGACAATCCTCCGCGATCGAGGGAAAAGTTTTCTGTTTTCGTCAATGTCGGCTTGTAGATCATTCAGAATTTTTTGTCCTCTGCTCCACTTTGATCTGAAATTTCCCTTCCGCTCCCAGTTGGAACGCAGTGCCAGTTGTCACCTTCACCGTGCATTTCATTCCCTCTAATCAACCACACCTGGCGATACACCTGGCACTCTTGTCATTAGAGAACTCCCTGATTGCGCCGAGCTCCCGGCCCCCTTGTGTCTGATTCAAATCTTTTGTTCAGCCGGGCACACGCGGGATTAGAAACTGTTAGAGATTAACTACATCTACAACTTGAATCCAAGCTGGACAACACTGCAAACGTTGTTTTTCTTCATGTGTTGAAGCTGTAAAATAGTCAAACTCGTGTTTTGCTTCCTCATTTTCTTTTTTATTCAAATGTAAATCGAGAGACGTGCGTTGTGTGGGCGCAGTTAGGGGCAAATTAACCTCGGAGCTAACACACTTACGGATCTCATTAAGACAGCTGCATGGCGACAAGGAGTCGTCAAGAGGGAATCTGGTGCGTTTCAGCTCCTTCCCACCTTTCTCTGTTTGTTTCCTTTCTCTCCTCTCTCTCGGATGAGTCTTCTCCGCTTCCATCAGACCAGGGGAATGAGATGACTTTACTTGAGGCAGAAGTTACCCGCTAAAGAGGCCTCAGGGAGGAGGAGGGAGAGAATAATAATGGTGGGATGCCGCTGTGTCTTGAGAGGGCTTCCCGCTGAGAGAGGAGAAAAAGAAAGACGCTGTCTCTTCCTCACACCCCCTTGACATCCAGGAGTGAAGGAAGTAGGAGAGTGAGCTGGAGGGGAAGGAGGGCAAAGGGAGGGTGAAGGAAGGAGGGAGCCAGAGGCTTTACGAGTGTAAGTGCAAGTGTTTTGGGAGGAGGATTGTGTGCCCTGTGCCCTCATCAACAGGTCTCCTTATCCACTGGGGTCCGACGGCTCCGCTGACACAATGAATAATTCCCCATGTCCTCTGGCCCTGCCGATGACCTGGCAAAGAGGATATAATTAATGCATAGGCCGAGCTGGCTCCCGACCGTCACAGATGAGACGGAGTAGATGCAGATTTGGATTATTAGATAATATTGTGAGGAGGACAAAAACTTACATTCACAGCTGCTTCTTTGTCTCAGCTGTGGTACTTCCACAAAAAGCCATTGTTTGGTATGCACACCAGTAAGTGCTTGCATATGCAGACTGCGACAGTTAGTTTAACGTGCCCAATGTCATACAGATATCCAGCAATGTCAAGATTTGTATTTCTCTGTGTTTCCAATTTCATGAGACAGTGATGCGTGACAGCAGTGACAAGAACTCCAAGGTGCCGCACTGCCCAGGTATTCACAGAGCACTGCTGACTTGGCTGTTGAATTTCGCTTTTTTCCCCTCTTCCTATTTCACTTTTCGCAAAGCTCTCGCAAATGAGATTCCACCTGTCAACTGAGTTTGGGATGAGAGGGCAGGGAGAGAGGGGGGGGCGGGTGGGGGAGTGGAGGGGGGCTAATATGAAAGCCAACAAAACCATCCTCTGTTTCAGACAGTTTAGTGGTGTTATGGGCAGTGGTGGAAGAAGTGTTCAAATCTTTTACTTAAAAATAAAAAAGTAAAACTAAATGTACCACAGTGCAGAAAGTAAATGCCATGCATTCAGCAGTTTACTGAAGGAAAAGTAAAAAAGTACAAACTGTTAAATATACTAAAAGTGCAAAAGTATTTATTATGAAGGATGATCCACTTCTACAGAGCCCTGAAATCCCAGAAGGTGACAAGTTATTATTTTGTGGGAACAAGTTATTTATCTTTTGGGAACAGGCTATTATATTATGTGCACAGGTTAATTTTCTTTCGGAAACAAGTTATTATCTTTTAGGAGGAAGTTATTGTTTTGTGGGAACAAGTTAATAATTTCGAAACAAGTTACCTATCTCGTGGGAACAGTTTATTATTCTGTGGGAACAAATTCTAATCATGTGTGCACAGGTTAATTATATTGTGGGAACAAGTTGTTATTTTGTGGGCACATGTTGATTATCTTTTGGGGAAGAGTTATTGTTTTATGGGAATAAGATAATCATTTTTATCTTGTAAGAACAAGTTAACTATCTTGTGGGAACAAGTTAATATTTTGTGTGCACAAGTTAATTCTCTTTTGGGAACAAGTCATTTTTTGTCAGAACAGGGTAATTTTGAAGAAACAAGTTACCTAACTTTTATGAACAAGTTAATATTTTGTGTGCGCAAGTAAATTATCTTGTGGGAACAAGTTGCTATTTTGTGGAAAAAATTACAGTCTTGTGTGCACAGGTACATTTTGTTGTGAGAAGCAGTTAATTGCCTGGTGGGAACACGTTATTGTTTTGTTGGACCAAGTTAACTATCTCGTCGTAACAAGACAATATATTTTGTGTGCACAAGTTAATTATCATTTGGGAACGATTTAACGTTTTGTTGGAACAAATTAATTATCTAACAAGTTAATTACCTTGTGGGAACAAGTTATTATTCTGTGGACACAAGTTACTTATCTTTTGGGAATGAGTTACTGTTTTGTGGAAAGAAGTTACTTATCTTTTGGGAACAAATTATTATTTTGTGGGAACAAATTAGTAGTTTTGTGGGAACAAGTTGATATTTTGTGTGCCCAAGTTAATTATATTTTGGGAACAAGTTGTTATTTTGTAGGCACAAGTTAATCATCTTTTGGAATGGCATTGTTTTGTGGAAAGAAGTTACTTATCTTTTGGGAACAAATTATTGTTTTGTGGGAACAGGTTGATCTTTTGTTTGCACAAGGTAATTATCTTGTGAGCACAACATTTGTTTTCTAAGATAAGAACTTGTTCCGACAAGATAATTAACTTGTGCACACAAAAATCACCTTTTTGGACTTTAGGGGCTCCATATAAATAAGATCAGATGAATAGAGTATTTTCTATTTCAGACTATTATTGGATTATAACTGGTGATGCATTAATGTGAGCACTTGAATAACGCAGCTGGTAAAGATGGACCTTATTGTACTGTTGTATACACTGTAAAGTCATGTCTGCCCATAATAACACATTGAAATGTATTTGCTGAGTATATTTTGTATTAGCAATCCAAATCTGTGAAGTAACTAGTGTCCAGCAGTAACTAGTAAACCAATAAGAGTATTATATGAATATAATGGAGGAAAAAGTACAATATATGTCTGAGAAGTAGTGGAGTGTAAGTAAAAATCAGCATGAAATGTGAATGCAAGTTTCGTGCAAGTACCTCAAACTTGTACTTAAGTAACTGTATTTGGTGTTTTTTCACCACTGGATGGTGATTGACAGTCATAATAATGTTCAGAAATTGCTTCTACCACACTGCTGCTGTCAGATATTTGTAGACACTAGTAAAAGAAAAAGATCCATTTCTTGTTTCATACCCACTGTAGAACTGTATGACCTTTGACCTTCGGCAGTTTAACTACAGGGCTAATTCTCTCTCTCCCTTCGTCGTCTTGACACCGATCACCCCGCTCCTCCAACCAGCAGGTGAAAACAATCCTTTTTCCTCTTCTCGCTCCATTTCATTCGTTATTATGTTAATTAGATTTTCCCTCCAAAGTCAGCTTTGAATTGGGTATGTCTGCCGGTGATTAGCTTCTCTCCCGTCCTCCGCTGTGAGTTGAATACAGTATCGGGGCTGCAAAACGGGCGATACAAGCGAGCGTCTGCAATCCCACCACCAGCCCTCCCTCCCCCAGAAGGCTTGCCCTTGCACATGTCCTGAAATAAGAAAATCTTATTGATGTCTGAAATATAGCTGACCCATATCTGCGAAGAGAGATCGGGGTTGTATTTTGCTTCAATATGTTTTCCTTTCAACCCTCATGCATGCAAATGACGGCCCATTTGATAAATGCTGAGGAGGAAGGAAAAAAAAGAAAAAGAGCACTCGCTTATCTGTTCATTTAACTGCTGAACTTTGAGAGTGCAGCTGGTTTGCCCAAGAGAGTCTGGGCTATTTGATGATGTTTTGAAATGTATTCACTTAAATTAAATGCAGTGCTAGTTTGAAAAGTTTGGAAGAATTTCAAGGCAGTAAAATATTGCTTTGTTCGGAGCGTCTGTCCAACCCACCTGCTCTCAAATTTAAACAGGCGGGGAGTTCAAATCATGTCACACATAGCAGCAGTTCTCGAGGATGATTCATTAAACAGCAATTTATGCTTATAAAGGGGCCGCTTCACGAGTTTTACACACAAAGGTTACTTTACTCATCACTTTAAGTGCTACTCAGCATGTGAAAACAGTTTTATGATGTCTTCTGTGGCTCTGCAGGGGAGCTTTTCTAAGACGAGATAAACTACAAAGTCATGACAGAAGGCCTTTGTTACACACTGGGGGCATCAAGCTTGAAAGACCTGGTTATTTACAACTCAGTCTCTGGAATAAGTGTTGGCAGTGTATCTATCTTCAAACCACGGATCTGTAACATTTATACAATGTGATGCAGCAGGTATGTTGAGACTTTACATTTCTACAATGCTGTGGTTAACGTGGTTATGTTTAGGCACTAAAACCACTTAGTTTTGGTTAGGAAAAGGTCATTTTCAGACTTACAACAACCAGTCACCGCTGGAAATACAGCCGATATCACGCTAAAAAACAGCTAGTTTCAGTCGCACATTCACTGCTTGAAATTCCACTGATGTCTCGCTATGAAACTCCTGCTTTTGGTGGCGCAGTTGCCGCTAGAAATTACAACATTGTTTTCCTTAAAAGAAGACAAACAATTTTGAGGCTACAGGTGCCGCTGGAAATACAACCAATGACAGGCTCAAAGAACCAGTTTTGCTGCTGGAAATGCAGCCAGTGTCTTACTAATGAATGCATGATTTTGATGGCAGCTGCCGCTGGAAATGCAGCCGATGTCTTACTAGAAGAAAACAAAAAAACAATTTTGGTGGCAAAGTTTTACACTTGAAATGCCGCTGATGTCTCGCTGAGAAACACCCGCTTTTATTAGCACAGTTGCAGCTAATAATGACAGTAGTGTCTTGCTTAAAAAAGAAACCAATTTTGATGCTACAGTACTCGCTGGAATTACGTCTGATATTGCGCTGAAAACAGCCAGTTTGTGACACACATTTGCAACTGGAAATGCTGCCAATATCTTGCTAAAAATACATGGTTTTGGTGGCACAGTTTCCGCTGGAAATGCAGCTGATGTCTCACTACGAAACACCTAGGTTTGATGGTACAGTAACCACTGGAAATACAGCCAGTATGTTTTGGTGAGTTATTATGCTGGAAATGCTCCTAGTGTCATGCGGAAAAAACGCATGGTTTCGGTGGCACAGTTGCTGCTAGAAATGCAGCCAATGTCTTCCTAAAAAAACAATTTTGATGGTACAGTTTTACACTGAAATCATGAAGATGTCTTGCTAAAAAAAAAAGACAGTTTTAATGGGACTGTCGCTGTTGGAAACGCAGCTGATATCTCACTCAAAATCAAGTAGTTTTCAGTGCTGCTGGAAATTCTCCCAATGTCTTGCCATAGAAATGTACGGTTGCAGTGGCAGAGTTGCTGCTGGAAATACCGCCGGCATCTCGCTAAAAACAAATTGCCATCTTTTCTTCTTTTCACCTTTATTATTGAGTATCCTAACACAGAATCCACTTCTCTGAACTAGTGAGCACAGCTACATACATGTTATTACACTATTAACCATCCTGGTTCCAATCTACAGTATAATGTCCATTATAACTAATGTTATTTTCCTTTATCCAGAAAAAGTCCAGTCCCCAAAATCTGTAAAAATATCAAACAAACACACAGAAACAGCAACTTCTACTACTTTGTGGTGCCATGTCACAAAGGAGAGGTAGAAATACACCTACTTTAAAAGTTGGGAGGTTTGTTAAAGCTAAAACCTGATTTAAAGTTGTTTTCCATCCTACTTTATGGAAATGCAATATTTAGCTCCTGTAGTATCACCCTTCAAAGAGCCAAAAAACTCTCTGCAGAGGACTCATTTTTCTAAAATGTCTGATTTGCATTTCCTGACATAGAGGGACATCTAGTGATAAGCGCTCACCCTTACTCTGTCCTGGTGATGGTGATGAGTAAAGACAGACGGGCGTATGGTTTCGGACGTTGCGTTATTGCTCCACCACTTGCAGGCAGCCCAGATGCTAGAAAGCTGTCGAAAGTGGCCTGATCCTGGTTTGGGGTTAATTAAACTTGCAAACCCTGCGGCGGGGACGGGCTTCCAAGGCCAGGACTGAAGAGGACACAAGCTTGAGGTCAGCAGGACCTTGTTAGGTGGAGCACGGGCTTGACATAACAGCGATGGGAAATGGTTTGTAAGGTTCAGAGAAGGGGCAGAACGGATAGGCCACAGCTGCACTCTGGGAAGGTGAAAAATGAAACTGCTTCAGCGAAGGCGTGGGAGTGCGGTTGATCCAGCCGACGAGCAGGTAGCGTCGCGAGACAGATGATTGCCAGCAACCCCCTCCTTTCAAGCTGAATGTCGGTGAGAGAAGCATGTTGGATGAGCAGCTGTACAGGAGCTTTCTGCTTCCTGCCAGCTTGTTCAGCAAGGTGACCTTAAACTAGTTTGGCGGTGGTCCCAAGGCCCAAGCTGTGAATCTCACAGGAGGGTTTAGTGGCAACAGAAATCACTCTGCCACTCTTGCCAACAATTATGAGAGCCACGTCTGTGAACTCACCACACTTTTTACTGTCCGCAGCCTCTCAGCGAAAATGAAACAATACGCCAGAATGACAGTGAGAAATTACACCTTGGGTTTAATCTTCGTTTTGGCCGGCGGAGGATATCGCCAGCATCTACAGTATGTTTTATGGCATCTCAGGCCCCTTCCAAGCCTAAAATAAATCACCTTCAAACAATTGACAGGTGTCTGCAATTCCACGTGTCATGTGGAAATAAATCAGCTAATTTTAACAATCATGTGGCTGTTAAAACTTTTTAAATGGCTTTGTTTGATGCGCAACCTCTGCGCATTGAATTAACACTTGTGGCACTGTTTCAACTGTGTGATTTTCTCACCTGAAGATCAAGAGGTGCTTCACTCCCAAGTCGTCTCATTAGCACCCAGTGCAGGAATAAGGGTAAGAAGTGACATACTGTATAGTGGCAGCCATTATCATAAGCTAATAGGTCTCTTCTGACATTTCCAAGTAACTTCAGGCATGGAGCCATAACTACTGCGAGAATAAGGACTTAAAAGTGAGCCTTTGGGACCCGCAGCCGATCAGTGCATCTCTATGCATCAAGGACCCCTGTCTCAAGGGTGCTCTATTTTTCGCCAACAGAAAGGTCTTTGTGTTCCAAGTCTCACTTAACACGGCGCATATCTTACATTTCCCAGGAAGACTCCCTACAGTAGCTGCAGTTACTTGGAGTTGGATATTCTGAGGTTATATCATTATCACTCTATTGTGTGTGTGCAGCTGTAGACTTTATAGGACCAAAAGTTCTCATAAGATGCAGGGAATCTGCAGTAATACAAATTTTGCTGGATATATAGGAACATCTGTATGGAGTCCCAACACTGACAAAATTTATCTGACACAGGTTCAAGAAAAACAAAGCAAAAGAGAGAAAGCAGACAATTGCGGATGGTGAAGACATGGACATTCAGCGCAAACTCTCTACTGGACCAGGAAACTTTCTGTTGCTGCCGTTACACAGATTAGACCCAGTATGGCGTGAGCCCGCATTCGAAGTCCTATGGCTGCTAGCTGTGCGCTCTGTCCCTGGAACTTTAGCTAATATGTTCCCAAGCGCAAAAACAATTGTAATATCGTATCCCAATAATTAAACATTTGAATACATATTGAAATGGCACATCAGTGTCATGACAGTATCAAATCACCCCATCCCTACTACTATGTAATAAATGCATCTTGGCAATTAATTCAGGACAACAGAAAAAAGGAACTTTGTTATAAGGGTAAAGTATTAGTTAATGATATTTTTTTCTCTTTTTTTGGGGGTGAGCTCAATTCAGCAACTTTTTGGTTAATGGCCAAATGCACAAACCAGTTGTGTCAGACGTGGTCTATGGCCTGTAATTGAGACGGCGCAGCCTGCAAATTCAAGCCTTATCTACTTCTGGGATATAATAATTGTGACAACTGGAAGTGTTCGTGAGGGATTGATTGGTTTTTATTTGTGTCATGCACACTTACATGTGTCCAACCCTCATGGGTTTACAATCCAAAGTACATATCATGTAACTGCTCAGTCCAGAGACAGAATACTCTGCCTTCTATCCCAGGCCTGGCAAAGAAATTCAGCTACAAAAAGGTTCTTCATATAGAAGACAGTAAAACAAGAGGTGAACCTTATTCTCAACTTCACTAAATTACACAACATTTTCTGGCCTCCTCTGGGGCGGCGTTGAACCTTCCAGTCTCTAGGCCTAATGGTGACGTTCCTGGGCGCAACTGTGCACGTTTGTCCTAATCTCCTGATTATCACAAAGTAATGTGGTCTGGAAAATAATTGACAAATTGTTCAAATGAAATTATGATTTCAACTCATTAGCCGAGGTGTGACAGTAGGAGGTGTCCCAATTAAAAATCTTTTTAGTGAGTTCCTGTTCCGACACCTTCGCAAGTCTTTTCCAAAACCAAAGCATTGACATTTATGCCTGATGTTGGAGGTTCTTATCCCATATCTCCACTAATGGCCAAACCTTAAGTAAATTTATGGACGCCCAGCCATGACATGTGCTTGTCCAGTGTCAGACTAAGGTTTTATACTGGTCAGCATAGCCAAAATTAAAAACAACGTAACTTCTTTCCATTGATTTTCCTCTGAAATGTACTATTTGAATTGATAAATACATAATTGATTAAATATGTGCCAAAAATTTGAAGTGAGGCCCCTCGGAAAAATTAAACAAGCTATTGAAAGATGAACAAAACAGTAAGGGAAATGAAGTTTTCATTACTCATCAACTATAATACTATATTTAACCAATATTTAATCAATAGATTATAGTTATCAGCAGTTTTATACATCCAGTAGTTATGGAGCAACATAAGCCTTCGTCTGGAGTGATGGTTTGGCCACCGGAGGAACATATGTCCAATATTCACTGTCTTTTAACTCTGTTTTTGGTCTCTACCGACTCCTCAGGGAAATGTGTTGCTTGTTAGCTGCTAAATATTGGTCTCCGTAATGCGTAGGCGTGAGGTTGTGCATGTTTGCGCCATGTGATTACATGGCTTTGACGTGGCTTAATGTGTCAGGAGAGGAAGTTTGAATTGCTGGAGAAGGATTATCCTCTCCCTCACTGTTTGGCTTGCCATCCTAATGTGACCTTTAGGAGAATTCCCCATTAACCAGCGGGAGGCACAGAGCACATGTTGTGCAAAGGCCACTGCGAGGGAAGTGCAGCACCCGAAGGGAGCAGAGGTGTGACAAAAACATCACTACAGACGCCTTAAACTGTCGGACCACTGCTGTTGTTTCATGTGGAGTGTTGTTTCTCGGCTTCACAAACCTTTCTGGGGTGAATGTACAAGGCTACGAGGTGCCTTTCACATTGATTCACAAGTTTACTTTTGAAACTGCGTGCCGCCAGAAATATGTATATTGTAATTACAATGTACTCCGTAATTATTGTTATCGTTGCTGGCAAAAAAGGTGTTTTTTCCCCCTTCGTTATTTATATATTTTTATCCATAATCTTGTCGAGGCAATAGAGTGGAAGGTCATTTTGCTTCAGCACGTCTTCACCCCAGTCAGAAAGTCCTCAGCAGAAGTAGAGATAAGCAAAACAATTCTAAGAATTACCATTCTTATAATTCAAGGTAATAGCTTTTTCATCTCATTTACATCAGAAAACAATTTTTTGCAGCGTGTGTGCCTGTTTGGGAGAAACACCGAAAACAGAGAGGAGGGGAAAATAATTAAAACTTGAGGGAAATTTAGCTTTTATCTGTGTTTTTTTTTCTTCCTTTCTTTCGTCTTTGGTTGATGTTGTTTGGGGCTTAAAAGCCGCCTTGTCAAGCTGAAAACAGAAATGAATGCGTGTTGAGTGAGTGTGATTTGGGGTTTTTTTTTTTCCCAACAAATAAAGCAGGTGTTAACAGCAAGAGATAGATGAGGGAGAGTGCATTGCTGGTTTGGGAAAATGAGTAGCCTCCCTTGTCATAATGATTATTAGCTGATGAGTCGTGTACTTTTTGTGAACAGTGCTAATTCTGTGTGATCCACCTGAGAAGCAGTGCGTTCAGTTATTCATGTAGCGTTCTGTTGTGGTTTATGAGATGAGATGCTCACAACTTGAATGGATTTTACGTTTGACCACTGTAAACACTCGTTTACACTGGCAAGCACAGGGAGGGAATCGATTTATTGACTAAAATATGTCCACTTCCGCTACGATAGGTGATGATATGCCCTTTCAGCTCGTTAGTATTGGACCTTTTCACGGTTGATTATTACGTCACACACCAAACACACGACCAACAAGTTAACTATGGTTAGCTAGCGGCAAACTGGTACCATGCTGGACAACTTTACTGCTCTGTATATTTTTTTATGCGCTGTAACCTTGATGCGCATTGAATTCTTTCGACTTCCGGGTCAAAGCTTGGGGCGGAAACTGTGGAGCATGTGCAGAGGGCCTAGATGTCTTAGTCCGACTTTGGAAAATTCGACCAGGTACTTTAGCGACATGTCGGTCGCTCCGCCACTTCAGTCAAGACTGAAATATCTCAACAACTATTGAATGTATTGTCACAAAATCACATAGACATTCATCGTCCCCAGAAGATGAGCTGACGAACGATAAACTGGTAAACTAGTGAATAGTTTGCCATGAACTTTGTGTTCCCCACAGGATTAATCCTAGAAAAGCTTCAGACCTTGGCTTGCGCCGCTGGAAAAGGCGAGGTTGGGTGCCGGGTGCTACTCTTGTGTCTTTCTTGTGCCAGATTTTAAGAGGCCTAAAACACGTATCATCCATGTGACAGATGTAAAGCATTTGGTTGCCTTTTAGGGGGCAGCCCTCATATACAGTGACATATACTGTGACAAAATACAGTGTTCAGAAGCAGCAGGCACATTATGTGAGCACACGTGTACCTGCACGTACTGTATGTGCCACGTTTTTATCCTTTTTTTTCCCCCCTCAGTTTAAACTTGAGTCTCCCATTGTGGCTGAATCACCTTAATCAAGGACTATTGTCAGATGCACAATGGCAGTCACAGACATTCGCACATAAACACATCCTCACACCTGCTCATTATCATGTAGACTTCATCGAAAACGCAGCCACTTTAGCCACTTTAGCTGCATCAGACCCCGGCGTTAAGCGCTGGTGCGAACGTGCAGCCTCCCTCGCTTTTAAGAGGTACCTGCTCGGAGCGGTGACTGGAGTCGGCGTGTGATTGGACAGCTTGTTCCAGTCTGGAGGAAAACAAGAGGAGGTGTGTTGGACGGAGAGATAAAATCAGGAGAATAAGTAACACTTTGAATCAGAAAGCACGGGATAGAAAGCCATAAAACTTGACAGTAAATTCTGGCAACAAGCCTGTAAATGGGATTAAATTCATTTAGTTTTTTGGCTAAAGCATGATTAGGATTAGTGGTTAAAAATAAACATGGCTGAGGACACTGAGGTCATAGCCTCTGTATTTTTTTGTGGGAATTTGGACATTCTAAGGACCCGTGGGGAGTTGACATTTTATTGGCTGTTTCCAGTACTTTAATGCTCAGTCAGTATATTGAATTTTGACAACTTTCCGGCCAACAAATGAACAAATACTTCAGCCAGAATTTCTTTTCGTCCAGTGAAAGCCAAACCATATATCATCAAATTTAAAATATTAGCTTAGGGTGAGGAAAAGGTGTCCTTGTCGTGCAGTTACAACAATATGTCTGTTTTTCCACATTCAGTCAGCCTACTACTCACTGCAGGCGCATTTTTCTATACGTTTCCACCCCTAGATTGACTATTGAGGAAGCAGGTCAAGTCTTCCCCTGCCTTACAAACCATTTACAAATCAAACATTTTGGCAGCGTCTTATCTTAATAGAATTCCACAAATAATGTTTTAAGATAGTAGGGGACTAGCCTCCTGGTCGACTAGTCGATTATTTGGTGGATTTGCTCTCGTCAAACCAAATTCTCATTGGTCGAATAATTGCAAAGTCATCCAGTGGCCGTATGGTGCATTTTTGAAGAAGGTCTCTCCTTTGTTTAAGTGACATTTGTCTTTTTTTTTTTTTTTTTTGATATTATAGTATGTTATGTTTATGATCCGTATCATTAGATCAGGGATTTAAGTCACATAAATAAATGACATAAATTAAATTAAATGACATTGAATTGAATTAATGAAAATGTCACAAATTTGAAGGCAGGATATTTTTTTCATATATAGCTGAGGGGAAATTCAATGTTATGGTCATGTGTTCATCACACTGTAAGTCAGAAACCTTCATCTTGGAGAAAAACATTACAGACCATTTTATTTAACTGTTACTTTAGTCATTCGGGGACTTCTACCTGGTGCATGGTCCACATTTTAAAGGGGAAGAAAGAACTCAGTATTTCTTTAAAAACACCCTAATAATAAATAAATTCGTCTGGATGCTTATTTACGTCTTCCATATCAATAATACAATATTTTAAGAATTTAGAAAATCCCGTCTGCCCATTTTCTAAAGTTCATCACAAAGTAAAATCTAAAGAACTGGGGCAGTAAACACTCTTTAAATCACCCCACATCCTCTACAAATGAATTAATCCTTTAGCTCTGACTTACTTTACACATCTATAAACACCGGTCCCTCTCAGAGGATGGTGTTTGCATTGATTCGGTCTCGGATGTTGTGTCGCACATCCCAGGTGCAGCGGAAGTCTTTCTGCAGAGCTTTTATCTGGAGCAAGATTACGCACAGTGACTGAAGGTGTGAGACATGCCCTTAATCTATGTTAATATTAAAAGCCTGATAAATGTGAGAAGGGCCTCAAATGGGAGTTGGGATGATTAATACTGTTTTATTTATGGCAGTCATATTCTGTGGTGTCTGAAATATTGTCCCGCATAGATCACAGCAGCTCGAGAAGAAAAGCAGGGCAGCTGATGCAGTTAACTCCACTCGGTGTGTGTTTGTGTTTTATTATATTTTTTTTTACATGAACCACTTCAGTTGGAGAAGAGAGGCTATCAACAACTTTTTGTGTGTATTGTGGAGAGCAGGAAGTGAGATGCTTCGGGCTGCGGCTGACCTCTTTGTGTCTGGGGCGATCACTGGAAGTTACCGGGAGAGTTGTGCGGAAGTCTCATCATCTGCACGACGCTTCTGTGAAAACATCTGTGCGAGAAAAGATCCCTCCCTCGGTTGTCATCCATCTTTCTTCCTTCTGCTTCCTTGTCTTTTTCCATCTTTCCTTCGGCATATACGTCAGGCTCTGCTATGGAATTACGGGTATCGGAGGTGATATCTCAGACGGCTGATTCTGCCTCATTGCAGTCAATCAGCAGGCGGAGTCGTGATTGTGGTTGGAGTCTTGGGGCCACGTCCACGCTATTGAATCATCTTTTCAACCAGTTTGGTCCTAACATCCACCCTGATAAAGAAAAGTGAGCTTTTCAAAAACACTCAGGGTAAATCTGTGTGTTTTAATGTAAATGGGAAAGTTGAGCTATTTCGGGTGGCGACACAAGCTGGAAAATGATTTGTGTGGTTGGCAAACACTTGTGTTGCTCTCCAACAAGATGAGAAGTAAGACAAAAGGGAATTTTTAGAAAACAATCTGAAAAAGCTGGTTTACACTGATCTCGTTTCAGTGACACTCTAAAAAAAGAGTCGTGGGGTTTGTGGATAACACCTAAAACAAAGTTGGTGAAAATCAAAACATTCTGACGTTTTTGGAAGGATGGAATAAGATAAATAAGTTAGAATATCTTAAATAAAATGTCCTCAAACTTTAAAGCTGTACAAAAAAATATTGCTGTAGAAATGCAAGTTTGTTAATCATGTCTAAATGAAACTTCAACACTCACCTGGACTGACATTTTAATCAGTTGACAACTTATTTTAAGAAGATGGTCAAATTCAAACACATTTTTGGACATTTTTTGAGTTGGATTGAATTAAAATAAATAAATTAGAATATCTTAAATAATTTGACCACTAAATATCACTGCAACTTTTGGATGAATATTTAGTCGGTTCAACTTAATTAAGTTTTTCAAAGCCAAAGCAAACCATGTTGGTCGTACTTACTGAATTGAATTTATCAGATTATAAAATGACTCATTGGACTGACACAATACTGCAGAGTTGGAACTACTTAAAAAAGATGCATACAGATTGTTTTTTTTTTTAGTTGAACCAATTGAGTCTTTTTGTTGTAATGAGTTGTACTCTAACAAATGATTCATGGAGTTAGTGGATAACAGATAAAATAAAAACGTTTTTCAGCTCCAGAAAATATAGCATTTGTTTCATTGAAGTGTTTTAGCTATTTGACAAGCTATTTTAAGAAGTTGGTCAAAATCAGAAACATTTTTGACAGTTTGGAGTAGGATGGAATTAAAGTAAATAAGTTAAATACACAAATAAAATATTTGACCTCGAAATATAAATGCAACTTTTGGATTTTAGAGCGCACTCTAATAAAGTATCTATTGGTTCAACTTAAAAAAATTAAGGTACCAAGCAGCACAAATCTTTTCAATTAGTTCCAACTCTGTCATTATTGAGTCATGCCTAAGAAAAAATTATAATCTGACAAACTCAGTTCATTTAGTACAACCAACATGATTTGCCTTGACTTTGAAAAGCTTAATTTAGTTGAACCAACTGAACATTTATCTAAAAGTTGTAGTGATATTTAACGGTCAAATTATTCAAGATATTCTGACGTATTTATTTTAATCCCATTCTACTCAAAATTGTCCAGACTGTTTTTTAATTTTGACAAACTTCTTACAATAGGTGTTCAACTGACTACAACACTTTAAAGTAACAACCTTAATTTTTTATGCTGAAAAACTTCTTTACCTTAAGCGTCATCCACTAACCCCAAGAATCATTTTTTGTGTGTGTGACAGACTAAATTAATTTGGTACAACCAACGTGATTTGCTTTGACCTTGAAAAACTGAATGAAGTTGATCCAACTTGATATATTATCCAAAATTGACATTGAAGAGCTCTACCATCCACAGTCTCGCAACTCGCACCAATGGCTGACGCTGCTTTGGGTTAGCAAAACATCCTGGCCGACTTTTAACTGGCGTATACCAACCCTTTCGCCCTCTAGCTCTTACAGTACGATATCCGACCAATGATATTTTCATTTTGTCTTGCCTCGTAAACGAAAATGAAACATACATTTTATCTTTTGTATTATTATTATCAAAGACCTGTTTTTAGCTTGCCAATGTCTCGTCTCAATCATGGAAAAACATTTTTCATCATCTCCACAATAATGGGCTAAACATTGCAAATGTAAATGATACGGAGGAGGAGAAACACACATGTACAATACATTTCTCTACCATAATGATAATGATCAAACCTTTATAAATAACTGGTGAGGGGTTTCATTTGCAGTTAGCAAGACTAAACTTTCTTCCTTTGTCGATCTCTGTCATATAAATTTACCATTTCTCCTTCCTTCCTTTGTCGATCTGCGTGAGGTCCAAATTTAGAATCGACATATAGCATCCCCCATGTGACACGAGACGCATCCATCTGTTATCTAGAACAAGAATAAAGTTAAAGTCAATGCGTGTGAAAAGGAAAAAACTCTTGCCAGGTTTAACAATTCACATGTGAAATGAGAGCTCCTGCCTCTGCTCTTCATTAATCTAATTTGTCAGGTGTTTTTTTCTTTTACAGGTACATGCAAGCTTAATTTTATGGATATAAAAACCCGACTGTAAGAACATTACAGTTCCCTGCTCGGCTTGACAGACGTAAGCAGAGGGATGGAAAGTGATGATACATGCGCACCTTGTTTCTGTGGGTGAAAGCAAACCTGCAGCTAAGCCTTTTCTAAATTTGGCCCTTACGCAAATAGACAGAGGGAGAAGTGAAAGTAGGTAAACTCATGAGAAAAACATCGACAAGGAAAAAACAGGTAGAAAAATTAAAGTTTTAACATGTCATACTGATTTAGAAACAAGCTGAATAGTTGTTATTGAATATGTGTTTTTCATGTAACTGTGAAACAATGAAAAGATTCAATTTAAAAACATGCAATACCATGTATTGTAATTTATTTTAATTAAATATAGCCGTGTAGGGTTGGTCATGTCATCAAAGTTTGCCACTGTCATACTTTGCTGTTTATCTTTCATTCTTGTTTCGCAGCCAATTAAAAGTGTTCGTGAATAATTTTCTCTCCATCGCCTTAAGTAAAAATACCACAAGAAAACACAGGCTAAGATCATGTCAGTCAGGCGCTGAAAAGCAGATTCAGTTCATTAAGTAAACATGCCGACCCCATAAATGATGCACAAGTGTTGGTGGGTAACAAACAGAGAATGTTACCTCAGATTTCCCCTCAGATTAATGAGGGTCGAATCAAACATCATAACTGCATCTCGTAAAAATATTGAACATTAACTTCAGAGACAGTTTTTGTGACAAACAACCAAACAGTATTACGCTTACTGCGTCTCAGTCATGAAACGTGAGCAGAACTAATGTGTCTAAACTGTTAGTTCATCATATGTTCGCAGCTCTGACACAACCGGACACAACTGACGTAATATGAGGAGCAAGAAAGTCTACGTAGAGGTGGATAGGTCCGGTAAAACCAGACTTTCTGAGGAGATTGTAGATAGTGTCTCGTGTGAACCAAAAGTCCATGCTGTTCTAATATAATTTTACAAAATGTACGTACAGGTTTTGCACACTGCCACCACTTGTGTGATTTACATGACAAACATACTTACTTTAACTCAAAACAAAATATTTTTTCTAAACCCAATTAAGTAGCATTGTTGCCCAAACCTAGCCGCGACCATTTTGATGACTAACCACGTGTTATTAAGGCTCTTTTGCACGATTGTCGATTTGCCGACGCCGCAGCGCTTGCCGTTGGCTTCACCCAGCGCTGATTATACGCATGCACTGACGGCTGGCGGAATCATTGGCTCTACACAGTCGGGTTGCATTATACCAGTAAAGCCCCAGTTATCCGAATACCAACCGAGCGGGCAATTTAACCAGCAATTACAGGCCGCCACACCGTAATATCGCCATTCTGACAGTCCGCCATCCCGAATTCTGGTCCCTGAGTCTTGACAGTAAGCTATGGCGAGACTGTAGAAGCCGTATTTCCCATGCATGTCAGCGATTTTCACCGGGGACGCACACGAGTAATTCAGGCTGACTTTACAGTTTTTTCAGCGAACTGCTCTGGTAATTTCATTAAAAAGCATGGCATAGGTCCACAGTAACTTAATATTATTATTATTATTGGGTCCTATCCACCTTTTTCCTGACTTGATTCCTGACTTCCTGTTTCAAACTGGAAACCGGCTAAACACTTCCGGTTGAACGGTGTTTACAATTTAGCTCGCGGTGAAAGCCACTGTAAACGCCGGCTTTTCGCCATGGATCGGGGTGCAGGTCCGTGGGCTTTTTATCGACAAAATTAAAAGAGCAAACATAACCTTTCTTTTGGAAGATGTTTTCGTTTCAACA
Organism: Epinephelus cyanopodus; assembly: GCA_026686955.1. Lineage (NCBI taxonomy): Eukaryota > Metazoa > Chordata > Actinopteri > Perciformes > Serranidae > Epinephelus > Epinephelus cyanopodus. The sequence goes on from CM048934.1 coordinate 10,860,965, forward strand.
CCGCAAGCCAAGCTAGCCGGCGCTCCTCCTTGCTCGGCATGGTGTGTAAGGCGTACGGCGCAGGGCACGGACATGTCTTGTGACGTTTCTGGTGTTCAACACAGACGGTTTCTGACAAAATCTTGAGCTTTTTTGAGTTGTTGTGGCAGCCGACAACGGCGCGAGTTGAACCTGAACCCATGTTTCCAATAAAATACAAATTATGGTGCTAGTTTATCAATAGCTCAACTGTTGTTTTCGTGCTCGCGTGGCAGGCTGAGTGAGCAGTGGCGTTGAACCGAAAACAGGTTGCCGGATAGCGGAAGTAGTTGTCTGTCATGGCAGCGCCCATAGACTTCCGAAGAAACTCGTGAATAAGAGTGGGATACAATGAGTACCGGGCCATTAAATCACAGCATCCGCGGTGAGGGGACACAGAATTGTGTGCTTTTAGGCACGTGAGTGTAGGTGATCGTATTTGATGTGGGAAAGATGTAGCCAGATGTATGACGTGTTTTTAAGTGGCACCAAGATACATGGCTCATCTGTCCGTCCGTCCGTAGCACGAACCATGTGCGCCAATTCACCACCGACCCGTGCGTAAAAAGCACAATCAATTCCGTGTCCTCTCACCACGGATACTGTGATTTGATGGCCCGGTACTCATTGTAGCCCACTGGCGAACGACCCCATTAACAGCCGCAGCGTTTTAATAGAACGTAGCACGAAAGCTACTGACCTATTAGTATCACCCCCCTCCCCCCCAGGAAAAAAAGTTTTTCGTGCACTGATTTTTCATAACCATTTATGATCTCAAACACATGTAAACGTGTACACGGACTCACCCCTATTACACGGAAAGGTCAGCGTCAAACAGGGTTGAAGTTCAACAAAATGGAACATTCGGCGTCGCGTCCAAATGCCAGTGAAGCCCACAATGACGTCGAAAAGTACCCTGACATCAGCGTTAACATCAGCTTCCATAGGAAAACAATGGCACAGTGGGCATCAGGAAATCTTTAACGCTGGTCATGTGCAAGTGCCTTTAGTGTGTTTAAACTGGGCGTCACATGCTATAGAAACACTACAAAGTCCCTTCTTTATGCCTCCTTTGCATTTTCACACAGAACCAAACAACGGTGGCATCACACCGCTCCATCCCGTCCTCTCGTCCGCTGCTTGGAGGATAAGAAGCTCCAGAATCTCATTGTTTTCCTGATTTGTGGACTAAGTCAATCCGGACACATCTTGCTCTTCTTTGAGTTCGCTGCTAACTGCTACTAGGACCATTTAGGACCATTAATCGACCAGTCGCCCGCATGTTTACGATATTAATTTAATGATTAAACGATATATTTTGGTGGTTTGAGTTGAAGGTGTGAGAAAGAATAATATCAGTAACATTGTTAACACTGTGCTACATTACAGAGAAATACAAAACCGTACTAATGAACCTTCATTAATATAGGCCTATATTTTATCTACAAGTGCACGTCACACACTGAGCGAGCCGCCTGTTAATGACGCTGTGGGCTAATGGGCATGTAGCTACTTCCATGTTTCAGATGATACGTCATGTTTGTAGTCGACCAATGAAGATGAGTTTACATATCACCTTGGGTTCGTCCTTCACCTTCTCAAAATGATCCCACACTTTGGATTTCCTGCCCGACATGTTATTAACTAGCCTGTGGAATAACCGCAGGTACCAGCCCTGGAAATTCACCTGAGCGCGGACACTTCCTGTGTCTGTCCTTTCAAATTAAATTCCCACATGGTCCAGTCATACAGGTTTCGATTTATTCTCACTGATAGAGTTTAACTTTCTTTGGTTTTTTTTTTGTATAGTTTGATTTTGGATTACTATTCATTTCATTCGTTATTCTTATTCTTTTTATTTTTCACATGTTCAAAGTAGACAAACCAACTCAAACCTGATGGCGTAACATTAGGCCTCCAAGTGTAATTTGGAAAATGCAGTAAAATAAGATAAAGTGTGCAGGCTGCAAACTTTTCACCGCCTCGCTGCATGAGCACACACTCCAAACATCACCTGCTTTGTCTTTAGTCACAGCACCTCAGCCCGACAAAACCTGTCTTTCACTTTGTATTGTTAGAACATGTCAATCAGCTGCGCATGAAATAATCCTGAGATATTTCACACTAATTTACACCTGAATTGATTATATTTAGGAGCGTATGGCAGCTCCAGGCATTGTTATATAGCTCTTTAATTTGTGTCTTTCCTTTCCCCTGCCGTGATGACTTTGCACCATAATTTAGATGTTGCCGCTGTTGTTTATCTGTTTTAGGGACCCTCTGCGTACAGCCGCTGCACTTTGTGGGAAATGCTAATGTATGTTATTGATTTGTCTCGTTTTTCCACTTTAAGCCATGAATTTCACAGTGGTCTTCAGCTCCTCTCGAAGCGCACCAGAGCACTTAAATGAGATTGTTTAAAGGAGGAGATATTTACCTTGGAGTCATGCCTGTTGTTTCCCTTATAGCAGCTGCGGGGCTTATTATACGTGGGGATATGTTAAAAGTCTGCTCAAAGTGCTGGACAAATTTCGGATAACTCCTCGCTTTGAAGTGGCAGTTTTTCGGCAGGGATAAATCTCCGGGATTGGAGGCTGTCAAAGTCGACGCCGAACGTGATAATGAGACGTTTTGGCAGCGCTTCCTCCTCGCTCCTCCAACAAGTGATCAGCAGCTGTGCGTCACGCTCGCACATGCAGGAACACACAGTCGCAGAGGTAAAAAGGGCAACAGGGATGACTGAAAAGACTGTCTTAGCAGTTATGAAACCAAGTGCAATTTACCACACAAACTCCTTTAGCTCGACAAGACACTTTATTTTTTTTTATTTTTGGTGGTGAATGGCCCTACTCTATCGCAATGTCTAGAACCACGCTAGAAATATGGAGATATCCTCACCTCCTTGTTGATTATTTTAATCGAATCCCCCCTCTCTGGGATTTCACAGAGGCTTATCAGGAGGCAGGCTGGCTGGGAATCCGTCTTGCTCGGTAAGGTGTAGAGTCTCGGGGACACAACACCTTTCTGAAGCGCCACACAAAAGCCCCCAAGCGCTGCTGAGAGTGGCAGATATCACCGCACCCCGCAGCTCCACAATCACAAATACATACATTTAGTCAAAAATACAAGGGACTTTGCTGTTGGGCAGATAATGACACTGCCAATCCTGTGAAAATGCATGACTGAAGGGGAAGGAAAATAACCAAGGTTACGGAAATGGGAAATATTGTCAACAGAAAATACACAAATATGTCTTTTTCTTCCCGGAAAACCAATGATCTTCAAATATTCCACATAATTTGCAATATAGCACGGTGTGTCTGGACAGGCAAGGCGTGCTGTTTATCTGTTGTATTGACATGGCTCAGCAGTGACACTCACACCAGCCAACAGAAATAACAAACATTAGGCCTCAAGCAGCAACACACTCTTCAATTTCTCTTATATTTCCTCTTAATTTTGTGTCGAGAGAGAGAATACGAGGAGTCAGCTCTCGATGCGCCGAACGCCCTTAACCATCCACCTCTGCTGTGACCAAGGTGTGCTGAATGATGAATCCCTCTTGATCACAAATTATAGGCACATGGCTGTTTGTTTATTAGTAGGGATGCACAATAATATTGACACATCGTCAGTGAACTATCAGAATCAGCCAACATGCTTTTTCTTAACTTTTTTTTAGTTATTCGTGGAACATTTATCACCTTTTAGTAATAACTAAAACAACGTTAAGATTTTGTGTCCAGTTGTTTCTTGTGTGTCATAGATAAGCAAATGTATATGTTACAATAACCATAAATTTTGATATCACAGTATACTTGAAACCGCTGTACTATTGCAACCCTTGTCCTACCCAGCTGGCACTAGACATCGGAAACACATGAATGGCTGATATGCAGTACTGTTATGTGTAGTATGCGTTTGTAAATTTATGGTGTATGCTTTTCATTTCTTCTGGACTGTTATTGTGACGTAGTAATACTTGTGCAGCTCCTGAGTCAAAGACAAATTTCCCTACAGGGATAATCAAGTGTATCGTATCATATCGTATCGTATCATATCGTATCGTATCGCATTGTATCGTATCGCATTGTATCGTATCGTATTCTTCAATTTTGTCTGGAATTCAAATTGGGTTGACGATATTTCAAATGTCTGACGAGGTTAGATTTTCACATTATGTGGATGTTGACATTATGGCGTTTTGCAGGGTTTTGGTCACCGCACCTTGTGACTAAATGTGGTCGTTTTTTGTCAAGAAGATAAACAAAAGGACAAATAATTGCAGTGGAGTAAAAGCACAATATTCCCTTCTGTCATGTTGGGGAACAGAAGTAGAAAAGGCGGATTAAAATGCTCAAATACCGTAAAATTACCTAAAAGAAAATACACAAAATAAAATATGACAAATTTTTCCTTGCGTTAGGCAAAGAATTAGCAAACTGCAAAAAGAAGATGCTTTTTTCTTACCCTGGCAAAAGTGCTCTCCACCACTTGGAAAACTTCAAAATCAGACCACCAATCATGCATACGAAGGATAATAATTGACAATATGTTGGTGTAACGCTTCCTGCATGAGGCCTATTGTTTGCCTCCGACGGTCAGAGTTTCTGTGCAGATTGAGAAATGGCCTTAAAGGCATAATGCGCACAGACAGGCTGCTACTGTAGGCTGTCCATGGCCTGTTAGAGGCAGGAGGAGATTTTCGCTGAGATGGTAAAGCAGAGAATGGGACACAGTGAGTAATTGAAAACATCCCAGACAGGATGTGGTTACAAGGGAGATAGATTACACTTTGTTGAAAAGGATGTGAAGGAAACTAATGAGTCAGTATTTCAGTAATTGTCCTCAGCTAAGAATAAGCATCGACTGAGACAAGCCTGAGACAGTGGGCCTCTCTTTAGACGGCATTTAGATCACTGTGTCACCAAAGCCTAATTGCAAGGTGACCATTCTATTTGAGAAGCTAGACACTGACGCAGGACTCGGATGACGGGTGACTCGGTGCAGCTTTTAATGAGCTGCGCTGCTGTAAACACGCTTTCATGCTTTTCAGTGGTAATTATCATAAAAGAAAGAACCTTAAGGCATATGTTAATCCTTTTTTCACTATTCTTCTGCTGATATTGTTTGCTGCTGTTCGTGCTGTGTGCCGGTTAAATCAAATAAACTGTGAAAGTGTCCAAAGAATAGTGTAATTACTCTAACTTTGGCTCGGTATCGAATTATTCCTTTGAACACAACATAATCAAATGGAAGTGTTGGTTTCTCCAAAGTGGAACACACACCGACATTTCACGTGTCAGTTGACTCCCACAGTTTAGACAAGACACATGCAGACAGGAGAGTTAGTCAAGGCACAGTAACGATGGTGTGACAGTTTGTGGAGCCAATGTGATAAAACTGCTGCTTTTCTCGAGAGCTGATGTGCATCAATGCTCAGTGACGCAGGCAACCTAATCACCAGGAGAGAATGTTTGATATGCAGTATATCAATATTTTTTAAGTTGTGTTTTCTTGCTACTCTCCCTGCTTTAGGCTTTTTATGTCGGAGCATGGAAGGGCAGGGAGGTTTGCTATCACTGTCTCAGGGATTGCTTGTTTGCACATGGAAGGGCAGAGAGTTGTGCACCAGCAGGCAGTAGCAAGGCAACATTTGTGTCTGCCCTCAGCCCAATTTCTTCCCTCAGGTCTCTCCACCGAGGAAAAGCGACGCCAATACAAATCCTCGTTTGCCTTCTCCGTCGGTCACTTTCCTTCTTTGCTCATAGACCTTCAATCGAAAGTCGGCCGCTTCTCCGCCATGTTGCTTTCTCTTTCTACCTGCGCTCTACCTCTTGCTATGACACTCTCCGCTCTTCCTCCCCCTCCCTTCTTGTTGTGAGGAAGCATTTCCTGTGCGCCAGCGCGGGAATGTCGCCGGTCGACACGCAAACTAAAAAAGATATATATTGAAAAATACCGCAAGATATTAGAGGAGCCGATCGGCTTAATCAGCATTGCGTCATCTCCTCTAGTAGTGGCTTGGGTGAAACGGACCTGTAGAAGTTACGCACTATAGCGTTAAGCTTGTGCTAATAATGTTAGCAGATGTGTTTGGAAAATGTGTTTAGTATGAGACAGTTGTTTTGTCTGTGAGCCTTGTGAGTTGTAATGGAGCTGAACTTTGTGGCATTATCCTTGTTAAATGTTGCTGTTGTCACTTGCTTCATATGAGTAGAGGAAAAGTCCACTAGCTGCTAGGCTAATTTATACAATTTAAAATACCATAGACTCATGCTAAAAACATTAGCATGTTGTATTTGTGGGGAAAATGTGTCCAGATAAAGACAAGTGTTTGTCTGTGAATGCTGCGAGTTATAGTGAAGCTGATTTGTGTATTTGTGTTTGAAACTGTCTCTATTAAGCCATGTTTAATGTGTGTTTAATGTGTGTTTAATGTATGTTTTGAATCAACTAAACTTTTTTGCAGGAACAGGAACATGAACACACTTTTGTTTGGTGATATATAATGTACTTAATTCATGTGACACTATTTGACACTAGATTTTAACATACATACTATAATACCAAGGACAAGACATTATATGGATTTTCCACACATGCCAGTGCAGCCTATTACTTAAGATTGATTTCTCCTATTTCTGACATTATGTAAATATTCTGCCTTTTAGTCCTTTTAGTCCTGTGTATGCTGAAAGTCATTTGTCACTGTGAGGAAATAACAGGCCACAACATGCACATATACATAAGTACATACAGAGAAGGACCAGACCTTTTTACTGTTTAGCAAATAAACAATCCAGGAATTATGACAACCACTCTGACAAATGTATCATGACCACTTTGACACCTGCAGCAGGAAGTATTGTAACAGAGTTTAGCCGCTTCCAGCAGCCCGTTCAATGGAAATCATAAGAAACCGTGATAAAAAGCACTTTGCAGGCCAAATCAATTGATTTTTATGGTGCCGGAGAGATAGATGAAGGGATGTGTGCGCCGACTGTGGATACTGATGAATTGCCGGGGCCGAGTGGATTTTCACAACACCTGACAAGATCACGACTCGAGATTCACCACTTTCGATCCCCTGCGGGAGAAATTGGTGAGGCGAGAGGGAGAGGGAAGAAAAAAAAAAATCCAATGGTCAAAATGAAGAGATAAATCAGAGGGTGAAACAGTTCTAATAATGGAAGCTGGTTAAACGTCACTGGCTGAGAGCAAGCGCCATTAAACTTCTGATATCCTTACATGACAGATGAAATGGTGTGAAATACAGCAGCTGCCTCCTGTCATAACCTTGTTAACACGTTCTATCATGACTTGGTCTTGCACAAACAGCCGTTTTCAGAAGATGTTGACCGCTGCACCTGATTTTTTCATCCCTTTTCTCTCAAACCACAGGTATTATGACGCTTGTTAAAGAAGAATGACACGGTCCGGCTCCAGAAAGGTCAAGGGCGGCTCCAGGATCCAATCATCAGCGTCATATAGACAAAATTACAGCCATGAAAGAGGCCGAGATGTAACGGCTGGCTCACCATACTGTACACTGTAATCTACCATGTGTAGGTGAGTTTCTTTCGACACGTTTCTACTGTCTAAACTTCCTCCCAAAAAGCAGTCAGAACTCATCAAAGTCACCACGAGGTGAAGCGCGCAGGCAACTTTGAAGCATTCGCAAATTAGCCATTCAAGATGTATGCAAAGGTCAACATTGGTCAGGAAGGGGGCGGTCAGCGCAAAGCGTGATTCATGACCATCATTTGTGTTTGAAAAATTAATAGAGGGTGCCTGATAAATCATCACCCAGGCCATCCTTTGACAAAATCACTGAACTGCCATAATCCGGCGCGCCCTCCGAATGGAGACACATGCTGACTGCAAGGTCAAGATGGATGAGAGAAACTTAAGCACTTCTCGGTGAAAAGAGGACGCAGACAAGGTGGTGTGTGTGTCGCTCAATAATGACATTTAATATCGACTACTTGTTGCCGATCTGAATAGGTCTCTCGTGAGCTGGACCTTGAGGAGAAGAACAAATGTGTACTCTTACACGCACTTGACCCAGAAAAATGAAAAGAATGTCGCAAATGAAGCGTGAACTAGATGTGGAGTGTGAGCCTGTTATTGCCTGAGACTTCAGGTGGCAGGGAAACATCTGAGTGCATCTGGCCTCTTTAGTTTAATGTGGGAATATATTGAGTTTGGGATTATTTCAAATTCTACAGTGGCTTCATAGTTTGGCATTTCCAGTAATAGTATTAATGTGAGGGAGATACTTCTGCTTTCGAGAAATAAAAGTGGGATTCACATACATAGACGTAAAAGTATTTTATCATTTATTTTGGTGCATATAGTATCGCTGCAACCTTGATTGTGGTCAGCATGTCAGCAACAAACAAGGACTTTAAGGGCATTAAAGCTGCCAATCTGACAATCCGATGTCTCAGTAAAAAAACAACAGCTTTTCAGGCCACTATCCCAGGAGGAAAAACACTGATGTCTATTAAAAACAAGCATTTTTCAGATCACAATCCCAGCTGGAGAAGCAGGAATGTCTCAGGAAAAACAGCCGCTTTCAGGTTACTATCCCAGGCTGGAAAAACAGCGATGTCTTGGTAAAAATCCAGCATTTTCAGGACGCTATCTCACCAAAAAATAAACACTTTTTGGGGCCAGAATCCCAGCTGCAATGATATTTTGGTTAAAAATGGCAGCTGGAAAAGCAGCGATGTCTTCTTTTCAGGCCACAATCTTGTCTGAAGAAGCAGTGATATCGAGGTTAAAAATAACAGTGGATTCGGAGCACTATCCTGGCCAGAAAAACAGCAATGTCTAATTAAAAAAACAACCACTTTTTGGGCCACAATCCTGGCGGTAGAAGCAGTGATATATTGGTAAAAATCAAGTACTTTCAGGATGCTATCCTGGCCGGAAAAGGAGCGCTGTCTTTTCAGGAAGTAAAACAGCGAGTTCTTGGTAAAATCAACTGCTTTCAAGCCACTATCCCAGCTGGAAAAACAGTGATATTTTGGTAAAAAAAAAATCAAAAGCTTTTTGGCATCAATCCTGGCCGGAAAAGCAGGAATGTCTTGAGAAAATAATCGCTTTTAGGTTACTATCTGGTCAAGAAAAACAGCGATGTCTTGATAAAAATCCAGTGTTTGCAGGGCACTAACCCAGCTGGAAATGCCCCTTTTTGGGCCACAATCCTGGCTGTATAAGCAGTGATATCTTGGTAAAAAACAACTGCTTTCAGGCCACTATTTTGGCTCGAAGAACAGCAAAATCTTTATAATCTTTCAGGAAACTGTCCTGGCTGGAAATGCAGTGATGTCTCATTCAAAAAACAGCTACATTTTGTGCCACAATCTCAGCTAAGAATTAGTTATATCTTGATTAAACTACCTTTTGGGCCACTATCCTGAGAGAAGGCAGCCATGTATTGGTGAAAAATAAGCACTTTTTGTACCTAAAAAGACGCTTGAAATGCAGCAGTGACTCGCTAAATCACAATTGTTCTCTGATTTGTTGGCCGCAAACACTGGTCAGCACTTGTCTGCAGCTTGGCAGGCGTCTCGCCAAGATGATGAGCCAATTTTTCTCCTCAGGAGTTGGTGGAGCCCAAAATAGAGCCATTAGAGGAGTTAGTATTCGACTCACTTTTCAAATGAACAGAAGCACAAATCTAAACAAATGCTACTGTTGCTCATGTTTGCTTGATATGTAAATGTGCAGTTTGCTTACACACTGGCCATATCGACTTCATAAGGTGATAAAACATCAGTGTTGTGTTTACAGTCTTGTTCCACTGCCCTCAGGTGGCCATTAATGGTGCTACCCTCAGGTCTTGAAGCAGTAATGAGCTGTTTTTGTTCTGTGATGTCTTTCAGCAATGATGGCAATTGCTGCTAATGCTAACTGCAGAGCCCTACATTTATTCCAAGCAGAAAATGTAAAAGCTTTAAGCAAATTAACTGCGAATAGAGCTGAATTACACTCTGTTTGTGTTTTCCAGTCAGTGATAATGATACACTGTGGTGCAAACAGCAATGACTCTTAGCGATTTAGCACTCACACACACACACACACTCCACAGTTTGAATGTGTGAAGTTATAATAAGGACTTTACAGATTTGTAACAGACAGCTGCCCTACATAGTCACTGACACAGCAAAAAAAAAAAGAAGAGAGAAATGCAAACACAGGTTTTTAAATGACAAAGATGCGCTAGAGGCTGTCCGAGCCCGATGCTGCAAATCAGGTGGCGGGGGAATGCTTCTTTTGTAACAAAAGACGAGTCATGTTCCATGCAATAGCAGCCAGAGGGCAATGTCCGGCGCCGGAGCTCAATATCTGCTGTGTAACATGTGATTCGCCTATCTCCCACAGAAAAAAAAAAAAAAAAAACCTCGACACAGAGGCTCTGCCTTCACAGCAGATTAAACTTCAGTGGTGTTGATGCTAAGCCTGGACTCAATGCAATCTTCTCAATGCCAAAAGACGTTTGATTATGGTTTAAAATATTGAAACAGCTTGAGGATTGCTCGGGTTATCTTGCTCAGCACACGCAAAGTTGGAAACACCACTGGCGAGATTAGATAAATAAAGTGCCCCATGTTTTCTCCAACTATTTAAATGTAGTAAACTACTACTTTTTCACTGTACCCCGAAGGATGTGCCAAATACTCATTAATGAGTGCAAACACACATATACTCGTCGGCTAATGCGCACCTGCAGCCTCTCCAGCACCATATGCATATGTGAGCGCGTGCACACATGCTCATATTTATCTCTGTCTCTTTCTCTCTCAGTCTTCCTCTGTTTCTAAAATAGGAATATCAGTGATGAGCAGTGCAGCTGGAGACAATAAACTGGTAGAAGAACCAATTACCAGCAGGTGACAAGCTGGTGGTTCAGGGCTTTCAACATGTCATTATCTGCACATCGACATTTCCAAGAGCCCTGACAGGCCATTTCTGAGGCTGCCATGGCAAGCCGCCATGATAAACCCGGGGAGAAGAGAGAGAAGGGGAGGGGGACCAAAAGCCAGAGTGAAAGAGTGTCTTTGCACGCGCGCTCTTACTCACTTTCACATACAACCACACAGATGTAATGGCGGCTGGGAGGCGAGGGGGGGGGCTACTGTGGTAATCAAGGAGCGTGACTTAAAACAAGTGTGGATGTAACAATAATTGATAGTTAAGGACAATAAAAACAAGTCTAAAAAGATCATTACAACCTTAAGGAAAATTGTTTGTAAATTGAATGTATGAGAAGTGTGACACATTTTTATTTTTTAAGCACAGTGAATTACCAGTACAAAGCTTTTATTTTGAAGTGCGCTTTCCTGCTGTAGAGGGATTGACTGACTGATAGCTTCTTGACAGAGACAGCAAGTATGACACTGACTATATTTAACTGTGTGGACCTTGAACTAATGACTAAAGAGAAATCTGGACTCTGTGGCTGGACTAGTCGGGAACCACTGGTCTAAACTCTCCTTTGAAAACAGTCTTAAAAGCAACAAGAAATATGTCCTTGATCAGATTTGCAGGCTGCTTTTGGGAGCCCGAAATTCCTGATTTTACGCCAGCTTTTCTATAAAGTTGTGATACATGTTGCTATACGTATTGGCATTTTTTGCAATTAAATTGCATTGGCAAGTTCAAATTTGCAAACGTAGTTGTGATACTGTGATGCAGTTGATAATGGCAGGGGTCAACAACAACTGATCGGCAACTTTTTTTAATTTACTTATTGGGTCCTGCTGATCCCAAATAGCGAGGAGAGATAAAAAAATATATACCAAACAAAAGTTCGGGTCTCAGGAGGATATTTTGCCACACGAGCTGAAGCCCAGCAGCAGCGGCTAACATCCCACACCGAGCCATTAACCTCACACCGACACCAAAACGGCTTGACTCTGTTGTTAAACCTGTTTGTAACCGTTTGGTAGTGTTAGCCGTGTGATGCTAACAGTTAGCCTAGTGCTTGGGGGTGTGTGGCTTTGTCCAGGACGCAGAGCTCTGAACCTGCAGCTTCCACCAGGGTCCTTAGACGTGATTCCAGGCAGGTGCTCTGGCTAACAAGAAAACAGAAATCACAGATAAAAGTTTCAAAAAATTCTACGTATTTGGACAATGTCCCAGTCTTCTGAATTTTGGTGGAAATGTTTTCCCAGGCCCAGTTTTTCTGGTTGTCGTTATAAGTTGCCAGCACCGTATTGAGCATCTTGTCTTCTCGCTGCTTCTGCGATCCCCGCTATTTGATCAGCAAAAGCCAGGTGGCAACCGCCGCAAGTTTAATATGCCGGCCTCATTCGAAACTGCTTCCCCTCAGTGACTGGAGGTGGCAAGTTGCCGCGCTGTCATGTGAAAGCTCTTTAACTGGTCTATTACAAGGTCTTTGGAACAGGTAGCGCTAGAACAGGTGCACATATTTAGTCACTGTCTAGCAGCAGGAAGTAAAACATCAAAACTAGCGACACATTTCAGACTAAAAGCATGTAAATAAAACCAAACACAGGTATTAAAACCATCTGAAACACTACATATAAAATCATGGAATATAAAATAGCACCCAGCAAACATACAGATATGAATACAAGAACACAAATCAAACCAATCGTGTGACACATACACAGACAAAAAAAGATTCTTCTTCTGGCCAATTCTTGACACATATAGATATACATAGCCGCGGCTTTCTGTTCCTCCTCCCCAGAGTTGCCGAGCTGCTTAAAGATGATTCCCTTTATATGTGAAATGGTAATTGTATTTCTCTAATCTAATCCCATTAGAACCCCGTACCTCCTCTGCAAACTGCCCCGAGGCAATTACACAAAATGTCAATGAATTAAGTAATAGCTTGGTGGCAAGCCAGGGGTGCTCACCGTTGATCACGGCTGTCAGCAGAAAAACGCATCTGTCAACAGCAAACGCGCACACCCGGGTCCACACAGCCTGGGTACACACACACACATAGTCAGTGGTGTTGTTCCACGAGCCATTTAACCTCTCTGTAGGACACACACTCGCACATTGTTGGCACTCCACAACCCATTTAACTCCTGTCCAGAACACACAAGCACACCCACACACACAAAGGGGGGGAAGAAAATGCAGCTGGTGAAACTGAGTGTGTTGCTCTTTGTGGTGGGAATGTGTCTCTGTCCCGGAGTCGTGCCGGCTTCGTCTGTGTTACAGATAAGACACCAAACAGGGCAAAATATTCTCTGGACTTGTTTAGCTGCAGGCTCGGAATACAAATGCAGGTAATCTGTTTGTAACTGCTGCATACAATAAGGGATGTCGGCTATTGAGGCTACTTTACACAAGCGTTTGCACATAGATCATGCATTAGTAAGCACTCGGCTGGATGGAGGAGGCTTTGTGTAAATGATAGAAGTGATTGTGGAGCACTGAATGGAGTCTGATTGAAAGTGCATGTGCGACAGTGAACAACAGGATTATTACAATTGATGTTGGATGAGCAAACTGATCTAGCTGAAATATTTAAACGTGTTTCAGTGTTAAGTAATGTGGTTTGTTTGGTATTTAAAGCTGCTGTTTGGTGACTTCTGACCAGTAGTATGTTAATAAAGGGGAAAGTTTATGCTCCAGCCTCATACTTGCATGTTGGGTTTCTACCAGAACATGTTTACATGCTTTAATGTTCATTTTTCTTCACACTGTCTGTGCTGGAAACACCTGGATGCACCCTCTGTCTTAAACACTCATTTTTAGCATCTGTCTCTTTAAGCCCCCCTCCCGAAAAACCGTCTGCTCTGACTGGTCGGTGTTTCCGGATCTTCTTTATCTCGGCGTCTCTGCACCGTCACTCCAGCTGTGGAATAACTACACCGGAGAATGGCAGCACTTTTTACCATGAAAGATCAACAACAAAAGCTTCCTCATTACAGGCATCACAATGTTGCATGTTCCAGCAGGGATATGATTTGGAAATGTGCAGAAATTATCAACATCGGCAACCAAGATTACATGTTTTCCTGATTTAAGCATGTAGCTACGTGTAGTAGTGTACTTACAGCTTAAGACTGTAACAGAGTATAGTGGCAAAAATTACCAATAAAAGCTTCTAAACCAAAATCGTAAGAAGCAGACATGTTCCAGCAGAAATATGATCTGAAATTGAGTAGAAATTAACAACATCTGCAACCAAGATTACACATTTACCTAACGTTAGCATGTAGCTACATGTAGCAGTGTACTTGCAGCCCAGGAATGACTTTAACAGGGTATAGTGGCACTTTCTACCATGAAAAATCACCAATAAAAGCTTCTTAACCAAAATTGTAAGAAGCAGACATGTTCCAGCACAAATATGATCTGAAATTGAGTAGAAATTAACAACATCTGCAACCAAGATTACACATTTACCTAATGTTAACATGTAGCTACATGTAGCAGTGTATTTACAGGTACAGAATAACTGTAATGGAGTATAGCGCCACTTTCTACCATTAATTAAACAAAATCTTCTCAAACAAAGCAAGAATTTGATCCAAAATTGGGGAGAAGTTAACATCAATAGCAAAAAAATGTAAGAGTAGCGTCTTCCACTGTTGAAATTCAACAATAAAAGCTACCAACCAAAATCTTCACAGGCGAATGTTCCAGCAGGAATATGATCCAAAATCAGGGAGAAATTAACAATATTAGCAACCAAGATTACATGTTTTGCTGATGTTAGCATATAGCTACATGTAGCAGTGTACTTGTCGTCAGGGAATGACTATAACGAAGTAAGTAAATCAATCAATTAAAGCCTCCAACCAAAATCTCTACAGTCCAACAGGAATATGATCTGAAATCAGGGATACAGGAATTATATCAGCAACCAAGATTACGTGTTTCCCTGCCATTGTTATGTAGCTACATGCACCTTAGCTGTGGACCTGCAGCTGGGTAAAGACCGTACCATACAGCGGCATTTTCTACTGTGGGTATGATCTGAAATCAGGTTAAGACTTACATCATTGTTGCCCTGATGTTAGCATGTAGCTGCATGTAGCATTGTATGTAATATAAACACTTGCAGTAGCTGCCTGGAGCAGATGACCATGTAAAGAAATCCGTTATGAGCTGACGTCAGCTTGTCTCTAAAGTAGAAACAAAACGTTGGAAAGAATATTCAATTTTAAATTCACTTTTCCTTCATTATTTGAAACTTTGGCCACATGTTATACAAACACCTGACATTGTGCCATTATATATATATGACAGAAAATAAGAAAAAGAAAAACACGTCCTCTTTAATGCTAATGTAAGCACCTGTTGGATGTAATAGTCCTCTGACTTGTGCTTTAGCCTTGCTCCGGGCTGCACTGCCTGCGTCCCCCAAGTGTTTGAATGTCTCCACCAGCCACTCTGTTCAATTCAATTCAATAATCTCACAAAGCCTTGCAGGGCAACTGAAAAGCAGACAGAGCACAGACACCATTATGTTGCACGCTTATTATTTTTCTACTGACTCTTTTGCCTGTTGCGGCCTGCAGAGATACAGAAAGACAGACAATGCTCCGATGTTTCAGAACGATGTAGAGACACAGAGTGAAGGGCTTTGAGTTGATACTGTGGCTTGTAGATAAAGATTTTCAGAAAAATGTATTTCTGTCTTTCTCCTCTTTGAGATAACTTGCTTTTATTGCTATCAACACTTGCAGTGTGCATCATGTATTCTGAACGATACCGTAATCTCTGTGTAGAGGCTCAGGTGAAATGTGTTCAGGTGTTAATCCAGAAGTGTCCGTTCGACTCTGCAGGTGCAGTGAATGTGTCTGAATGTCAGGCTGGGTTCTGCTATGAAATTGAGTTAGAGGCTCTGTGAATGTGAACCACTGAGGTGGGGTGGGGGAAGAAAGAAAAAAAAAAAACCTCTTAGCCAGCAGGACGCCTCTACTTGAGCACAGAAGCTGTCACTATTCATGAAGGTCCGATTTGGGCAAAGAGAAACAGAGAGGGAAGAAGAAAACAGCAAGCAGTGCAGATTCAAATGACAAACTTATTTTTTTGCCTTTAGGAGGTGAGGAACGAGTCACCGGTTGTTTATCTATGAAATGGTGCTGCACACTAAAGTTCTCTCTTTTTTATATATATATTTATTACACCTTTCAGACCTTATAGTTCTTTGTTTAACGTCTTATTTCATGGAGGAAGCAGAGAAGCCGATAGAGATCTCACAGACTGTAACTGGCTGTCGTACAACAGCAGCATGGTTTGAAACTCTAATTGTGGTGTAAGCTTATGTGTAGTGGTTTGTGTCAGAGGTGCGACCAAGTCACTGATTTGCAAGTCACAAGTAACTTGGCACTCAAGTCCCAAGTCAAGTCCTGAGTCCTGAATTAGTCATAATGCGTTCTTGCCACAGAGTAATAATATATTACATTTACAAAAATCAGGGATGCTTTGTAGCCTACTATTAATTTGTTTGTTGGGAGTTGTCGTCTCTGTTTCCAGTCTCTGACCCCCACATTTGGATATGGCAGTTATTTTTGGTGACCATTGTATAGTTTTTGCATGTAACAAAATTATCTTTGGTAGCTATCGTTTTGCCCAACTGGTGCTTCTTGTTTGGATGCCGTTGGACTGGTTCAAAGTAGGAATGTCAGCTTATTTCTTTTGACAGCCTGACACCGATTAACAGATGACAAAACTGGTTTATGTTTAAGATGAAACCCAAAAATAATGTTAGCTACAAAAGGTCCTTTTTTAGTTTGGCGCTTCATTGTCTCAGTGAGGTGGTGAAATTTGAATGTCTTTAATGTCTGTTAATGTATTTCTGTTGCGTTTGCTGACAAACAGCTAGCTAGTGCCCACTGCCCACCATCCTGTCTCCACCGGTTAGCTAATGTTAGCCTCGGCTGCTCTGCACCGCATAGATACCACTCTGCCGGTTCAGGTGGAAGTTAACTAGCAGCTCCGCTCATGTGGCGATGTTACGGGGTGATCACACAGAAATGAGACTCTAGAGACGCAGGCGCTTCCATATTCCTTATTCCATGCGCGCTAGCTACTGGCGTCTGACGCTCAAAAAGTTGATAATATTTAAACTTTTAAGCGTCTACGCATGTCTAAAAGGAAGTCTACAAAAACGGCCTCTAAAAAGATTTGAATGCCGATGAGAGCCATACATAGGAAAACAATGATTTTACTGGCGTTGCATTTCTAGCGTTTCATCTCGGTGTGATCGCTCCCTTACAGGAACTTTCCAGACTCCCCAGTGAGCATATGGCTTCATTTTGAGCCACAAACCCATTTTGGTGGGTGCGTTCCGAATCGCATACTTTTCCTCTTTACTTTTAGCTGGTGCTGCAGCTGCCCTTCAGAAGTACATACTGTTGCATGCATTATGCACGTAATCGGTACATACTGCTGTCTTAAAAAATTACGCCCTGAACCCATTTGCTTTTATATTGGTTACCATGGAGATAAAAGTTTACCTTTAAAGTTATAACTACACCGGCTGTAGATTCACATATTATTCTCGACTGTCAAGTTACATCTGCATTTCTCTGTCATTGTTATTTCATTGATGCTTAAAAGTGTGCATGTAACTCTGGGAAAGATACCTACACTTTGGGTTGATAGTTCGGTCCGACTACTGACTCAAAGTGTAGGTATTTGACCACTTGGAAATGAGACTCAACAGTCAGCTATCTTTCTCCAGTTATGTACAGCACCTTCAGATTGAGTTTGAAATTGAAATTGACCTGAGTTGTGAGTATCAAGTAAACACAGGTCAAACCACAGCACGACTGTCTTCTTATAGATGCTGGTTTCATCCACGCAACACCACTGCAAAACAGACATCTCATCAGGATGACTGACAGCTGTTTGGGCAGAACTTTGTCCAGCGAAGGCAGCATGAGGTGGGTATACAAACCAGCTCTGGCCTCCAGGCAAAAAGTTGCATCCTGTAGCCATACTGTAAATAGGTAATGTGATACGGGATGGATCAAGTCCCAGCCGGCCCAGCGTTACATCACCGTCTAATTGTTTTATATGGACAACAACAAAGTCAAGGTTACTCACCAGCTCCAGACTGTCATGACACAGAGCTGCCATTTTATTTACAGTGTGCAGGCCAGGAAGCATCAAATGATGATGAATGCACAATGCACCTAACTAGTGAGCAAAAAAGTTTTTCCCTCTCAGCTGGACTGCTCGTGTCCAGGATTTAATTTGCCTTTCTGGCTCATTTGTTTCATTTCCTGGTCGTCAGCTAATTTTTGGCACCGGCCTCAGCAGAGGATTTGCTGTTTAACGCACATTGTTTATCACGTCTGCATATGCATCTTTGCCTCGTGTTGGTTTTTTTTTTGTTGTTTTTTTTTTTTGATCACAGCAAAAGCGCAACGGAGCACAGATGACACCATTTCCTGCCCAGTGGCACCATCTGGCTGCGGAGGATTCTCTTAATTCTCGTTCTTATCCTCCTTGCTTACCTCCTGCTCATTCCTCTCACCATCCTCTAAGAGCTTCCTCCCTGGTCATTTCTCTGGCTTGGTAAACATCCTTAGACAGCACTCACAGTGTGGTTCTCAGTCCGTCTTCCGCTCTCTCTGCCTCTCTCCCACTTTCTTCCCCACACTTTCCCCGCATGCCTCTCCCTCAGCGTTCCTCTCCCTCCCTCGCTCCTCTCTTTTTTCACCCCCGTCTCTCTGTTCGTCGCTGACAGCTCCGCTCCTCAGGAGCACTGAGGGGAGCAGAGAAAACAAAGATTTGGTTCAGTGGCTCTGATCTTGATTTTCTGCAGATTGGATGGAAGATTAGGAGGAGCTTTTATTCATACACCACACAATCACTTCCCCCTGCAACTGCAAACCATGACTGCAGACCACAGGGGTTGCAGCTATCAGCACAAATGTGCCATCTGTGACAAGGCGTCTCTATGTTTTCTACCTAAAACCATGACTAGACGGGGAACACAGCGTACTGAACAGAGGTCCCAGAGAAACTGATGTGAAATTCAGGATGGGAAGGAGGGCGAAACAAAGGAACAGTGAGATGCATATAAGCCTAAAGTAAACTATCACAACAGGTGAGAAGAAATGAATCAATTCTGCCGTGTTCTCTTTGTGTTTGCAGAGTTTCGGCTCCTCAATAGAAACAACAATTAACATTTTGACAGAATCCAGCTGTAAATATTGCATCAGCATTTAAAGTTTTAGATTTTAAAGTCATTAAAGATCAGTAGCTAGTTCTTTTCTCCTTGACTTAATTTTCCCTCAGCTGATGGACCTACTTTAGGGTGTTGCACAGAATCCTTGAGAAAGTTGATCATAGTTAAGTAAGATATTGTGCAGTAGTTTAACTTAATTTAAGAGCTAAGACCAAGATAAGGAGAAAACCTTACATACTTCAGTGAACATTTTAAGGAAACCTGAAGGAGCAGATGTGTTTTGCGCCTTAACATGGACTTTAAGGAAAATCTTACCTTTAAGGTGTTTTGTGCAACCGCCCCTGTGACTTTTTGTGAGAATTGTAGATCGCCTCCCATGTGCCAAGCTTGAACTCCTGGTTAGTGTTCTTTGATTCAGAGGTTTTTACCAGAGCCGAACTATCCGCAGAGGTCGTCTCCTCTCCGAAACAAATTGACTCTGTGATTAAAACCCCTAAAAACACGGCATAAAGCAGTTTCACGTTTAAAATCAGTGTTTTTCTGATGCTGTTTTGCTCGTCGGAGACAGGACGCTAGCCCTGCATCTGCAAGTGTGTGCTCACCTTTTATCTCTGATAACTTTAGATCCAGACTGTCAGGAGATTTCTACCGGGAGCCGAATCATCCGCAGAGGTCTCTTCCTCTCCAAAACAAACGGACTCTGTGATTAAACCCCCTCAAACAAACGCAATAAAGCAGTTTCACCCTAAAAATCAGTGTTTTTCTGATGCTGTTTGGCTCGTTGCAGATTGGATGCTAGCCCAGCACCTGCTACAGTGTGCTCACCTTTTTCTTACGATCCAGACTCTACCGGGAGCCGACGTATCCACAGAGGTCTCCTCCTCTCCGAAACAAACAGATCTGGTAGTTAAAAATGGTTGAAGCTGTTTCTGCTGTAGGAACATGGCGATGCAACATGGCCAGGTGAAGCACCGCTCGCTATGTAGATATCAGCAGCTTACTTATTATTTTAAATTACATATCTGCCAATATACTATCCTAAATCCAACACACTGGACCTTTAAACTGCAGCCGCGGCCTTGAAAGGCAAATAAATGGTTTGCAGGGATCCACAAGCCCTCATTCTCTGACAGAGCGCTGCACACTGAGAAGATGAACTGGAGGAATAAAGGGAGCTCAGCAGTAATCTGGAGGTTTAAGGGGGGGAAGACAAAGAGGACTTTGTTGTGACAATAACAATAGATATTAAGGTATAAAAAACTTTTACCAGTTTGTGGATATTTTCTTCAATATATGTGATTTAGCTCGATTCGAACCAGCTCTGGTGCTCTGTGCCGCTCTCGGGTGGCGGGCGAAGACTCGAGAGGGCACAGCGAGCACAAAACGGCGAGCCAGCTCGCTAGTCATTGATCATACCTCTGCGTGAGCTCTGCTTTACTCGCCGCATTCCCTGGAAAGACGCGGGGAAGTTTTATTTTATACCTTCATAGGTGGCGAGAAAATCACATCATGACAATTTTTTCCTTCTCTTCTGAGGCAGAAACAGTGAGAGGGAGGAAGAGACAAGGAAAAGAAAGCAGGCACACTCTCATCAGGCAGGGCTCTCAGCCTCCCCTCTTTCATCTCCCGGTTTTATTTCTGCTTTGATTTTAGATTTGTACACCCTCTCACATTCTCAAGAGCTGGAGATCCCATAGCCTTGGTGGGCAAGATTACAGCAATAAAACTGTGTCTTGTAACAACGGCGATGTGGGTAAAAAAGGAAGTGAAGCTGTACGTCAAAAGAGCTCTGACAAAAGTAGTTTGATTTGTGGCTTTATATTCAGGAGGGTGGAATAGAAAGGCATAGTACTCAAGTAATTTGATCTATTAATAGCATTTGTACCCATAAGAGCAGGTTGTGTAGCCGACCACCACAGGTTAACACTTAATTTTAAAATGTTGGTTCATGACCAGATATTTGTTAAACTAACAGCATCCCGTATTTCTCAATTTATGTGGTGTGATTGATGCAGTACTGTAAAACCATCTGATCACCACAGTATAGCTGCTGAATGTTTCCAAATTCATTCATTGCTTACAATGCTAACTAGTGCAGCTAGTGCTAAACAGGAAGAACCAAAAAGACAGAAGATGGGCAGGGCAGGGTTTTTCCAAGCCTTGCTTCTGCTTCCCAGTGGCCACTTGTGGTATTGCATGAAAAAAATCCCCTTTGGTCAAAAAAAGCATTTTTGCAGGTGTCTAAAATTGTTAAGGACATTTTGGACTCTAAACAACTTCAGTCTTTAATTTCGTGAACTTTCCTTAAGATGAGAAAGCGATTTAAGAATCTGTGAAGCCATCACAATGAGCGGGGGCCAGCCGGAGAAACATTGCTAGAAACTTTCTTGGCATATGTGCGAGGCGAGCAACTCCATTGGATTGAATAGGCACCAAATTGGGGTCTGGTATCTATTTCTAATTGCACATCTAAGATTCAGCCCCACAGAGCTGCTAGCATGGCTGTAAACTCTTTTGTCTTCACTGTGTGCGCTTCATTTCCCGTAAAACACCTGTTCCACTTTCAACAGCCTAATCTGCCACTTACCAGCCTGTTGTTACAGTGACATCAGCATCTTAATATTGGCATAAGTAATAAAGCAAACAAGGGGCTGAATGCTTCAGCCTCGTCAAGCCAACAGCTACCTGCTGTGTTTTCGGGGAGCGCCCAGCGTGGCGCTTTCCTGAAAGCCAAAATCCGTCTCTAAAGCGCTTGAAAAGTTTGAACCCCTCCGATTGTGAGGCGAGGCACACGCTGCATGGTAATCTCAGAGTTGTAAACAGAAATGGGACAGACAGTTTCTAATCAGAAAAGGCTGGAGGCGTTTACAGACAGATGAAAAATAAATGGAATGAAGTCAAAGCAACAGTGCAGCACCATGTGAGCAGAAAAATAATGATAATGCTCAGATTTTGTTCTTATATCTTTGTTGAAGCCTTGGCACAGCTTGCCCCCCTTGTATCTCTGGCTTTCATCAATTTTAAATAACAGCAACAACAGGCGTCAGACTTTTAATTTAATTTATTTGCCGACTTCACCGCACCACTTGGACCTGCACATAAAAATGCACCCAACTCGTAATCTCCCCTGGGCCCTCAGCAGTGACGTGACCTTAACAATACAATATATCTGACTTTGAAAATCAAATTACACGTGCATTTCACATAAATACATTCACATCAGTGGCAGTCTGGGGAGAAAAGAAATGGGTCGTTTACATTTTCTCTATTGATTTCCCCAAAAGTGCCCTGGCAGCAAATCAGCTTCCTCTTGGTCTCTCTGCTCTGTGTCACCACTTATAGAGAAAAAAAGAAGTGGGCTGTTTTTCACTCTTGCTTTTATTTCATTATGAATTCAGCATTTTTATCCAATTGGGGAAAGACATTTTAATAGTTCAGAAGTCATTCTGGGAAGTCAGTTATCTCCCAGTCCTCTCTTCTCTCTGCTTCCTGGCAGTAATCGTGTCCAGGACTAATAGAGGCCACATTAGCACGTTTATACATTATTAATGTTGTCTTTTTTGGAATGCACTGTACACATGAGCTTTACATAATATGTGCCTCTGAATTGTGCCTGTGAACACATGTCCAGTGTCAGTGTCATATGGCTAACAGCTCAATATATTCTCATACACATCCCATGACATCTAAAGAATCAGCACCTATGAATTGTCCCAATATGTACTTAACGTAAAGTTAGGTACATAACATAGTTACGAAGGTTAGATTAAGGAAAATAATCATAGTTATGTAATTAATATAAAGTTACATACCTAACATAAAGTCATGTGTATTAGGATTAGGAAAAGAATCATGGTTGAGCATTGTCATTATGTATTTAAGAATGTTACCTATTTAATGTAAAGATATGTAGGTTAGGTTTAGAAAGGTAAAGTTACATAACTTAGCTTTAGAAAAAGAATCATGGTTGGGTGTCAGCATGTTATGAGTTTAACTTCTAGTTACATACTTATCGAAAAGTTAGGTTTGTAACGTAAAGTTACATACGTAGGTTAAGGTTGGGAAAAGAATCATGGTTGTCCTGTTATGTAATGTATATAAAGTTACGTACTTAACATAAAGTCATGTATATCAGGTTTAGGAAAGGAATCATGGTTGGTTGTCGCCACATTATGTATTAACAGAAAGTTACATACTTAACGTAAAGTTATTTAGATTAGGTTTAGAAAAGTAAAGTTACGTATGTTTGTATTAGGAAAAAAAAAACATGGTTGGACGTTGTCATGTTATGTATTTAACGTGAAGTTCCATACTTAACATAAAGTCATGTATGTAAGTTTCAGAAAAAGAATCACGGTTGAGTATCGTTACATTATGTGGTTAATTTAAAGTTATGACTTAACATAAATGTAGGTTAGGTTTTAGGAAAAGAATTGGGGTTGGGCATCAGCATGTTATGTATTTAACCAATAGTTACATACTTAACATAAAGTTAGATACATAACATGAAGTAATGTATGTTAGTTTTAGGAAAAGAATCATGGTTAAACATTGTCACATTATGTATTTTAACGAAAGTTACACACTTAGCGTAAAGTTATGTAGGTTAGCTTTAAAAAGTAAATTTACTCGTCATCATGTTATCTATTGAAGTTACGTAGCCTAGGTTTATAAAAACATGGTTGGGCATCATCACATTACGCAGTTAATGTTAAGTTTGACATAAAGATACGTAGGTTAGGTTTAGGAAAGTAAAGTTTTGTACGTGAGGTTCAGGAAAAGAATCATGATTGGGCGCTGGCACATTATGTATTTAACGTAAAGTTACAAGCTTAACATAAGTTACATAGGTTTAGGAAAGTAAAGTAAGATAGATTAGGTTCAGGAAAAGAATTGAGGTTGGGCGCTATTCTGTTATTTTTTAACATAAAGTTACATACTTAATGTAAAGTCATGCAGGTGAGCTTTAGCAAAGTAAAGTTCCATAGGTTAGGATTAGAAAGGAATCATAGTTAGGCGACGTCACATTATGTACTGTTATGTAACATAAAGTTATGTCCTTAATATAAAGTCACATAGGTTAGGTTTAGCAAAGTAAAATTACATTACATAAAGTCGTGTACTTACTACTTACTACTATAGCGTAAAGTTGCGTAGTTTAGGTTTCTAGGTTTAGGAAAGGAATTATAGTTGGGCGTTGCCACATTTCATACGTACGTAATGTAGTGCACTTAGTATACAGTTACGTAAATTAGGTTTAGGAAAATAAAGTTAGATAGTTAAGGTTTAAGAAAAAGAAAGGAAAAGAAAAATAGTTGGTTGTTACGACATACTTAATGGAAAAGAAGCACGGTGACTACGTACCTTGAAGTAACTTAAAATTCACTTGGTTTCGAACATCGTTCTTTGTTAAAAAAGTCCTGTGTTTGTTTTAACCATCCACCATCTTAACCTGCCTCCATATGCAGACGTTCACTCTTTACACTACTTCCTTCTTTTACTCAGCCCATTGGTCACGTGATCACAGCCTTCCTGATTACACGGGATATATACAAATTCTGGTGCGTTACTTTTCATTGTACAGCCTGAGCAGCTTATGCTTGAAGAAATAATCAACTAATTACGTTGAAAATAAATCAGTTGCACTCTGGTAAGATCACCATTCAATCACCCTGCCTGACCTACTTAACAGTCTGAGCGCCAAGCCCCGTCTGTGAGTGTATTTGCATTAGCACATATATCTGTACACGCCCATTTGTGCAGCATCCCAGTCCAGGCCTGTTCGCTTGGTACGACACGTCTGACCTTGGTGTCCTCTCCGCTTGGCACTGAGATGAGAACCCTGTCTAATCACACTGAGCCATGCCTCAGCTCCTGCAGGATTTGGCTCGCCACCACCCTGACAATTTTTGACTCCACATGGCCCTTCTGTGGCCCGACAGCTAAATACCAACACATGCTGCTATCAATAGCGTTAAATGCCAATTACATGCTCTCCCCCAGACTTTACTGGCAATTAATGGCAGTGGAGCAAAGCTGTCCTGTTACAAGTTTAATTGATGTATGCACTGTCCTGTTGTTGTTGTTGTTGTTTGTAACCTTGTGGCAGACAAGTGGAAGCTGAAGTCATATCTAGAGACTAATACAGTACGGGACTGTAGTGAAATTATTTGGGAAGGGATAGAAGCTGTCGACTCTCCCCTTGATTTATGAAACGAAAATGTTTCAGTAACAGTTTAGTTTAAGCAGCTATATAAGTGACAACACAATGACATTGTTAAAGGGTTGCTTGTACTGTAGTGATGAACCTACAGAGAATTATCCAACCCAGTCACCAGAATAAATGTTGGCATGTACGCGCCTGCAAACCACACATATGTTACCTTTGTCCATTATTATGTAGCTTCACATTTTGATAATGTTGTAGTGAAGATGTTTGGTTTAGGCACAAAAAACATTTGGTTATGGTTAGGAAAAGATCAGGTTTGGCCTAAAATACCCAGTTTGGAGGCACAAAGTCTTGTTAAAAAACAGTCACTTTTAGTTGCACTATCCAAACAGGATACGCAGCAACATCTCAGTCAAAAAACAACCGCATTTTGTGGCACTATCTCGGCAGACAGTGCAGCTATGTCTTTAAAAAACAACAACCATTATTCGTGGCACTATTCCGTTAGGAAACGCAGCCATGTTTTGGTAAAGAAACAGACACTGCAGGAAATGCATCAACATCTTGGTAAAATAACACGCTTCTTGTGGCACTATCCCATCAAAAAAACAAACACCTTTTCATGCCAGTATCCCAGCAGGAAATGTATCAATGTCTATGTCTCTGTAAGAAACAACCGCTTTTCGTGGCTCTATCCCGACTGGAAACGCAGAGATGTCTTGGAGAAAAACATTAATTGTCCTGACGCTAAACCATCAGAAAAAGTAGCGATATCTCGGTTTAAAACAAACAAACTTTTTGCACCAATCTTGCTGAAAATGCAGCGATGTGTTGGTTAAATAACAACTGCTTTTCTCGCCACTAACCCAGCAGAAAACGCAGCAATGTCTCTGGAGGAAACACAATGATGGCTCGCTAAAAAAAAACAACCATTTTTGTTTTTTGCTGGTCTCAAACATTAGTCTGCAGCTTGACAGGTGTCTTGTCTAGGTACCATGTCTCGACCATTCTGTCCACTGTCCACTTCCTGATGACAAAGTCAGCTAATATACTACTATACGTCGATATGATACATATGAACTGTACAAATGTAACGTGTCAGTGGTTTGCAGAAAGGTACAATGCCAACATTGCCTTCTTATTACTGGATGATTATGTTGCTCAGTAACTGATGTGTAAATGTTTGCTGAAAGGTTTGCCAATGTAAGTGGCCAAAAAAATCATTTGTTGCAGGGTTAACTGGAAGAACAGATGATGAACTGTTGTTTTCCGCATCAGCTGTTTGATGGAGCGATTTTAACTTTCTGTCTATTATGGAAAGATAACTAAACTGAAAGAATGAAATTAAATTCAGTACAAGAAAAAGATAAAACACCCCCAACTGCTCCTCAAAAAATTAAAATTTGCATAACCTTCCCCACTTTTTCTGACCCACCACCCTACTCTGATCATCTTTGCACATTCTCTAAATAATATCTTTTTAATGCAAGTTATCATTTGGAAATTAATACTGGAAATTAGTCCTATTTCAGTGCTGAACCCATTCAGGTACCCCCATTATTCCAAACTAATGGCACTGTTGGTATTTAAATGAAATAAAGAACATTTCCCTGCTGCAGCCTGCGCTCACAACCAGCCCGTCTACTGCACCCGAGAGGGCCAAAAATGGAACGAGATGCTTTTGTTTCACTCCAAAACAAAGCAATCATTCAGATTGATCTAATGCTAGAATAACTGCTGGCGCTGCAAATGTGTGACGGCTTATTTCCCCACTTCATCATTCCATGGTCAGTAAAGATTGCATCGGACCAACAGCGTCCTCCTAAGGACACGGAGGTGTAATTGGCTGATTGGTTGCCTCGATTGAATTCAGCTCTGGATGTTTCCATAGGTTAGGATCAGACTAATGCGAGCGTGAGGGAAGGCGGTGCAGTGCAGCTGACACAGCCGGAGCAGCTAAGCAAATACAGTGGTAGGTGAAAGGCAGGGAAGACAGCGTTAATGTCTGGCTGGATGAGAAATACAGCAGGTGAACCAGTGTGTTTTACCTGTGCCTCAGTTGTCAATAGAGTAGAGCGTGATGGTAAATTGAACAAAGCTGAAAAGCGCTGACCAATTTGCCTGGAAATGTTTTCTAAGCGCTCACAGTTTCATAAATTTATTACAAAATATCTTTCATCCGTGCATGATTTAACAGCGCATTGATTCATCTGCACCTTCTTTTCAACTGTGCAATCTGGGAAACTAACCAAAGCCATACAGTCTGTCATTCACTCAGAACTGGCTTGATCCAGACATTCACATAACAATGCCTAACACGGTATGTTGCTGGTGGTGGTGGATGGTGGTGGGTGGGGGTGGAGTGTGGGAGGGGGAGGCAGAGACAGCTTGGAGAGCGCTGATGAAAAATATGGGCAGTAATAAGGAACAATAACAAATGCTGGAAGGTGATGCAGACTACACCGTGAGCCAACCTCCACTATTTGCTCCGGGGCCTGGCTGGTCTTCGTGCCAGTTTCTTTGTCTGTCTGTGTTTGGGAGAGAATATCATGTCAAACTTTCTGCCAGAATTTGATGATTTAGCGTGTCCTCAGTTAACAGCAAATATGGTTAAAGCAATGAGTGTTGTTTGACTTCCTCTCCCAAACAAAAGAAAGGGGATAAGAGAGCAGCATGTGTTGGTGCTGAGGGATAGCTGCGAGGGATGAACCCCGGTCCAAATATGTTAGTCGGGAAAGCAGAAATAATTCTATGGAAACGGATATTTATTCTACCTGAAGCTTGCTCGTTATTATTCGGGGGAGAAATTGGCATGTTTTTGCATCATGTTTTTTGATTCATATTATTCTGGATAGCCACAAGATGACAGACTTCGATTTTAATCATTTAGTTTCCTACACATTAAAAAGTGATCGCTGTATTCTGATCGCTACCAAGGATTACAGCACTTTATCCTGTTAAAACAATATCACAACTTGGATTCATTTTTTATGAAAAGCCCTTTTGGTTCTTTAAATCTGAGGACCCTTACGGACTAAAGTGATATGAATAACTTATAGGGTAATTGAAGAATTGACACAAAATTTGAGCCAACAACCTGCTTTATATATCTGAAGAACTACAAAACATAAACTGCTTGGCTATAGGGCTGCAACGATTAGTCGACTAATCAATGACTAATCGACTATTAAAATAATTTGTCTTAACTTTGTCTTGACTAATTGGTTTGAGTCATTTTTCATAGAAAAATACTATAAAAGTTCCCCAAAATACTGTTATTGCAGCTTCTTACGTTCAAATATTGGCAGCTTTACACACTCTCCCATGACGCTGAACTAAAACCCTTTGGCGTGAGTACAAAACAAGACATCAGATGATGTAATTTGGGGGTTTGTGAGAGACAGACCGACATTTTTCAACATTTAAACATATTTTTCGATAAAATGATTTGTCGACTAATCGAAGACTAATCGACTATTAAAATAATTTGTGACTATTTTAGTAGTTGACTAATCGGTCTGAGTCATTTTTCATATTAAAGTAATATAAAGTACAATTTAAACACATTTTTCCGATAAAATGATTAGTCGATTAATCGAAGATATACTCGACAGATTAGTCGACAATGAAAATAATCGTTAGTTGCAGCCCGACTTGGCAACCAGACCAGGCCTCTAATTAAGACAGGCCTTTACATGTCAAAATGCGTAGTCACACCAGTTAAAGGGACCGGGGGTTTAAGTGGGTCTAGGCCTTTGATTTAAGTTTTACAGTATATATTTTAAAATGAAGCTTAGAACCTGTAGTTTCTAGCTGTTGTTCATTTCCTCCATTCAGTAAACTTAATCAAAATTTTGTTTTTCTGTAGACCAATGCAGAAGTTAGCATTGCGCTGGTTTCCGCAACAAAAAGTCAAAGGGATTTTTTTGTCAATGGATTTTGTATCGTCGCCAAAAATAAGCTCTCATGACATTTACATGTTTTGTTTAGCCAGATAATCTCCACGCAGCCACAAAAGCTGTGCAATCCTTTCACTGAATTTGCCCTTTAATGTTTAGTGGTATGTTTACCATAGTCACTATCTTGGTGTAGCGTGACAGCATGCTGACGTTTTCTAAATACAACGTAACACTACATACAGCTGAAGCAAATGGGAATGGCGTTAGTTTTGCAGGCAACTAAGAGGTGGACCGACCGACTGGCATTAGCATCCGCAGAGCCACTAGCATGGCTAATACTGTCATTACTGCCACCAGCAGCCATATCTAGTTAAGGGTACTTCCACACGGTTGGACTGTAACACAGACTCAACTGAGCCATTGTACAACTGGAAGTAACTTTTTCTTTCACTGACACCATGTTATTGTCCTCCAGACAAAGTGTTTGTAATAGCTGCAACGATGTGCAGCTCAGCATTTACAGAAAGTACTGTATTTTCCCAGCACAGCGCAGCACTGTCTGCAGGAGGTTGTTTGTGAACGTGTGTGAATTGCTGCTCCATTATCGTCACGCAAGTCCCCCCAAAACAGCGGTGTCATCTGTCTTATTAGCACATGTGTGAGACGGGTCTGGATTCAGAGGAGAATCCACTCAGCAAGAAAATAATAGGGGAACGCGGGCTGTCCTCTCGGAGACATTAAACAAGAGGTGAAAATGCGGAAGCGGTGTACAGTTACAGTGTGTCGTTCCTAAAAAGCCACAAAAAAGAGACGCAGGAAAAACTGCATGCTATTAGAACATCAACCGCCTCCCTAATATGTGGATGTGACCTACAATGCAAATTTGCCGACTTGAAAACTAACCCATTTACAACTGGAGGCTCGCAGACATAACTCTTATTTGTTCTTGGGACAACAATGACGTGAGGGGAACAAGATAAGGAGGGGGAGTTAAAAGGCGAATCCGGATTGTGCTTTTCCACTTGGTGAGGGTAAATTATGGAAAATCAGCTTACAGTAATCCCGGCACTCGTTGAAGGGGGGATCATCCCAGGCGACTTGACACCATTGTGCACTTTTGAAAATGATGTGCTTGTTAGCGAGGAGGCATGAAACACACTCCGACTCATATTTGCAGCTTCATAACCATTAGTGGAGCCTGTTTCCTGGCCTTTCTGCATCGCTCGTGTTTATAATGAACTTTGCATTCATGTGCTGGCTTTGTCATCTGAATGCATTAAGCACACACACGGTGGATAAAAACAAATTTAACAGCAGTGATTGTTTGTGTTAGTCGCCATCCTGCCCAAACATCTGAATTCATTAGCTTTTGTTGCGATGAATGGACAACCTGTGTAAAAATGGCTGCCTCCTGAGCCTCCCCACAGTGCCACCGATGTTCCTGAGCCCCCCTAAAGCCTCCCGCCAGATGTTGATGCTTGCTTTGCGGCGGAAGGCGAGTCATGGTGTCAATTAAAGGGCCACCATATGTCTGCACCTCGGGCGCATTCTCACTAAGAGTGTTTACAGCATTTCATTCAAAATGTGCAACGTCAACTGGAACAATTATTGTTTGGTTCATTAGAAAAGGTGAGAACGAATATTTTTCAAACTGAGATCTGCAGGAGATAAAACCCTGCTGAGATGCCAAAACAATTCGGAGCCTCTTCCAACCAAAGTGCAAGAACAGTTGGTGTGGAAGAACAATATAACTTTCCCAAGTACGAAAAGTTAACAAAACACAGTAGCATATGTCTTGATTAGCAGAGAAGATGGTGGATTTTGTCAACCCAGTTGCTAAAACTTTGTTTCTTCATGTTTCAGTAACACTGTGGTTAACATGTGGTGAGATTTAGCCATAAAACACTTTGCTTGAGTCAGGAAAAGATCATGTTTTGGCTTAAAACACTGGAAACATATCAGTGTCTCTGTTGTTTGTAAGTTTCCAACAGTGGTCTGCAGTTTGGCAACTGCCCAAGTGTCATATCATCAAACTTGTCCAGCCATAGGGTCCAGATTTCTCCTCAGTCATTAGCTCGAGGTCCCACAGTTTAATAGGACTAAGTAACTTAAAAATAAAGTGTTTTTTACAGGCCAAGATTGTCTTCTGGTGAGTGGACTGATTTTAATCGTTATGTTCTTCATACTTTATTGTATTGGACCAACTGGAAATTGCAGTCCTTGCACATACTAACATCTCTTTATGTGTTGTTAAAGTTATAGTCCTTAAGATTTCAGTCTTGGCTGCTTTGGAGACACCTGTGTTTACTGGTGGAAGCAGCAAAAACTCATTGAGCACCAACACTGTAGGAGAAAAAATGTAAGAGAAACGAGTCTATCTGTTTACAGTGCAGCCAAACAAACTTATGTTGTTTTGATAAAGACGTTGGACAATAGTTGGCCCCTTTTTTAACATTGTATAAGAAGCAAATGTAGTTGTATTGCTGTTTTAAGGCAGCAGTTACAAATTGCACCATTGACCAACATTGACGTGATATATATATCTATAATGTTGCAGTATTTTCCTGCTATTTAAAGAGCCCATTATTCAGATAATAGGACGTACCTCGATAGGCAGGTTCACAAAGCGCATACGCTCTGCTTGTAACACACACAGGGAAGCACAGATAGGTTCTGGGTGGGTAAAATAATACATCATTTATGAGGTAAATGTTAATTCCAGTCTCTAAAATTTGAACATAGCAGAGATCAGAGCAGAGCTGCTGTCCAAATCCCCAGTAAAAACAGACACTGTGTGCATTTACACCCCAGCAGCTTAAATTCATTGATTATACCATGAGCTAAATGTTAAATTTCAATTTCAAGTTTCAAACTATAGTTTTTAGTTTTGCTGCTTATTTATCTTACAATATGTGCTGCGGTGACATTTCTGCTCTTACTGCATTGCTCTCAACAGAAAACTGCTCGATTCGTCAAATTGCCAAAACCACGATGTAAATATCAGTGTGCCAGGGTGGGTTTTTTGGGAATGGTAGATAATACTCAGGTTGAATTCATGTTACAGCCAAAACACACCTATGATTAATTAAGGGACTTAACAAAACCCCTTTGCCTCTTGCGACTTACTTTGCGCCAAGATTATGTGGCATTTAAGTAGCAAAACTTGAGCTGGACATGCCCTAAATGCACTACAGCCATGTACTTTAGAATTGAATTGAATCCTGTACAGGTGTCACTAAAAATGACACCTGTTAGAGGTAACTGCATAATTTAAACACACTGAATAGGTACACAAATTGCGGACAACAAATGGCATTGAAAGTGAAGTCTGATTTCAAGAAAGGAGAAAAAAAAAATTCGCTTAAGGCAAACGAAAAGAAACCACTATTACTTACAATAACTGTAAAAATCTATGTGTACTCAGTGTAACTGTGTTTTCTTGCTATAAACTGTCAACATAGAGTGACAAGTAGATTTCCTAGTAATTTAGAGAACTAATGCTTTTAAAAGCACAGTGGTAAAAAGACATGGTATTTACTGATGTAAACATTAATACAGCAGCTTGATACAGCTCATGTTCAGACGTTGCTGTTGGTGTTTATATTCAGTATTTTCACCGCTAAAAGGATATTTATGTTGCATTAATTCCTGTGCCACAATGTGCAGAGATCTAAAACCCTAATCTGTCTGTAAATCAGCAGTTGTCCGTCCCTTGATCATTTAAGTGCATGCTTGATTTCTCCTGCACCTGCCTAATGCATGCTCATGCTGCATATTTCTGGAAGCTCCGGTCTCATTTTCCTTATGTGATAAAAGCCGAACAGCATCAGCACTAACACACAGACAGCCTTTCCCCCTGGGCTGTTTAATCTACCTGCAGAGTTTGTAGATAACGGGAGGTGTTTCAAACCACTATGTTCATGTAGAGCAGTGCTCTTAAACAACTGCTTCTGTTGTTAATTTGGACTTTGTAACTACATACTAGATGTCTATAATTTTCCACATCTGCTCCCTGTTAAAGACAGAGATTATTCATTTTTATCACAGCCCATTTTAATTTAAAAATGGGAACAGAGATTAACATTTATTTCGGAGTAAAAGTAAGCTATCGAACACGCTTCCCTTTTAAAAAAACTAAGCTGCTGGCAATTTTCTTTTTTCCCTCTCTTTCCCCTCCAAGAGTTTTAATCAAGAAAATGTCTCCAAGTAATTATGCCAAAAAAACAACCCAAGAAAAACAAGGAGACTTTATGAGTGGGTTAATAAGCCACTCTCTGCTGAAAGGTGGGAAGTGTCGCCTGTCCAATTACAAGAGAAGAATGGCTCGGTGAAATCACTTGACACATCCATGCACTTAAAAGTAAGAGCTAAAGAAACCAACAAAGTAAAGCAAACTACTTGGAAATCAACAAGATCTTGATTTCCTCTCCAGTGGATGGAATTAATCTTACTGTCTGCAAATTCATTAATGATAAAACAGTCTATCTGCTGCATCAGCAGCAACCAACTGATTACTTTTTCATTACATAAATAGTTAGTAGTACTAAAAACAGCAGTGGTGGATTATATGTCAGCATTGTTTCCTGTGAATCTCTGGTGCATATAAATCATTTTAAATCCAGTGTGTGAATGGCGGACTCCGCCACTAACAACGAAAGATAATCAACATATCGTAATACAAAGGTTCCTATCATAGCCTATGAAAATGCAGACATAATGTTTTGTGTGATATGCCACAAATTCGCACCTGATGAATGAAGTTGCGTACTTAACGTGAAGCTACGTAGGTTAGGTTTAGGATCAGGATCAGGACCAGGATAAACTTTATTGTCCCTTGCGGGAAATTTGTTGTCGACAGAACATGCTACATAAGCTGCGAACAACATGGCAATTAAACAAACCCACAAAAATGTCAGACAATAACAAAAAATACATCAAGAATTCATTTCATTGTTGTAGACCTAAAGTGACCCTTACATCATCTAATTGTAAAAAATGTCTAAGGTATAGACCTACGACAAATTCAAAAAATGATACCGGTATATTTTTTAACATATGAAAAATTCATATCACGATACCTGCGATCTTTCGGCTTGTTGACATATTGAGGTCAAACTGTTACCCATGGCAACAACAAGCATGGCTGAAAGCGAAATTATTACCAACCCCGCGGTGGTTCCAAAAAGAGGAGCAGCTGAAGGAAGGAAATCACCTGTTGATTCATATATATGGAGCCCAGTGGACATTTTTTGTATTTGGGATGTGTAACTTGTGGTAGATTTTATTTAGTTGAACTATTAATATTGTATACAGAATCTGAATCTCACTCTGAGTTACTGTTGCTGTTCACAAACTAAAGAAATTAGACATTATTTTGGTTTAGTTTTTACGGAATATTTGAAGGCAAACTGAAGAACTATATAACTTATTTCGATGCAATTCTATTGTCTTAACTTATTGATCAAATATTATTTTACTTACTTGTTTTATTGTCAAGAATATTGTTATCGCAAAAATACCCTGAAATATCATGATATTATTTTAGGGCCATATCACCCAAACCTAAGCCACAGCTTCGTCTATAGCTTGGCACTTTTTCCTCTAAATTCTGCCGACCATTAATAGCGGTGGCTTATCTTGAGTCTTCTTTATGGGGCTAGCTGTGGATTCCAAATCTAGACAGGAAAAGTCTTGGAGGAAAATGATGACTCAGTTGTGCATAGACAGATCTTTGTACTTAAGCTGAAAGGTACCAAGTATTCACGAATACCTTGCAGCAGATTTGCCGTCTAATGGTAAAACTTATAGATGATGAAAGCTATTTGTAATGCTGATCTAATCTAAACTTAATAAGGCTGTGTTACCTTTATTATAAGGCTCAAATATATTTTGCAGCTCCAGACCGATTTTGTTAATGTTTATTGGACCATAAAGTGGCTCCTCTGGTAGTAAAGGTTGCTGACCCCTGGTTTATGGACGTACCTTACAATTGCTTCAAGTTCACTTCTATTGGGTGAAATCCATTGTTTAGTGACCCATCCATAGCCCCAACCTTCCATCTGACAGGGCCATGTCCTTCTTTATTCTTCACTCCTGTCAGTGGGCTGGTGGCGTGATCGCAACCTTCCGAAATACATGGATTATACACAAAGTACTGACATATGATGATGATGTGGGATTTTGGAATTTTGGGGCATTGCTTTTCATAGGCAGACGTACAAACTCTGCATAAGGACAGCCTCAAATAACATGTAGAGAAGTAATTACAGATTGGTAATACATTAAACAGTGTTTCTGGGGAGGAAATGCAGCCCATAAATAGTATCAAACACTTGGTTTGATTTAATGAACATCTTACAGATTGCATCTCTAAACTTGTGTGCGTCGTTAGAGCTGTGTGCACTGTACAAGTCTATAATCATTCCTAATGTTTGCTTCACTCTTATGATATATTTCAAAGGGAGCTTCAGTCTGTCTCTCTGCCTGTCCTCTATTGGGCTGTTTGCTGTCGCTTACTGAAAACTACAACCCTGGATTTAAAAAAAAAAAAATCTCTTTTCTCTTCTAAGCTAATTAAAAAGAGAACAGATTCCTGGAATGCTTCTTGGGATAGGGGAGCAGCGAGCGCGGGCTTTGGCTGGTTGGGAATAGGAACAGGGATTTCCAGCGGGTATGCAGTCTGTTCTTGCGAAGCCCCGAGACGCCCGGTTGACATTGAGGTTTTGACCTTCATCAGGATGTAGCGGAGGAATTATGGGTGAGCAGGTCTCCACGGCTCATGTTAGGAGTTGTGATGTGTTTTCATGATGATGACGATGGTAATCACGGTGATGCAGGTAGTGACGGTGACAAAAGATGGTGATGATGATCACGTCGTCACCGCCAAAGCAGTGGGGATGTGGAGCTTTGTGTTTTCCTGGTGATCAACACATGGTTAACACAAGCTTAAGAGACTTTTAAGTGTTCTACGACATAAAATACTGTCCTAATCTGTCCTAAAACCACCCTAAACGTTTGTTTTAAAAGCCATGAAACTCATCGAGAGGTCAGTGGTGTTGTTGATGTTCTGACATAAAAATCGCAGCAAGCTGTGGTTTCGGTGATGATTTATTTGACTTTTTGCGTAATCCATTGGTTTTCTATAGGAAGACTTGTTGTCCGTTGGTAGTAATTTGCCACCAGAAACGGAAAGGGGATTGTTTACGACAAGGCTGTGGTTCTAAAGTGCCGGCTTGACAGTGCTGTGTGTGCAATGGTTTCCTGCCGGTTGGTGACACCCATGTAAAGAAGCATTATCGCCATCACGTGGCTGGAGTGTATAACGTCTTAGGATCAAACGAACAATCAAGCGGAAGTTTACGCACAGGTGTGAGGCAGCTGAAAAAATAGTTCCATAATCAAGATGTATAGCGGAAACCACAGCTTGCTACGATTTTTATGTCAGAACATCAACAAACACTTCTGATCTTCATCATAAACAACCCAGAAATGGGGCTCAAAGCGCAAAATACCGGACTTCTCCTGTAAGTCCCGTACTGTAGTTCATTTATAGCCTATATCTATGATAGCTATCGTTAGCGTTGCACTTCTGGTAATAGGATTGTGCCTTCAAAAATCATTAATGTGAACAAATGCATAAGTGCCAACCTTTTGTTTGCTACAGAGCTTATTTTGTGCTATAATTAAAAATCGAATGCATATACAGCCATATTTCTACAACAGCATATACTTGTGTTACACATACAAGAAGAGCAAGAGCAAATTTAGATTTTAATTTCAAACTTAGTCATACAGTGGCTGGAGTCTGTAATTAATCACTAAGTCAGTCACCACATGGGAATACTTTCTCCAGCATTTTCCTAATGGCCATCAAGGCAGCAGTGAGGTTGACGTGTAGATGCTGCTGCGTCACACATAGAGAACTGGCAAAGATTCAGAGACGCTTGTTTTTAATGTGGCTGGCTCATGTTCAGATTTTACAGTCGGGACAAACAGCAAGCAAAACTCCGAGCGTACGCTAACCGAGGCAGTCCAGATGCTAATGCCTCAAAAAGTTACCTCAGGTATCTCTGGCAGGTGACTTTGAAGTATCTTATCCACCAAAGACAAATTTTATCGGCATTTGGCACCTGACAGGTGGTAAATGTCAGACTGGCTTGTCGGTGGCAGATGGGTGGGCTTCCAGTTTGTCAGATGACCACATCCTCTCCCTCTGTATGGCTCAGTGGCGTTATATGTTATCCCCTTCCCGCTGATAATACTTTCCTTCCTCCTGCTCTCTGCCCTGTCTCCTCTCACTTCTTCCCTCTCTGATCCCTCTCTCCTCTTTATCCTCCTCCTTCTGCACTCCCTTTTTTTCTCCTCTCCCTCCCCTGCAGCTCCTATTCCAGATCTGTGTGCACGGGTCAAACCAGTCAGTATGGAAAGTGGGATCTGACAAACAGCTTGTGTGCGCTTGGTGAGGAGGGATTAGCTCCTGTCAGGCAGCCCGTTTGGTTCACAAAGACAATTCTGCGGTGTCCGACACCTCCACTAGGGGCTGCCATCGCAGGTGTGGATTGATGTGTGAGGGGATGTGAATCCATTTACTCTGCATTTACTCAGGGATTCAAACAAAGAAAGTAAAGCAGCTTCACTTTTCCTTCCCCTCTCCGTAACTCCTTCACTCTCTCCGTGGATGTTGTTTTCATATAACACAGCAAATGTGCAATTTCTCAGCTCACTAACACATTACCTGAAAGGGTAAAACGCTCCTGTGTTTACAGTTTTGCTTACAGCACCTGTTCGGCACAATATTATAGCACCTTCCCTTCTGTTTCTGAAATGAAGAAGTGTGTGCGAGCAATTAAGCCGCATGTGAGAGACAAGATTCCCTCTAATTCCCTGACATTTGTCACAGTCAGAGGCGTTATTTTAAAAACACACGCCACTCGATATTCCTCTTCCAGAGCGCTGATCTCTGTTCATTTCCACAAGAAAGTCACATAAAGGCATCTGATCCACATGCTTTGCCTCCTCAGATGGGCCTCTTAACACCTCATGAATTGCTGATGCATTGCAGGTTTAACAGACCGGCTCCAGTTCTTCCAGTTATAATGCCTTTCAAATGCTGATCCAGGATGCCCTTGCCACAACAGAACCAGCAAAGCCTAGAAAGCCTCAGGACAGAGTGGGCTGCATAAGACACTAACAGAGAGCAGAGAGGAGAGCAAAGCTCTATTGGATAACTGCCTAGCTTTTTCCACAGCACTTGACCCTGGCACATACACCTCCCCTCCTCCCCCCCGCACCTCCTCCACCTTCTTCTTCCTCCTCAGCACCGGCAAATGAAGTGTCCCCGCTCTCGGCTCTGATCCTGAGAACCTATGACAGCCAAAGCCTTCCTGCTCTCTGAAGTAAGCCCTGGCAGCGATAGGCTAGTTTACTATTCCCCACTCCAGCCCGAGCTGCAAGGCATGAACACGGGCGAGACAAAGCCTGTGTGACTGCGGTGAATAGAAAGACGGAGGGAAATAGGAGGACGGTGGAAAGAGGGGTGCTTGACCTTATCTGTCAGAGTGTAACTTCGAGTGTACTTAAGGTGAGGAGCGCTGCACTGGCGTGCTGGGATTTAAGACGGGAAGGAGAAAGAAAACAGACAATGAATCAAGTGACTTTTAGATATTTGTTTTAATGTTCCAAAAAATGAAGATAGCACCTCTCACAAGTCATACGCAGTAATGTGACACCGTACCGCTCCGAAATTCAGTGATCACATTACAGTTGCTAATCAAACAATTACGCCGTTGCTTGGGTCACGTAAGTTCTTCAATTATCTGACAAAATATTTCGGAGACTCTTCCTCACGAGGTATAACCTGTTTTAGCAAGAGCATACGTCTGCGTATGGTACCTACCAGTATTTTGGGAGGACCACATTGTCCGTACCAATATTTGAGCGAAATTGTTTACTCTGTGCACGAAAATGCGGGACAAGTTGCGTCTCGTATTGACTCAGTATGGGACAGTGCGTTATATTTTGATCGTGTATCCATAATAGCCTGTTTTTTATACTTTGAACTGTCACTTATTGCCTCAAGTTTGTCTTCTCCTTTTACCGGAGTGCAGGAAATGACATTTTTGACCCTCAAAATTGAAATCTAATGTATGAAATGAAACCTAGTGACATAGTTATATGATGTTTTTAGGGGCTGTTATCATCTTGGTGTTAGGAAGGCCAGTCTCTTACATTATTTTTGCCACTTGATATATTACCTTGAGGCTATCAATATTGGTGCCAGGCGGTGTTGGGAAGGCGAATCTCTTTTAAATGTCCTTATATATATTCATATAGTTTAATTTCAAGGCAATTAAAGGCCACTGCGGCGCTGCCTTGAGTCTCCCGAGCCTTGTTTTGTGCATGTGGGCAAAGACTGTGCATCTCAGGCGATGTTGCGGAGTAATGCAAAAGTAATGTAAAGAGTAGTGTCATGAATTACTTTCTACAGGGAGTTAAGTGAAAGTAAAGTAATGCATTACTTTATAAGAGCTACAAATCATGCGTAACATGACTTTTCTAGAGGTACGACTCCAACACTGTTAATAGATGCTTTATAACCTATTACTACTAATTATTCATGTTAATAAATCATATGTTATTGCTTTATTTATCTGTTATAAGCCATTAATAGACACACATTTGCCATATTGTGGCTGATGTATATCCTCTTCTAACCTTTTTAATTCATCTTGATGGCTCACTGGAAAGTGGTAAATGTTTAATCAGCAACTCATTAACTTTACTGTTAATTGAATGTTAATTAAAACACATTAACAAGGAGTGTTCTCACAACCTGGCAACCAAAAGCTTCTTATTGATAAATTAATAATTCACTCATAGCCACTTGTTTTATTTATGTTAATAAGTCATTTATTGATTTAAATGATTTTCAATAAGCTATAAATAGAAACAAAATTTGCCATTTTGCTAGAAATTCCTACGGTTGATGTTTATTCTTCTCTAATCTTTCTAATTCACTTTGATGGTTCACTGGAAAGTGATAAACCTTTCATTAGTGGCTAATTAACTTTACTGTTAAATGTTAAGTAAGTGTTAATTAAATGTTTATTAAAACACATAGACAGAAAGTGTTCTCACATCCTGGCAACCAAAAGCTTGTTATTACTGAATTAGCACTGAACTTGTAATCGCTTATTTTATTCATGTTAATGAATCATGCATTAGTGCCTTATTAATCTGTAATAGACCATTAATACAAACAAAATTAGCCATGTGTGAGAAATCCCTGTGGCGATGTATATCCTCCTCTGAGCTTTTTAATTTATCTTGATGGCTCACTGGAAGGTAATAAACCTTTTAATTAATAACTTATTAACTTTACTGTTAACTGTTTATTAAAGTTATTAACAAAGAGTGTTCTTAAAACCTGGCAATCCACAGCTTATTATTAATAAAGATACTGAACTTGTGACTGTTTGTTTTAGTTATGTTAATAAGTCATTTATTAATGCTTTATTCATCTGTTATTGATCTTTAATCTGATGTATGTCCTCCTCTAACCATTTAAATTCATCTTGATGGCTCACTGGAAAGTGAGAAACCTTTAATTAACAGCTTACTCATTTTATTGTCAATATTAAATTAGTGTTGATTAAATGTTAATTAAAATGCATTAACAAAGAGTGTTCTTTCAACCTGGCAACCAAAAGCTTCTGTATGATAAATGAATACTGAGCTTTGTAATCACTTGTTTTATTTATCTTAATAAGTCATTTATTAATGCTGTATTAATCTTTAATAAGCCATTAATACAAACAAACGTTGCCATGTGTGAGGAATCCATGTCGCAATGTATATTCTCCTCTAACTTTAAAATTAATGTTGATGGCTCACTTGAAGGTAATAAACCTTTAATTAATGAATTAATAAACATTAATAGTGTTACTTGAACATTTATTAAAGCTTATTAACAAAGATTGTTCTCGCAACCTGCCAACCAAAAGGTTCTTAATGATAAATAAGTGTTTAACTTGTGACCGTTAGTTTTAATCATATTAATTCGTCATTTATTGATGCTTTATAGATCTGTAATAATCATATTGTCAAAAATCCCTTTGATTACTTGTCAAATGCTTAAATTCTCCTTAATGACACACTAGAAGGAGGAAAACATGATGATTTTTTTATTAACATTATTAAAATCAATTAAAACTTTTTGCGGTTGTTGACTTTCTAACAATCTGGCAACCAATAAGTTATCATTTTGACACTGGCCTGTGAAGCATTAATGAATGATTTATTAACCATTAATAAAACCTCTATACCGTAGGCTACCATTAACTTACACCTTATTACAAAGACGTACTGAATTGTGAAGTTTCTATTGAATGGTGTCTGCAGGTGATCCATCCACTGGTCTGTTATGGTCCAGTCCAGAGTTTCCACCCATTACAGCCTTTGTAGCCTTTACAAGGCCCCTTACAAACAGATTATCATCAATCCACAGCGGTAAAGCAATCAT
Source organism: Epinephelus cyanopodus (assembly GCA_026686955.1). Lineage (NCBI taxonomy): Eukaryota > Metazoa > Chordata > Actinopteri > Perciformes > Serranidae > Epinephelus > Epinephelus cyanopodus. Next base: position 10,902,721 of record CM048934.1, read on the forward strand.
GTCTCTCTAAGACAGATTGCTCTGTTAAGGTGCTCCATAATTTAATATCCCTCTCGTTCTTCACCTCCCCTCGTTCTCTCCCTCCTTCCCTTCCCTCCATCAGCCTGGCAAAGTCATGCTGAGTTCCTTAAAATGTATTAAATTATGATGTGTCATGAAACTAATTCTCTCCCCGGAGTATGAATCACATGACGGATCCCTCTCCGGCCTTACCTTTGACACACTGTATGCACATAGCGCGGTAATAGATTAAAATTAGCCTCAAGTTCCTTAAATTATTGACCCTGGGCCCGTTTTTCGCCTCCTGTCAGCAATCAGTTTACGGGGAGGTGTGAGTGCTAATGCTAAATGGAGGGATGGAGGGAGGGGGTGGGGGCACTTTACTTCACCTTGCTGTCAAACCGGCCCGTTAGTCTTTCCTAAAGACTTCTGTTGAGCATGTGGGGAAATGAATGGATGAGCGGGAGGTGGGACTTAAGTTTCGGCGTTACAGCACTACATCAATGAAATGGCTTGTTGGTGCACTCTTAATAATGTACCTTTAAAAATTCATGGGGTGGAATTTGAATTAATTCAATTTTTAATACCCACCATTTATTATTAAGCCTTTTCCAATGAATATTTCACATTCTAATCTTATTAACAGGACGGAGTGTTAAGACTTTCTTTGCCACACAACAGATATTCCTTAACTTGTGTTTACCCACCATAAACCTATTCTAGGGTGGCCTCTGAAAATCCAATTGGATGAAATGAAGAAATTAGTATGCATGGTGCTCAAATTAAAAAGGACATTTTTGCAGTCGCTCATTTGTATGCTTTATTAAATTTGATGCGTGCTCAAGCCAGTAAGAAATCCTTGACCTTCAGTGTCGCCTATATACGCCAGATGATGTGTGTGTAGCTTGAGAGTAACTTATGCAATCGTGAATGGGATCTATTTGAATCCAAATGTCTCTTTAGCCACATATACACTCCAGCTAACAGGCCACCAGGCTCAATTTATGTGCTACTGTTTTATTAATTCCTAACAACCTGCAGCAGAAACAGAAAAGCAGTGTTTTCTTTTCAATTTTCCCTGACTTGCCTCTCTGTGTAGATCCCGCACATCCCACAGGCTGTTGTTATGGATCTCTGAGTGTTTTCGCTCATTTTTTTCCCCCCTCCTCCTCCTCCTCCTCTCAAGCGACACAATATCTTTGTTTACGTGGTTATATCCTCCTGGAGGGTCAGATCACCTGCGTTTGTATACACAGGTCAGATCCGTGGGGAGTTGTCACCGGCTCTCAGTGTCTCTAATGAACTCCAGCCGTTTGACTGACAGACGGGTTATAGGCCAGGAGTAGACTGCGGCGCAAAGTGCCAAGCTGCTGTGTGTGTGACTGATTGGATACATGCTTAATGAAGCGACACGCACACACGAGATACACAGTGTCATAGATCTGTTTGGGGGCATGTTGGGGGGGCTGCGGAGAGCGTATGTCACATGTAAATGTTTGTGTAGTGGTATTTGCAAGCACGGGAGCGAGAGCGAGGATGCTGCTGTATTTACAACTCCGTCCAGTGTGAACTGTTGTCTGTGGAAGTGATTCTGAACCAACTCGTACCACGGGGGGTGCTTCTGCAGTTGCCAGGGATACGTGGAAAGATTGTGGAGTAGCTGAGCTAATTTGAGAAGATGAAAATTTCTATTTGCTAGAAAAATATATCCACATATGGAGTCGGCTGTAACACTTGAGCACTGTGTGAGAGTGTGTGAAAAATAGCAACAGTAACAAGCCAGCAGAGAGGTCTCAGTGTGTTGGATAAAAGGTTGTAGCAGAAAACTAACGTTAGAACAGCTGAAATAGTGCAAAGTTAATGGCAAAAAAACTGTAAAGTAATGGTTAAACAGCTAAAATGATAAGCTAATCGTAATGGCTTAATGGTTGAAATGGCTGAAAATTGTATTTAAGCAGCTAAAATAGCTAAAAGTAATAGTTTAACAGTTAAAATATTAAAAGTCAATAAGTCCCCTCACCCATGGGACCGCATAGGTGTTATGTTCCTACCTCTGAATACGACCCACAGGTGTGTTTCCTACATTAGCGCACCCACCAATGGACAACAAAAAGCTCATATATGTACGTTAATGTGACTGAGTTTACGCATTGTTGCATGTCTAACCTGAAATGCGTTAAACTTGAATCAGCATACTATGATACTTTGTAAAATAACTTTATATTCGGAGAGGACACAAACACTGGTCTCCTGGATGAAGGTCCTGGGATGTTTGACATTACATTACTGTCGTCATTACTACAGCCAGTGGGTCACCACCTGACAAAGAAAGGTAAATATGGGTCTTAATTTCTGCTTGTTAAAACCGATGTTGTTGTATTTTTATAAGTGGACAGTCTCCTAAAAGAAATGGTTAAAAACAGCTGTAACAGCTAAATGTAGCCCAATGATAAACAGTTGAAATAGCTGAAAGTCTGTTTAGTGGTTGAACATAAATAGTTATTCATAATGGTTAAACAGATGACATAGTTAACTAAAATCAATGGTTAAAAAGTTAAAATAGCTAAAATTAGGCCAATCCTAATTGTCACACAGTTAAAATACTGAGATAAATGTTGAAACCATTAGCGATGTTCAACAGCTGAAAAAGCTAAAACTGAGCCTAATAAAATGGAAAAACAGTTGAAATAGTTAGCTGAAAGTTGGAATAGCTAAAAGCAGGCACATAGTAATTGTTTAGCAGTTAAAGTAGTAAGCTAAAAGTAATGGATAGGCTGTTGAAACAGTTTGCTGTGGTTAAACTGTTGAAATAGCTAAAAGTCGGCTATCCTAACAGTCGAACAGTTGAAATAGTTAGCTAAAAGTAAAAGATAAACAATTCAAATTGTTAGCTAAAAGTATTGTGGGAAAAAAATAGAATAGTTTCGGTATAAATAGTTGAAACAGTTAGCTAAAAGGATGAACTGTTGAAACTATTAGCTATAGTTAGTTATACAGTTGAAATAGCTAAAGGTCAGCCGAGCCTAACTGATGAACTGTTGAAATAGTTAGCTAAAAGTAATGGATAAACAGTTGAAATAGTTAGCGAACGGTACCTATAGCTATACAGCTTAGCTATACAATTGAAATAGCTAACAGTCAGCCTAGCCTAATGGATAAACAGTTGAAATAGTTAGCTAAATATGGTGGGTGAACTGTTGAAATAGTTAGTGAAAAGTAATGGATGCACTGTTAAAACAGTTGGCTAAGAGTCGAGGGTAAACAGTTGAAATAGTTAGCTAAATGTAATGGATGAACTGTTGAAATAGTGAAAAATAATGGATAAGCAGTCGAAATAGTCAGCTAAACGTAATGGATAAATAGTTAAAATAGTTAGCGAAAAGTAGCTATACAGCTTAACTATACAATTGAAATAGCTAGAAGTCAGCGTAGCCTAATAGATATTTAGTTGAAATAGCTTCACGTAATACATGAATAGTTGAAATAGTTAGCTAAGAGTTGAAATTGAATTGAACAATAATTAGAAATGTCCAAGCAAAGTTTCTGGAGTGGACCAACAGGAGCTAACCCGCAGGCATACGTTATAAGCACGTCCTGACAGTATTTGTCACTCACTCTCACTGCCAGAGGGCTGAGACGAAAGTCCCGCGCACCAGCTTTTAGCAAGTGAAATAGCTGCTGAGCGTTCTGACCTAAACATCGGCAGTTTGAATGTATGGAAACATTATCGAAATCCAAAATTAGCCAACATCCACTTTTATGTATTTAATTGCTTTGCATGACACCATAAATCAAAATCAGTTAAGTTAAGATACTTGATTAATTGCACGAGGTTGTGGGGTCAGAAATCATTGGTCTATGGTATGTTTATGTTTTTTGTTTTGTTTTTTTTTGCAGCGTTTTATACAGTCATTAGTTTCAAGAGTAATATCTGTCGAGGTTTATTCCATGTAAAAACATTAGAATCAAAGCCATTTGGCCAAAACCACACTCTTGTTAAACAACCACCGAGCCCCAGACTGTAGCATTACATCTTTACAGTATACGTTTTACAGCATGAACTTTGTCTTCTCTGTTTAAATGCAATCTTTTTGGACGCAGAGGACTGTCCTTGAAAAAGCATCACTCATATTCTCCATCAAAACAACTCTTTTGGCAGCCGACTCAGAGGAATCCAGGGCAATATAACAGAAAGTAGTCAACATCTCATACTGTCGCTGTCCTTCTGCAATGCTTTTTTTTTGTTTGTTTTTCATTTTTCTTCTTTAATGACGAATACTCGAACCTCAGGTGTGTAGTACCTCGATCTGTGTGGCTTTGTTGTCTTGTCAGTGTCATGACTTTGAAGTCATATTTTACATTGCACAATGCTCATTTCCGTTCTTTCTTTTTTTTTTTTTTTAAATATTTATTTATTTATTTGCCCGTGGCAGTCCAATATCATTATTTTTCCCCCCTGAATGAGAAAAGAAGGAAATGACGGTGATAAAAGAAGGAAAAGAGAGAGAAAGAAACCTCGCCTGTGCCAACTTTTCCACCAATTCTTGACTCGTCTGAAAACTCAGTTACTCTTTCAATTATTCTAAACCAGAAAGATCTCTCCAAAGAGGTGACAACACTGACAAAGCTAGTGTAACATCTATCAGCTTGGAAATAATTTGATGTCAGTCACTTTTTATTTGTTGCATATCGAGGATAGTGGTGGCAGAATTGATGCACAGTGACACATTTTTCGAGGGGGGGTAACACAAAGAGAGGAAATGAGAAAAGGTTGTGATTTACCATGCAGCGATCCCTTTATTCTGTCCTTCAACTTAATTGGAGTGCCCCAGCTAGCGCCTTACATAGCCCATCAGATTGTTAGCGATGACAACAGTGACTTCTCATGTTGTATCATTAAGGTATTTATGTGTCGCCCCTCAAGTCAATACTGGTTGAATTCCACAAAATGGCAGCTGGCGTGTGCAGCGACTCGTCGTTTTGGGTCCGACTGACAGGAATCCGGCGCGTGCGACACCGCAGCAGATTTGTTAACAGCGAGCTCCCAATTTTATTTGATGTAATCCTGTCCCTTTCATTGTGGGGATCTAAAGCCGGAGCGGGAGAGACGGAGCCGGAGAGCTTATCTTTTATGACTGTGTGTTGCAGTTGGCACCAGAATCTGTGGTGTGATATTCGGCGCCGGCCGGCGAGTCACACTGCGCCAGAGATCACTCCCGCTGCTCCCCCAAAACAAACTACAGACGTGAACACACGTGCACGCTCGCAGGTGCCAGGGGTGGCCCCGCGGATGCACACATACAGTAAAAGCACACACACACACACTCCTTCTCTTAGTCATGAACGCAGTGTACAGTATACTCCTCGCTCTAATGACTCTGTTTCATTCTCTGTTCATGGCTGTCCGACTCTGACTGCTGCTAATGCTGCTACCGCTGTGTTAACAGCAGATAAATGGCACCGCTCATTGTCTAGATTACATTAGATCTCCAATCAAGAGGTAATGGGTGTTGTCATGGTAACCACATCCAACAGGCAGGGGAGGACGTGGCGGGGGGGGGGGGGGGGAGGAACGAGCAGGGCTGAAGACTCCAAATGTACTTAAAACAAATGAATCATGTAGTGGAATTTTTTTTTTTTTTCGCCTCCACTTTCCAATTTTATTCCCGCTCCTTTGTCAGAAATGAGACGAGTTTTACTTCAAGTGTGGCGTTAATGGGCTATTCTTTAAACTCCTTTCTTTGATTAGATACACAGAGGAGAATTTAAAGGTTTGGTGTGAGGATATAGAGGGATATATTGGCAGATATGGAGTATGATATATAAGTATGTTTTCTTTAGTGTATAATCACCTGAAAATAAGAATCAGTGTGTTTTTGTTACCATAGAAGAGACATTTATATCTGTATAGGGAGCCAGGTCCTTATCTACAGCTGCACTTCCATGTTTCTACAGGAGCCTAGAACGGAAACCAAACACTGGCTCTAGATTTACGGCCTCAGTTTTTGGGCCGATCAGAGCTTTACTTTAGTGTTTTTACTGGGAGTCAAATCATGTGCAGACATCTCCACCTCTCCAAAACAAACAACCAGTCATTAAAACCTCTAAAAAACTCAATAAAGCGGTTTCACATTACAAATCACTGTTTCTCCAATGCTGCAGTCCGATAGCTTAGCACCTGCTAATGTGTGCTCAATTTTTTCTGATAACTTAAGATCCAGATTTTCAGGAGGTTTTTACTGGGAGCCGAATTATCCACAGAGGTGTCTTTGTCTCCAAAACAAACTGACGCAGTGATTTTAAACGGTAACAACATGAAATGAAGTATCACAAATAAGTGTTTCTTCTTGCTGTTGGGCACGTCACAGACAGGCTGTTAGCTTGGCACCTGCTCAGCTTTTTCCCCCTGATAACTTCAGATCTAGATTTCCAGGAGATTTTTTACAAGGAGACGAATTATCAGTGGAGGTCTTTTTGTCTCCAAGACTGACAGACTTGGTGATTTAAACGGTAAAAAACACTGAATAAAGCAGTTTCACGTTACAAATCAGTGTTTTTTCCGATGTTGTTTGGAACATCACTGATGGGCTGCTAACTACAGCTAGCTACCACTCCGTATGTAGGTATAAACGGCTCGTTGTAAGGAAACGAAAACAGTGATTATTATTTTCAGGTCATAATTCACTAAAGAAATGTTTGTTATATTATATTCCATTCCTGCCAATATATCCCCCTAAATTCTTTTGTTTTAGAGAGACACAGACCTGCGGATACTTCGGCTCCCTGTAAAAACCTCCTGAACAATGAACACTTAAGAAATTCTAACCGGGAGCTCAAGCTTGGCACACATGAGAAGCTTCAGCTGGTTGCAATGTGCGATCCTCACCACTAGATGCCACTTAAATCCCACACATGCTCTTGTAAAGATGTTTATTCCACCTGGGTACGGCTGAGAAAACAAGACCCGAGCTGTTATGATAAAACCTGAGTGATCTCTGTAGGTGGGATATAAAATAATAACCAGTCAGACAGGTCACAGTTGCTCGTTAGATTCCACTCACTGTGCATGTACAGCCTCACAAACACAAGCACACAATTCTTGTATCTGGGGCGAGCTGTTTAGCATGAAGTGTTGACTCATTTCTTTTCATACTTTTTAATTCTTTTGACAAACTTCCACCCCTCTGGATATACTTCACTGACAAACAAAACACATTGAATACCTCCTTTCAGGAAGAGCCTCTTTTATTTCTGCACTTGCACTAACCCTCGCAGATTGACTCCAGGACAAAGATCCGGCACACATCGAACTGACAGCATGAAGGCTCGATAATTTTTGCCCCAGAAGATACTGATACATTTTATGGGATTGCTTTGTCTCACATGACCTGATGTAATGTGACAGGAAAGTGCGGTGTATGAAACAAGGAATGTGTTGTGTAATACAAATGAGATGTCTCTCTGACTCTCTCTGGATGTCGGCTGTGATTTAAAAGAACTGATGAAAAAAAAAAAGTCAACATGAAACGTCTACTTAAGGATTAGCAGATACCTTCTATTCCTCACATAGTGATCTACACAAATTATATCAGAGCAGAGGTCCTCTGTGGTTTCCTCTGTCTTATTATCACATTGCAGCCACAACTATGACTCCATTTACACCTATTAACATCTTGATACATTATCTGGATAATGACGTTCTAATAAGGAGCACATAAAAGGCCGGAAATGCTTTTTTAGGCAGGCTGATTCTTCAGGTCTGCTAAGCTAGAGAGCTTTCAGTAGACATTATATGTTTTCAATGGGTTAGATTCAGCGGCAGCTTTATATTTAGTTACGTGAAATAACAAAGTGATGATGCTTTTGTAGTCAAAATGTTTTTCGAAAGAAAAAGCAACAAACTGGTTGCGTTTTAGCAAGTTATCGCTGTTGTTCGACTGGAGAAAGTACAGTGAAAAGTGGTTGTTTGTTTTTTTTTTTACAAAGACATTGCTGTGTTTCTTGCTGGATTGTGCCCATAAAACTAGTTATTTTAGGTCAAAATGTGATCTCTCCCCAACCATTATCAAGTAAGATACAATAGGATGAGACAGAACTTTACTTATTACAGCAGGAAGTAGCTGTAGGAGTACAGTATAGATACAAAGAGTGCAATATACAAGGACTAAATAACATGGTGAATATAATCTAAAAACGGAAGGAAAACAGGAAGGTACAAATGTAAAACTAGCTAACAGTGAGCAGTAGAAGTAACGAATTAACCACAGTTTTATAAATATAAAACCGTTACAGTGTGTTCACACCAGGCGCAATGCGAATTAAAGCGTTGCTTTACTCACGCAAGTTGAACACTAGAATATTTTGTGTTGACTCGTGCATACGCGCAGATAACGCGTCATATGAACTTCCGTGTACTCGGCATCACACGTCCCCAGAGGATCTTAATGCTGACTGACTATCATGATGCGAATTGGTTGCTGAAGTTAGATTTTTCAACTCTCTAAAGTGAATTAGTGTACGACGCAAAATCGTGCTACTTGTTTATTTCCTGTTGCTTAATTAGTGTATTTTAGCGTCATCGGCATCATGTCCGTCATTTTCATTGCACTGCCCAAGATTCACGTCTAATCGCATCTTAATATTGACTAACGCAGACATAGAACATATCAATGGTTTGCAGAAACGTACCATGCGAACATTTTTCTGGTGATTCAGTTGATGATTTAATTTTAGCATTAGCTGCAGCTAGCCCACGATTTAACTTTAATTTATATATAGGCTAGCCCTCACTTAACCTGCAAAGTTGTCTATGATAATTTTACATATATAATTCTGTGATATGATTATTTTTATCAGGCAGATACTTCTGGTCCTCAATAAGTATTGGCTGGTTGGAAGGTGTTTTCCAGCAGCTTATTAGCCACCAGATATGGGTGTTTTTGGCAGTCCTTCATTGTTTTTTTTCCAATGGGGCTGTGTCACCCAAGCCGGGTATTTTTAGCTGAAAATAGGATCTTTTCCCAACCATAGTCACGTGGTTTTTGTGCCTAAACCTAACCTGACATTAACCATTGCCTTGTTGCATTAGGTTCAACATATCTGCTACAAAATAATGCACAAATGTAACAGCTGACAATCTGGGACAATTTTACATGCAGTTCTCTCAGAAATTATACAGGGAGACTTTTTACATATACTTCCATCAACAAAACAGTTTTGTTTCAGTTATAGTAATAAACGTTTGTCCAACCAAAAATAACCCTTCTGTTTTCATTCCTTTAAGGGTCATTTGACCAATTAACTGTTGTTTTAAAACAACAACAGATTGTTTTCTGAATTTTGATTCACATAGTGTGCTAAACGTTGACAAGTGGTTGAAAGAGATGAAGAGTCTGCGCTGTGTTGTGCCAAAAAAAAACCCTGAGCTGCTGTAAGATCACTCCACACATTGGCTCTTCAGTGGCTTATTGTGTATTTATACAGTAATGAATGCCAAATTGTGCTATTTGGGACTTAATCCAACTTTAAAAGGTAGTTACTGCCTTTTAGCTTTTAAAGGCAGCACAGGTCTTTGCATTTACACTTGGTAGTGCAGTATTAAAGGTTTACTATAAAGGCTTTTCCGCCCAAAACAATGTGTAGACATCACTTAAAAACTCAAATATAGCAGCAAAGAGAGAATCTGAAACAGTAACCGACAGTTCCTGCATAGTTTCCTGTTGCAGTATCTGGGTTCTGCTCGTATTGTGATCAGGTCTTAATATTAAAAAAGAGGAGAGCTGACAAACTTGTTAACAAGTTCAAGGGAAGCAGCTGTTATTCTCGTTTCCCCTCCTGTTTTTTATCGGTCAGACCTCTTTATCTGTGTTTGTGTATAATATTCAGAGATGTTTTCCCACTCAAGCGATCGTTGGAAACAACTTCATTTGAAATACTCGAGTGCGTGCACTCTTTCTTTCGTTAATGCCATTTCCAGACCTTTGAAAAAAACCTTGACATTTACTTTGCTGTTTTCACCCAACAGACCGCGCTGGCTCTTTAAAAAATTGGGAGCAAACTGCTTATGTCTTTGTCAAACACAGGGGCTGAGATTCAGCGCTGCCTCTGACATCTGACGTGTCAAACTAAACTACATCGCTCTGCACTGAATTTTTCATAATTCTTTTTTTTTCTCTCTCCACTAGCAAACCAACAACAATGCACTTTTCCTCCCACCCCTCCCACACAGTTGCAGCTCTCTTGTTGTCTTCCTCTATCGCAGTTGTGAGAAAATATCACCTCAGGTCTCACCTTTCAAATGTTGAGGAAAATGCTCACAATCCTGACAGAAGCTCTAAACAGTTTGCCCCCCTGTAAATATTAAGCTTTGTGTGTGAGTGAGGAGTCTGGGAGGCAGCCATCACAGAGCCGCAGGGTAAACATGCAAACCTTGATTAACTCGTGTAGCGCCTCATTTTTTATTTTTTTTATTTTCCCTTGGAAAGCGCTAACTCTGCTGGCTCATACTTTTATACATAGCTCCTTGTTTGTTTTTGTTTTTTTTAGGAATTGCTGTTGATGTAAATTTGGGAAAGAAGAGGGAGGAGATTTTGCGGAAGTCTTATCTGGTCTGATGTCATGAGGAAGTGAACGGTGTTCCTCATAAACTGTCAGGTAGATAATGGAGTATGATTTCAAAAGGTTTCAGATAGACTCCAGTGTAGCACCGTCACTGTGAGAGGATGTTATTGGTGAGAACAGACTGTATCCAACATCTACACGCAACTCGGAACACAAAATAAACCCAGAGAGTGAACACAGCGTCCACAGAGCTGAAGAAGTCTCCGAACAAAGAGGCATTATGTTTGTGTGTGTCTGCCAGTGTGAGCTCTCATGCCTGCTTTTGATTGTGTTTGCGTATGTATGTGGTATTATTATGAAAGTTTTCACTCTAGCACAAAGCACCTTGAGTTCAGATTTTCAAGCCCAAGTTAAGGTTTCCTGGAGATAAAATTGGTTGCACAAAACATCCTTAAGTCTTGTCCTTAAGGTTTCCTTAAAATGTTTACCAGCGTATTATACCAGCTCAAGCTGCAGACCACTATTTGAAAACTTAATTTAGTGACACGCTGCTGTGTTTTCTGACGCTTTTTAGCATTAATAGAGATGTTTTTTTTGGAGACCCTGGATCTTGTTTAAATGTCCTTTTAGCCTCCGAAATTTTTTCGCAACCTGCCAGTTTTTCCATCGAGGTTAGTGCCACGAAAGCAGATGTTTTTTTAGCACTGAGACATCGCCATTTTTTCCAGCCAGAATTGTGCCACGTAACATATCCACCACTAACTAATGTACACGTTATGTATCTATTGTTTGCGAAAATGCACAATTCAATGCTATTTCTGCCGATAGGGTTGCTTTGCGTGGTAAATATCTTGTAGCACCCAATGATGTAATCATTTTTTGAAAACGTAATTAAATTTTCACAAATCTGATGGAAAATACAATACAACCCAAAGATGTAATAATTTGACCAGTTATGATAGACTGCAAAAATAATGGACGCAGCTAGCGTGACATCACCCATTGGTTTGTGGACTGGCGTATTGAAGCCTCGTGTGTTTTCGGCCGTTACCTGCAGTGGTTTTCAATCTTTTTTGGTGAATCCTCCTATCATAATCCATTGTGGTGCAATTGATTAAAAGTCATAAAGTTTCATTTTTCATAATTTTATATTCAGTTTAAAACCCTTTTTGAATTCAGAAAGTTCGTGAGATTGAGCAAAGCAAAGGAGACGCTTCAATAAAAACAGCACTTGACTCGGATAACGACATTTCGTGGAGACTGGATCGACTGTTTCACTTTTATCAGTCACTTGGGCAACCGTAGCCATCGAAGATTCACTCTGGTTTAATGGACGATCCTTGCACAAAGACTAATTGAATGGGCGGGTTCATTTCCCGTCGATGGGGACTTTAGTTTAATGCATCTTGCCTGATAACAAAGTAACACCCGTCATCTGCTGTAAATTTAAAATTCTACATGAGGCCAAAAGTATCTGTAAAATGTTTGGAAGTTTTATCACATTGTTGGTCTAATGATTGTATTATTGAGTTTTATTATATGCAGATGAATTAAAGATAACCCAGATGACATCAGCAGACATTTTATCAGAGTTTAGAGTTTGAAGAGCTCCCTCAAGAACCACAGAAGACTTTAAGTAGTAAGTACTTTGTGACAAGTAAACTGAGCTTGTGTGTAAAACTGCCTCTTAAATCCAGAGCATTTCAATACATGTACTGACTCTCATGCTAATAAGTTCAGTTATAAATTCTGTCACTGTACGACAGAATAGAACAAATGGACGCAATCGTCTTCTGGTACAGTCATTGAATCAACATGTCAGCATGTCACATGGGGACCTGATGTTTCTAATCTGCACTGTCACATCACAAATGAATTTCATAGCAGTAAATGTGAAACAGGACCCTGTAGCCATATATATCTCTGTTTTTCTATACATATGTCAAGGCTGCTGCTGTTTTTCTGATTGAAACCAAAGAACCAGGATGTGACGCGTGTAATTTAAAGGCTGTGAGTTAAACAGGCTTTTGACATACTTATCTATACCGCCCACCCACATACACACATATGCATTAACGTATTGACATACTTTGTCACATCGTCTTTGTCTTAAAGGGACAGCTGTCAAAACTTTGTATTTCACTGTATGCTATTTATTTGTGAGCTTAGTAAGCTGCTCTCAGATGTATTACTAAGATGTATTATTGTTGATTGTGCCCAGATTTTACAACAGTGTCCCGTGAAGCTTCTGAGCACAAACACAGCAAACACACAGGTGAACAGTACGACTCCAGGTGTAGATAAATAACAACAGACCTGGCATAGACTTAGACTTGGAATTTTGGCCGACGCCATCTTGGATTTTTGGAGCCAGACGTGACCATATTTGGACGAAAGGGTGAAGATAACACTCACGCTAGCTGCTAGCTTGGTTAGCACAGTGCATTTACAGCAAGTCCCAGGAAGTGCACCAGGGTTTGAAGCCAATTTTTGTAGTGGCCAAATGTGGAATTACAACATCTGGGTCCGTCACGTTACATTGAGCCAGAAAGACCATTTCCCATAGATTTACATTGTGAAAGAGATGTCTGCAAATCAGTGGATAGTTTTTTTGAGCAAAATTACTCCTTTTACTATCCAGATTAAGCTATTCGAACTGATAACATTTAGGAAGTCTAGAAGAGCCACGAGATGAAATCATTTTGCCCCCATTCAAGTTAGCAGAGGGCTGAATTAGGAGCAAGCTGCTCGGCTTGCAAGTCTGTAGTATGCCTGCTCTATGGGCCCAGTGATCAATTTTATACCCAGGAAGTCCAACTCTTTTGGCTTCATGCACCACTTAGCAACTTACTCTTGAATGAACAGAGCCCCGTCTTGCTGATTTACAGCTACGGTTTACTGTGATAATGCTAATGCTAATGAGAGTCTTTTTGGAATTTTTTAGGCAACCAAAATGTTACAGTTATCTTTCATGAACTGAAAACACACTGAAAAAGCAACAGCTATTGGGTGACCTGTTACTTAGACCCTGTCTTCATGTATGCAGATATTTTTTGTAAACACATATTTTCCTTACATTTCAGGCTCTCGTCCACACGCAGAGTTTTAGGTCACCAAAACAGAGACTTTTTAAAACGCCGTCCAAGGAGCAGATTTTTAAAACTGGTTACTGTGTGTCCCAGTAGGTATGTCAACTGGAACGTTTGAGAAACGTTTGCACATTGATTCTTTGTGTAAGGAGTCTACCCTAGAAACAACAACAGTAGTGGCCTTCCGGTATGCTTACTTTTTGTTAGCACTGCTTTAGACTTTACAACCTTTGTGACTAGGCGTGTGGACTAGGCTGTAAACATGTTCATTTCTGCTGTATTGTTCAGCATTGTTACACGAGGGTCTATGAGGATTGACTCAGTCTTGGAGTCAGCCTCAAGTGGTAATTAGAGGAACTGCAGTTCGTTGGCTTGATCTTTCAGCCCTGGAGGTCGACTCTTGGCTACAACTGATTCAGACTGACACTATGTTACATGTTCATTGGCCACCCAGCTCATCAAACCTGGCCTGACAAAGAGTTAATATTTATCGCCTGTTTTGCCAGTCCTTTAGAAAAATGGTTTCATAATGGAAGCCCGGCCTCGTTGTCCCCATGGAAGAGAACAATACCTATCTTCATTAATTATGACTTAATGAAATACAAAATTGCCCCAGGTGCTGTTTGACTGACAGGTATTCTTACAACATAGGAAAGCCCCCTGAAATGTATATAGGCTTCGCACTACAATGTTACCCTCTAATTGGCAATTTACCACCCGCTCAATAGTCAGGATTGCTTTCTCAGTGTCTGCGGAGGTATTAGCAGTAGTGTTTCTCAACATCCAGATTAATTTCTTAAAAGCCGGCCTTTTAAAAAAAAGTGTCTGGCTTGCAAATAAAGGGATGTGATTTAAGGGGGGAAAGTGCTTGTCTTGGAAGTATTGTGAAAGGGCTTCGAGGAAGTGAGCGAGAGAGGGTGGTGGTGGGGGGGTTGATGGAGAAAGACAGAGAGAGGGAGAGATAGGAAAACAGAGAGAGAGGCAGAGGCCGGGAGCATTAAACCCCAGTGAAATAAATTTGCTTAGCAGGTACTTCTGTTGGAGTCGCCTCTACTGAAAGAGGAGATCAGTCTTGCCCGTTCTGCATTGCCATTTCATCTAAATCCCTCTCTCCATTTTTTTTTTTTCATGAGCCCGGGAATCTGTCATTCACAGGCCATTCATTTTTAACGCACTCGCCATTAATAGACGCTATAAATACTCCAATATATACGCTTTATACACCCAGCCAATTCTGACGCCTCCACTGCAAACACCTCCTGGGGAGTGAAGCTGAAATAATAACTTGATTGATGGGTTAGACAACAGGAAATCAAACAGTTTTGATAAACAATAAATCTTTTAAAGTGCACCTCCGGTTTTAAAGTATGTAAAAATAGGAATTAATCTAATATTATTTTGTTTGACATGGTTTTAAGCACATTAGAAAAAATGGAAAAAGCTTTCAGTGTTTGTAAACAGCGATGATGCATTATAGGGGCGGAGCAAAACTGGTGGCAGAAAGGGACAGTGGTAATGTCAGTAACTGTGTCTCAGTTCAGGGGATGCAGACTTTGAAGGCTGCATTAATAGCTAGCTCAGGCTCCGTGTTGTCCCGAGCCGCCATGTCGATAGTTGAAAATTTTACTACATCATCAGTGTCAATCATTCCACACTCAACTATTGGGCTGTTTTGAGTGCGCCAGTAATACACTGCATTTCTTGTACTATGCAGTGTGAAGGAACTTTGCACAGTTGCGCCCTCAAAATATTAAGTGTTTAATACAGAAGTGTGTGATTTGAGATAGACTGTCAGTTTTAAGGGAGGTGCACAGACGTCACCTCCTTCAGTAAAGGAATGTGAAAACACCGCTCTAGTGACAAACGTTTCACAGATACAAGTCAGTATAGTCAAGGTCAGACATTTAAGGGAACATAAAAAGAAGAAAAGCACATGTTTGAGTGAAAGGGGACTTAAAATTCAAACAGAAATACTAAAGATTTACAGGTATATTTGTCTGATGGTAGTAAATGTCAATGTTTGACGGTTTTCTGGTTGGATGTAACGACATCTGAATACGCAACCTTGGTTCTGAGAAGCTACAGTAGCCTTTTTCCATGATTTTATAGACTCAAAACACAATCAGTTGGAAAAATTATCAGCAGGTTATTGAAAATAATTGTGAAGTTTCAGCCCCTGAATTTCAATTTTGCACAACCTGGGTTTTATTTTCAGAGTTTTTCCATCACTCCTATCAGTACTAATATCATTGCACTCACCTAATTAATAGAGATCAAAAGCTGCTCGGGTTAGCCAAACTTATTAGGGAGGAAACGAATATTAAAACTCTCAACTATCTGTAATTTGCCAATTACCTTCAAATAGAGTGGCTTATTTAATTTGCAAACTGAGTTTGCTCAGACTTTCACATTATTACTCTGTGAGTACAGTGTGTATCATCACTGCTAGAAAAGGCCCACACTCCAAAGATAAGACCCAAGCTGTATTAAACTGGTATTTCTCTGTATATAGGTAAGTATGAATGTTCAGAGTTCAAGTAATGATGTCATACAACTTTTTCATATATACAGCTGTGCTCCTCAAGACCCATAAACAGTCTTTGATGTGTAACATAAGTAAACAATGACTACAAATATACGGTTTGTTAGCCATGCATATCATATCAGTTTCAGAGACTGTTGAATAAGGACTTAAATATATAAGATGTAACATTCCTGCCTTAAAATTTCTAAAACAAAAGTGGAAACAAAGCTTTTATTTACTTTAATTTCACAGATAAGAAGCAATAAATTGTGAAGACAATAAAGCCTCCACAAAAATAGCATTTTAAGTCTTGTGTGTGATTTATCCTGGCTTCATATGAGCAGAGGAAATCTCTGCTCATCGCTAGGCTAATTTATACAATGTAAAATGCCATAGGTTTGTGCTAATAACGTTAGCATGTTTGGAAAACGTGTTTAGTATAAGACAGTTGATTTGTCAGTGAACCTTGTGAGTTGTAATGGAGCTGAATTTTGTAATGTTACCTTTGTTAAATGCTGCTGTTGTCCCTGGTTTCATATGAGTAGAGGAAAAGTCCGCTAGCTGCTAGGCTAATATGTACAATGTAAAATGCCATAGGCTTGTGCTAATAACGTGTCCATGTGTGTAGTATGACGTCAATATGTCAGCAAGTTAATAATATTTGATCAGAAAAAAAATATACATTTGTCATTGTTATATATTATTATTTGCTATACAGTAATGCAGGTCAGTGAACTCTGCATCATGCATGTGCTGAGGAAACTTTTTTGTGGCAGTGGATGAGATTATTTATATAAATGATACCAGAAACAATACTGTACTGAGTGAAATAATCATTCTGATTGTCCTTTTAAGGTGGGTCCACAAATTAGCTTTGCTAATAATCTCTACTTAAAATCATTTTTTATCACCTGATGTGAAATCTGCTGGAGCACTTGATGCCCTTCACTCCACTAAAACTCAGATAAATCACCAAGTCCTGCTGTGAAAATCCAAACGACTTCAGCCAATTCCCATCCCTCGCTGGTTGTTTGTTAGCAGTGTAAAAACTTTTTTTTAAAGCGTGCAGTAATTAAAAGGAGGGGGGACGTGGAAGTACACTGCGATCTCCCCACTAAATTCTCTGTAATGGTGAGGTGAGTCAGTCGCCTTAATTAGCCTAGTCTTTCTCTCCCTCTCTCTCGTGGAGTCATTAATGTCGACATGAACATTTTTCTCTCATTTGAATGGGTAAATAATGAAAGCGGAGTGACAGTCGGGGGGTGAGCTAGTCACAACTTTTTAAAGCAGCAGGAAGGCAGCAATTAACAGGATCTGACAACCCGGAGGGACACACAAACACACACCCAGGCGCACGCAACACACACTCCGATACGTCCGGTACATACTCACATACAGACCAACGTATTCCTTTAATACCTGAAGAAATTAAAATGCAGCGTGTCGCTTCTGATTCACCTTTGTCGGAGGTGTGTATTAAATAATAGAAATCACACTTGCACAAAATCTATCCCGAGCTCATTTTGATGCTCCGCGGCGTGTCACTGAGACCTCAGTCTGGACTTTCTGTCAAGGTGACACAACTCAAATCAAAACAGCGTCCATCCCATCAGAGAGATAGATGGACCATTGTTCAATTAGCAAATGAAAGCTGTAATTGTTTGGATGCTGCTCTCCTCCGTAAATTTAGCAGTGATAATTAATTGTAGCGAGTAAAAACACTCATCAGGGAGATGAACCATTAGAGAGTTAGGTAAACAAACCCTTATCTATTACGGGTGAGTGGCTGATAAGGATTGATGAGAAAAGTTTGATTTTCACCCAAAAAAAAAAAAAAAAAAAATGTAATTGTTAAAGTTTCCTCGCACTCGATATGAATGGGAAGCATCTGGCCGAGGGTCAAAATCTGAATGAGTCATCACAATCTAGATTTAATTACATGAATGCAGTTGCTGTTTTTCTTTTTATTCTGTTGATGATGAAATGGTTGAGTGCAATATGTTAACAAATCATCAGTTCAAGATGATCTACTGCTTTAAGGAACCAGATAAAGGCACTTTATAGACACAGAATTAAAGCTGCAGTACGGACAATTTTAATGACATCAAAAATAGTTTTTAATACTATCTATGGTGGGCATTTTTTAAGCAACAGCCATTTATTGCACAGTCTGTAATGACTTCTCTTTTTAGTAGTTGTACTTTTTCTGGGTGGCGGGGTCCGCCATACCCGTGCTGGAGTCATATTAGGAGGTGGGGGAAAAATCGCTTATCTTATCTATAATACAATCTTGTATTATATATTATTAATTTTTGCAAATGCACATTTTGATACAACTTTTCATACCAAAATTAAAAAAAATCAATTGCTTTTTCAGTCCACCACATGGTGCTGATGTTTTTCTTCTGGTGTGGTCAGCAGTCGTATAATAGCTGTCTTATGTTAATGCTATCATCGCTATAGTTCATCCACATTAGTCTACAAAACATTTTTTAGCATTTCCTCATCAGCAGATTAGTTTCAAATATTGCAGGTTTGTTTGGCTGCACTGTGAACAGAACAGATCACACCACTGGTGGTAACCGCAATTTAAGTACGGTGTATAGCAGCGGTGATTAGCCAGTGGGAGATGAATGGACTGACTTGCATTTGCATGCACACGCGCCTCACTGTCTACTGTTTACTCTCCCACAGCCGTAACTGTGGGAGAGCAAACACTTCAGCCTCTTCTTTTTTGTTCTGAAAATGTCAGCGTGCAACTTCGTTCTGCGGACGATAAACTGGGTGCAGACTTCTCTCTACGTTACTGGTGATAAGGAAAAAGAGCCAGTGCTGGATGAAGCAGTGAGTGACAATAACACTCACATTTGAGTGCTGTTAGCAGTGGAAACACTAACTGGACCTCGGGTCTAGGTACCTTGTCAAAAGGGTTATTTTTGGTTCCAAAGGTACCATACCGAAAGTGACTCCACTGTATTTTTACATAGCAGATAGTTGTGGCTGAATATCCTGTAGAGCTTCTTGAAGTATTTGTAACGTGGGCTAAGGATCCATTGATTAATTCCTCATATCTCCTTCCTCTGTTAGTGGTGCTACATCCACTATCAGCGCTGTATCACACTGCTTAGGGTCACTGCTTACTTGTCTCGGTCCTCCCACATTCATTATTCATTAGAGACTTACCATAATATAGCTAACAACTGTGGGTGAGACGATCGCTTAATACATGCAAATGTGAAACCACTGTAGTGAAATTCAATCGTTCTGCTCTGCAGCCCAGCCATGATGAGCAATTAGCACATGCAGTGTAATTCCACCACCTTCTTTCTTTCCATTGTCTCGTATGCATTCAGATACAAGTCATAAAATGTAGTAATACTTAGCTCGCGCTGTGATGTTCAGCCAGACGCTCCTTTTAACAACAAAGCAATCGTTTTTTTTCAACATGAGTCATCACTTCCCCGCCCACTCCCTTAAGCCAATTATGTGTCAAGGTGTTAAATTGATTCATGCTCATTAGCCCCAACGTAATATATGTTGGTGAAAATTAAATATTCAGGCGCCCAAAAACTGACGCACCTCAGCAAAGTGTGTCACCAGGAAAGAAAGAGGGCAGAAAGAAAGTTGAGTGAGTGAGCGATGGGTGGCAGAGCCAGAGGGAGGACAAAACAGAGCGGCGAGGGAGGAAAAATGGAGGAGTAGATGGAGACTGCCTGATTGGAAAATGGATCGGTGACAAAACGCCACAGCTTGGAGCTAAGATTAGGATTCCATCTGTCTTGAATGAAATATTCAAATACACGCTGGCAAGAGGAGGCATATTACTAAAAGGATGGATGTGGAGAATATGTGAAACAATGACAGGCTCTTTACATCCAGAAGGGTCAGCGCTCACCCAGACTGTTATTTAGCTTGGAGTAGGAGAGCTCATATGCTCCTGAGGCGTATGTGCTGTTGCATTTGTGAAGACAGTGATAGGAACAAATTAATATGTTGAATGCAGTGTTTCAACAAACAGAGTGACACAGTGAGCAGTTGATTATATACATGGGTCCTTCTGAATCAGTCTTGTACTCCGTGTCTGGCACATAAGAACCAAGACAGCCACAGGGTTACAGAAACACAAGAAGTGAGTTGTTTCAGGTACTGGTGAAAGTGAAAGCAAATTGTGGTTATAGCAAATAAATATGGTTAAGGTAAAGTCAGGGTTAAGCACTGAGAGCCAATTGGTTAAAATTGATACCAACATCAATTTGGAAATTAGGGTTGAGGTTTGACTAAGCAGTAAAGAATAAAGCTTAGAAGGAGTTATGGGGCCAGTGTGATTTATCAAAACTGGTAGTCGGATTCGTGACAAGACCAGTAACCTGGTTCGTATCGTCCACCTGCCACTTGCCAACCGACTCATGAACGAATCTTGTTGGTTCTTTTAGTTCACCGTAGTTCACCTATTGAACCGTGTTACATAGTACCCTGGAAATCCAGAGTTCTTGCGAGAGCACAATTTGAATTTGCTCAGCGAGTCACTCTGGCAATCAGTAATGATGCTCATTACCTATGCCCATGAAACCGAGCTGCACCAATCACATCGGTGTATCTGATATCGGCGGGCCAGAGGCGAGCTAAACAGATCACGACAGCGCTGCGACGACGAAGTCCGGAATCAGTCAGTAAACATTGCAAGATGGCTACGGATGAACACCAGCTGTTTGAAACGGCTTTGGCTGCTACAATGAACGAGTTAGACTTGGCTTTTTCTCTACAAGAGGAACAGAAGACGGCGCTCGAGTCTTTCCTTTGCAAGAAGGACGTTTTTGCAGTTTTGCCGAGCAGATACGGCAAGAGTCTAATCTGAACGACGGTTGTGCTGAACGAGAATCTGAAGCCGGGGCTCTTGGAAGTTTACCTGGCTCGTTTGCACAACTACTCATGTACCATACATACTTCTTTTCCACCAACATGGAACCACTTACATCCAGGTTTCTGCATCTAATTATAATAACAATGATGCACTTTATTTCTGGGTGCCTTTCATGACACTCAAGGTCGCCTTACAGAGTAAAATACAGAGTAAAATACAATAAAATACAAAGTACAAGATAATTAAACATTTAACAAGCAAATATCAGTTTAAAAAGCAAACAAACATTATGAACCATTCAGAGCATTTTGACTGAAAATACATATGTTCAGAACCTGAAAAGTTGAACCTGAGGAACGAACCTTGCTACATTGAGGGCACATTACTTTTTGATGTACATCATGAGGTGCAGAATTGTCAAACATGGACGTCACTCCAACAATACTAAGCTGTTCTCTGAGCATTACCCGCTGCCACTGGGTAACATCGCTTACAAGTAAAAGTTTCACAATTACCAGTGAACTTGATGATTTAGAAATGTGACCCCCTTGTCTGTTTCGTGCAGAACAGTCACAGTCCTCTCAGTATTTCACTGGAATTTACTGACGAAATGATTTGAGCTTCCTCCAAATGCTGAGTGGCTAGATGAGCCTTCTGAATTTGCAGCCGAAAATCCATTAAAGCTCTCATTAATAATTTCCACTGCAGCCTTCATAATTCTTGACATGAGGGAGGAGGAGGAGGGAAAAGGTGCCGGAAAAGCCAACCAGACTCCTTTACAAAAAAAAAAATAAAACCCAAAATTACTAAAGTGCTGACTCACACGAGTGCGGTGTTATCAGATGACCTCTGTTTGGCAAAATATGGCGAGTAATTTGTGGTGGAAATCTGACTGCAGGATTAGGAACACAGACGACCTTTGCAGTTATTACAAATCACAAGAGCACCCGGAGTAATAAAAGGCTTGTATGAAAAGGACTTTTGACTGGCAAATTGAAGGGCACCCCTTTACAAGAGATTCCTCGGCCTCAGCATTAGTGTCATTGTACGAGACATCAGCGCCCGCACCTGGGAAAGTGTTCGGTGGCTGACCTCTGACTTCCCTGTGGAGTATGAAAGTCAATTTCCTATGAGAGGAGAAGGAAGGTGGGGTTAGTTGGGTGAGGATGTGAAAGACTGCCGGTTAATTACTCCCACAAAGATGTATAAAAAGCCTCACGATGTTTTTTATTCACTCCGGTTGTGTTTGTACATGCTCCCTTTGCTCCGTCCTACTCATCAAGCGTTAAAGGTGGACTGTGGATATAGTGATTTGCATGCCTTAAAGTAATTTAGCAGTGACCTTCAAAGAGAAGGCAAAGAGTGCAAAACAAACAAGACAATCAAAATGTCAGCACTGTTACGGGAGATGGGATGTCATTAGGAAATGCAGCATAGCAGATCCACCTTAATTCCAAAGAACGGGAATCTATCAAACGAGCGGTAAGCTTCATTACGAAGCAATCAGATGAGATGCATTTCCATCAGAAAAGATGACACTGTATGAGGAAATGCTTTGGTGATATTTTAAATGTCATAACATTATTATGTCTTCGATAAGGCTTTGCGTGGGGTTGATGATCGAGGATGAAGAAGATTATCTTCTGACGAAAATAAGCTTAATTTGTATTGTTTCTTTTTTTTAAATGTTGCCTCTGCCCAGTCACCAGAATGCGTGAATGTTGGCATATTTTTCTAAAAAGAAATATTTTACATTCACGTGGCATATGTGAAATAGTTCAGATTGCATGTGCATGACGTGAGTTTCTCATCGAGCAGCAGATTACTGTTTGTGACAAGTTGCAACCGTGTTTGTGGCAACAAATCCAGTTATTTTTGAATGAGATGTAGGGATATTTTTATGTTTTTAGCGCCAAAACCATGTATTTTTAAAAAGGCAGTGAGCCATTTGCAGCTGTGTTTGTGATGAAAAAAAAAGATGTTTTTTATTGGGGTGTAAGAATGTTTCAATCCATGTTTTTGGCAGAAACACAGGTTTTTTCACAAGACCGAGAGACATATCTGGCCATGTCTGTGGCAATCAAACCAGAAATTGTTTTTAACATGATATCAGAACATTTCCGGTTGTATTTGCGGTGGCAAACTGGGTCTTTATTATCAAGAGGTAGGGATACTTCCAACTATGTTTTTGGTACCAAAACTGGCTTTTTAACAAGACGTTGAGATGCTTACGGCAATATTTGTGCCATCAAAACCAAGTCTTTTTTTAATGAGAGGTAGGGAAATTTCCAGGCGTGTTTCTGGAGCCAAAACCGGGTATTTTTACTGAGACTCTGGGACATTTCCAGCTGTGCTTGTGCTAACAAAACTGCCTATTTTTTAACGTGAGGTAGGGATATTTCCAGCCATGTTTTTGGTGCCAGAACCGGGTATATTTTCCGAGACATTGGGGCATTTCCAGCCATGTTTGTGGCGACAAATCTAGGAATTTTTGAACAAGATATTGGGACATTTCCAGCTGTGCTTGTGCTAACAAAACTGGGTATTTTTTAACGTGTGCCATGTTTTTGGCGACAACACAGAGTATTTTTAAACGAGAAGTCGGGATATTTCCAGCCATGTTTTTGGCACCCACACTGGCTAACTTTAAAGGAGATGGCAATATTTGTGCCGTCTAAACGAGCTATTTTTTTAAAGAAACCTAGACACATCTCCAGCCATGTTTTTGGAGAAAAAAATGGAGTATTTTTAAGACGACGTCAGGACATTTCCAGCTGTGTTTGTGGTGACAAAACTAGGTATTTCTTAGCGAGAGTTTGGGATATTTCCAGTCATGTTTTTGGGACCAAAACCGAGTATATTTTAATGAGACATCGAAATGGGCAACTCACCTTAAGTCACCCACCAGCAGAAGGTTTATTGGTCCGTTGCAGCACAATGCATTCTGGCAGAGGAAAAATGAAAGCCACAGCCATTTTTCCTCTCTTTTCTGTGGTCATATAACACCAGTTTCAAAAGTACTTGCCTTTCTCTGCTGCAGCCCCAAGACCATCTTTCCAGCAGTGACTTATTTAACAACAACAAAAAAGCCCTGGTGTGTAGAGGCCTTTACTCTGATGGCTGTGTAATATTGTGCCACATTAAGCACGGTTGATGTGAACATTGTGTGTGTTAATTTAGAGACAGGTCAGGAGTAGCAATTAATTAGCACGTTTGAAGGGCTCATTTAAATTAGCACATTTTGGTCAAGTGGTTTGAAAAGTTTCAACACTTTGTTGTTGTCTTTGTTTTGCTTGTTTGAAACTGAGCTTTTTATTCCCCCGTCCCACATGGTGAATGCAATTAGACCAATCTGCAGCAATAGATCACACGTAGTTGAATTATGTCAAGGTGAACAATTATCATTTTGAGACGAATAAATTAGAAGAATGTAATTAACAGCCCACATTGAGTAGATGCCAGCCCCAAACTCTGGTATTTCAGAGCTGGAGGTTTAATCACGGCTCGGCCTGGTTTGAGAGACCATCGCTTTTATTGGTTGTGACAACACGCAGGGAGGAGGGTGGAGCTTGCGGCGAAGCAGAGCAACGATGCAAGTCGCGGTGTCAACCTGCCGCCTCCTGAAATAGCCCAGACAGCAATCACTCACATTTGTCCTGACCAAGGTGAGATAAAGCCGCGGCGGAGCCAGCTCTGGGGAGAGTGTACGACAGGAAAGGGGACTTCCATTACAACTTGTATCACCTGTGAGATAGAGGATACAGATAAGAGAGCTACATTTTCTCTCTTAATTGTTTTGCTTTCCTCGCACTTTGATGTCGGCATTTGAAAATTGCTTTTTTTTGTGTGTGTGCCCACGTCTTTGGTCTTTCCCTCACATCTCTCAGCTCGCTGTGAATGTTTGCACCTGTAGTGCTTCTCCACCAAACCAAAGTCTTCTAAGAGAACAAAAAAGGGAGGCAACAACAAGTAAACAAACTCTTCATTAATGTTTCTTCAGAGTTTCTATCTCTGATGGGATCCCTTTGTTCGCGCTCCCAGCGCTCCTCAGAACACGACTCTTTAATGTGAAAAGACGCTGATATCAGTGTCACGAAACAAACAAGCTGATGCTTAATTTGATCAGACCATTTATAGGCTGAATCTAACTATCTAATTAAGGTAGCGTTACGGTTCAGAAGAAAGAATGGGTGTCATTATTCTGCAGCTTTGGAGTTGTTGTCCTTTATTCTTTTCATGATGCCAAATTAAGGGAATGGAGGGTTTAATACAATACTTAAAATGAGGGATATTGTTCCATCAAATGTTACTTGATTGCCTTTATTGCCTCGCAGTGTATTTTCTGGAGCAAACTGAGCCACTGAACTGTAAGTGCTCGGCGTTAACAATGCTTCAAATGAAGCAAGTGAGATTCCTTTCACTGAGTTAATTTGAATATTCACAAAAAACTGCTGACAAGATGCTCCGACGTCACTCGAATGAGTGGAGTTGGCCAAGTGGAAAAAAAACAAATCTCCGAAAGCCAGAAATATATTTGACCGGGCATTATTTATTTATTTGCTCATTTGCAGCGCTTGAATGAGGATGGAGGAGAAAGTTAAAGGTTTGAGACAGAGTTATGTTTGGAGGGGTGTTTTGTCCTTGGAGAAAATGCAGCGTACGATACAAAGAATGTGGAAACAAGACAGGAAATGAGAAAAAGGGACGAAAAGTATCTCAACAGTCCCCCAGGCCCAATGGAGCACTCTCCACTGCCCATGATCATAAATCCAGATCTGGGCTCTATATGGTAGCTCTGTGCCTACAGCATCCACATGATTCCTCTCCCCCCTTCTCCCTTTCCTTTTTCTTTTTTACCTGCACTGTACCTGTTGGAGGCAGCAAAATATGTCCTACATATCAGCGAGGGGGAGAAGGGAGGGGAGCCGCTAGGAGGCCAAGTCACCGCCAACTCAAAGGATGTTGATCACTTGTGTCTTATCGCAGGCAGAGCCAGGCCACCCCTTGTGAATTAAAGGAGAAATAGTATCTCGCTCCCTCATTTTTCACCACCCAGAGATGTTCGGTTGCTCCCTTTCTTCCGGCTCCTGTGCCAGAGAGATAATCCGGGCCCATTCCGAGCAGCAGAATCCATCTTTCTCGGGGTGTTGGACCGCTAGTCCTTGGCTCCTCTGAGGTCATTGGTGCCCGAACTAAACTGAAGAGCTCCCAAACAGAACCCTTCCTTTCTTTCCTCCCAGTAAATGCTGTTTTTTATTTGTACTTTGCCTCACAACAAAAGTTAAGGACTCCTAAAACACTGATTCTTTTAATGAAATGCCCTAAATGACAGGGTGTCTTGTCTTACACATGTCCCTGTCCAGCTTTTCCAAAAGAACATGTTCTTCTTTCACATTTCACAGATTTCACACCTACATGCCAAGGCACGCAGAACTCATTTGTCGACATTTCATTTCATTTAAGGATAAAAGCGCCTTCATGTCCTGCATTTGTAGAATGTTTGCAGGAGTGATTTATTCACACTGAAATTAATTTTTTCCTACTTTTTATTTTTTGCTGAAACCGTCTTTATTTGCCAGGATAGCGCCCTCTACAAATGACTGATGCAGCTGCCTCCTCTATTGAAAATCAAGGCGAATCAAAACTTCAGTTTAATGTTAAATACATCTCCAACATAGTTTCTCCTTTTTGAAAATCTCTGCCTTAGAAATATACAATTTTATCTTTTGAGCTCTGCAATGGAAATGGTCCTTCAATGCCAACATTTTTCAAATTCATACATATCCCATGTTTTTTCCTACGGCTCCCACCCCATGAGCAGTGCGCTGACAGGAGTAAGCAAGGAGACAGTCCCAAGCGGTCTTGTAAGGAGGCGAGGGACTTTCCCCTGGAGACGCATATTTAGAACTGTATGAACTTTGAGCCATTTTAACGTACGTCCTTACCATGTTTCTTTTTCTAAACTTAACCTGTGTAACTTAATTTATTCATTAAGCATTTAGTAGAATACACTGGCTGAATACTCGAATTAAATGAGTACCCAGAATTGGTAATGTACTTTCTACAAATATGAATATCATTTGAGTAAAATGTTCCTCTTTCTGTACGCCTAATGAAGGAAACTCCTCATTTGGGTCAATCTCTTTTACATCACAAGTGATGCGCTCGCCAAGCGATCCACAAACGAAGCGGCAGCACATATGTATTCACACCAAAACCGAACAGTCGCATTGCACAGTGGCCACTACTGTCCCGTCAATAATCCAAACCACACCCGAACAGTTGTTGGTGGTAGTGCACCGTCTTTGCAAATCTCCAATAAACCCCAAAGAAGAAGAAATGAGTTTGGACCCAAAGCCCAGGGTGGACAGGTTCACACCAGTGATTATTCCAACGCTTGGAGAATTAATATTTAGCACTACAATTGGGCAAGTACATGAAACATGTGCCTGTCAGGTCTCACTTGGTCAAGGGGGAGATGTCTACGGTGGCCGGGAGAGGTCACAACACAGGCAAACTCGTGTATTTGTTTAATACCACCACCATTCGCTCGCGACTCGCGCAAAAAATATATATATATATACACATATATACTATAATAACTGATAAAAGTATTGAAATTGTGCCATTAAAAAAATGTTAAAGACATACACTTCAAAATATTGATCCAAAAGGTCTCTAAAAACATGAACTAAATATTTCTCCATAAGCTGTTTGACCTCTTGAAATAACATACAACGATGTCTTGTGTCGTTCCCGGGAGCCAATTTTGAAGAATTAAACATACTTTGGAGTAAGGAATCGTCACTGTTTGTGTATAGTATCGCCAGCAAAACCGAAAGTAAAAGCCATCACCAAATTTGGGCTAGTTTTGAAATTGAACTTTGTCCCCTTGGTATGTTTGTGGGGGGTTTGGCGCTGGTTTTGCAATTTTCATAGGTTCTTTTTGGTAGTGCTGTTTACTGTTTCATAAAGTTCTGACCTCACCTGTGCACATCATCTCGAATACGGTAAAATAAGTAGGGGTGGGGAAAAAAATCGATTCACATAAGAATCGCGATTCTAATCATCCACAATTCTGAATCGATTCATAAACTTCAAAAATCGATTTATTATTATTATTATTATTGTTATTATTATTATTATTATTATTATTATTATTTTATTTTTTATTCACATCCCTAAAAATAAGACTGGGAAATCCCAGCAGAGAGCAGAGTCTCTGTAGATAAATAAGACTGAACATTAGTGGGTCATAAGTGAGGATAGAGAGGGACGACTTCTATGTTGTTTTTTAGGAACATCCTGCATAGTGCGCCTTTAATCACTACCTGAAATACAGTATATCACAGTCATGAGGAAGAAATGTGATGTCCCTTTAACGAATCAATAAAGTGTCCCATCTGAAATTGAATCAGTGATTTCTATCAGCTGTGAGTCGCCCTAACTGTCACTTCAGATTGAAATATAGTTGTAGTTATATGAATACAGGTATTGCTCTGATTCCTGTCTTTTGCGGCTGAAATCAGCCGATTGTTGAAGGAGAACTTGTGCTGTGCTTCAAAGGCTCTCATAACAAGTTGCAGTAGGTCGAGGGAAGAAAGAGTCCATTCACTTCCTCTGAAAATACCGCTGGGAACGTCTAGACTACCGGTACCTCAGCCGTGAGCTGACCTGAACTTCTTATGAATGTGGCAGATTATTTTTTTCATACCCTGAGAGTGCAGTTAGTGCGCTAATGTAATGTAAGCTTTTATCCCTCAGCATCGATCTCTTGCTGGCTCATTCCTTCAGTCATTTCACTTGTTATAAATAAGGTAGTTAAAGGTCCTGTATGTAACTTTAAGAAAATCCTAGTTACAATACTTCTCTGTAAGGGCTGTAAAGTGAACAGCAATCAGCATCCTGTTGCTCACGCTTCAGTGTGCGATCTGCAGCCACGAGCTAGCGTCGGTTAAAACGTCACGTCATCACGTCGATAGACGGCTGGAAAAGACATTAAAATCATATTTGGAGTAACGTTCCTCGTCCTATATTTAATTTGGGCTGTTGCCTCCATGATGCTAACTGGCTTGGTTTGCAAATTACTTTATCAGCTAACACTACGAAGAAATTAGTACCATGTAGAGTAGCAGCTCAATGGTTAACATTAGCTACAATTAGCTTGTTGGCCTCCCCTGCATGGCTCCTAGCTGGTAGTAAAAACATTTTGCCGTTGCATCATTTATGGTTGGCTAAATTCATATCGTTTGTCATGATACCTGAGTTAGTATCGTGTATCAGGTTAGCTTGGGAAGTAATTTTGCCGCTAGTCAACTGACATATCCACTCAGATAGTGTTTTTCTAGTGATAATGTTAGCTAGCAAGCAAACTAAGTTAGCCAGCTAGCTGTGACTAAGCTAAGCAGCCCTGGAGTCTGGATCATTTCAATTAAGTAAATCAGCTAAAACCACAATGGTTTTAATATATTTCACATGTCAGTGCTTCCTGTAAGGTTTGCATTTCTGTTCGACACTGAAATTATGATATGGGGCACTGAATCTGACGGATTTATTGTTTATCAGACCACAAATGAGACAAGAATTAGCCAGCTCATGGTGGTCTGAAGCTCAGAACTGATGTATTGAAAGAACAGGATACAGCGTGAATGCAAGGCCCTGTTCATAATGGTGCACATAAAATGACTCGGATGATCTGAGGATTATCGGCACTGCTTCTGCACCGTGCGGCCCATTGAGCAAGCAAACTGGCTACTTGCAGTGGCCAAGCAGCTTATCAGAGAGGGTCTGTCCGGCCCCATTACAAACTGCTGCTGCCCAGCTACTGACAAGGCGGCAATATTTGACGACTTCGAATGAGAACAGGCTGAAAGTACAATATCCCCCCCTGAAATGTAGTAAAGTGGAAGAATAAAGAAAATGGAAATACTCACGTTAAGTAGCTCAAAACCTACTTCAGCATAGTACTTGAGTAAATGTTCTTCCCACCATTGAAGGTGAGGAACTGGTGGCTGGCACATAGAGACAGACAACCATTCATACCCACATTCACACCTACAGGCAATTTACAGTCACCAATGCATGTGTTTGGACTGTGGGAGGAAGCTGGAGCACCCGGAGAAAACCCGCGCTGCCACAGGAAGAACACGCAAACCCTGCACCACCCCGGGGTTCGAACCTTCTAACTGTGAGGCGTCAAGACGTCTTGTTTCCTTTGTTCAGACATATTATATAGCCCTTCTGTCTCGCACAGTTGACCTGTTGCTTCCAGCTGCACAACACCAACTGGTCTGGATTTTTATTTGTCTATTGTTGCTGTCGAGCACAAAGGTTTGTTTGTGAATGATATATAGCAAACCACAAGAATTGGCTGGATATTGCTGTGTGACTAGCTAAGCCTCGTCCTTGCCTTCTCCTCTGACAGCAAATAAAAAAGTCAGACATCCCAGAATCCTGGATATCAGCACCTACGGAGCAGATGAAAACTGCCAGGATTGTGTGGGCGAGGGAGGTGGGGTGGGTGGGGAGGAAAGAGAAGTAAATAAATAGCTCGAAAAAGATATTTTCTTCTAAGATTTTCTGCGTCTCAGAGAGGCGACACACTTTCTTTGTGAGGGGAATATTGGTGTGACTTGACAGGAGTTTAAAAGATTTATGAAACACACACAGAGCTGGTTGTGTGTTCCTGTACGTGTACGCTCCTGTAGTGAGGCGGTGATGAAATCTTCTCTTCCTCCTCACTCTGTATTCAAACTAAGAGTCTGGAAACTTGCAACTGTAGCTGCTCAAACATGCAGGTACACAATGTGAAGGCAGATTACTCCGAACTTGTGCCTGCATGTGTTTTGCCACTTTCTATGCTTGGCTTCAGCCGAGTGCTTCCAGGCCACTAATTGGACAGCAGACCATGCATGCTGAATGGCATATGTTTCTGCCTCTAATGACCCTCCTGTAGTAGCTCAGTGACAGGACAGGAGGAGAAGAGGCGCCGCCATCTGACATGTAAATATGCCAGAATCCCTCCTCTTCGCCACTCTTTGATCCGGCATTTTGTTGTCCAAATGCTGCCACGACACCTCAGCCTGCAGGAAACTGACACAACCGAGAGTCCAGTGTGGAAGTGAGTTTTGTATTATATTCAATCCGGCGGGATGCATTTCACAGGGCGTAATCAATGGCACTCGACGAAAAAAGGATCCCAGCGCCGCTCAAGAAATTTGGCCCTAAATTAAGAAGATATCCATTGTGAGATTTTCGCCGACGGCCCTCCCCTGCTGCGATTTAAATGTTAAGTGTGGGTACATTACTGAAGGTCAAGAGAGTGCCCACAGTGAACAATCGGAAAGAAAAGGACAGAATGAGGGGGAGAATAAAGATCTCCAGGATCTGAAGGGTTTCCGTCTCGTGGCTTTCGGGGCTGGCTCAAGGATGAGGACGACCGCGTCTTTAATTGGCGCTCCAGATGTTTGAAGATTTCTCCATTAGCGCAGTAAAAGACACTTCATAAGATTAGCCGGGGCCTAAAAGGACAGTGAATGACTGGAGGGATGATAATAAAGGGTGCTGATAAAGAGAGGGGACTTTGTAAAGTTACCATCACTAGGTGAAAGTCTTCTTTCAGAGTGGGGGTTTTATATGTTTCAGCACTACAGAACATTTCCACTGTGGAACAGGTTCAATGGGCTCGACTTTACACAATGAACACGAGCTGAATCTCCCCGCAGAACGTTCAGGAAGTGTCACACTGACAAAAGAACAGCAGCATACGTGAACAGCACCATCAATCTCAGTCTGTAGTGGTGAAACATAACTTTACTGAAGGACTAAACTACTGCTGCCTAAGAATAAATTCAAGGTACTTGTCTTTTACTTGGGTATCTCCATTTCATGCAACTGTATACTTCTACTTCGGGCCGGCGATGTAGCGATTGTACTCGTTTTACTGTGACTTGTTCCACATGAGATGTATAAAATTGTTATATTGCAAACATTGAGTATAAATTGTGATGTCATTTTTTTTCCCAAAAGACAAAAAAAACACGTCACACACACACACACTTCCTCGCTCCTGGCTGATAAGTGTGTGAGTAGGCGAAAAGTGTGTGTTTTATTTTTTATCTGTAGGGCTTTTTTTCCTCACAACTCCTTAGTCACGTTTTGCAACCATGGAGCACCAGTGTGACTTGCAAATATTCTTAATATATGAAGTGCAAAGCTGTCGGTTTGTTTCGCACTCGCAGAAGATTAATCTGCACGTTTAATGACGCTGTTGTAACAGTTTAACTTTTTGCTCACTGACATGAGATGAGCCAGGTCCTTCGCAGAATAAAAACACAAGTGGCTGGTTTGGCTTTGATTCGCTGCATTTATCAGTACTGTTAAAAATGTTACTGTAACAGTACTTTATTTAAATTTAACTATAACTTTTTAATTTAATTTTATTGTAACAGTCGCTTTATTATAGCTACTTTATTTAACTTTATTATAAAATTACTTTAACTTTATTAAAACATTATTTTATTTAACTATATTATAACAACAATTTGTACAGCTTTATTTAACTTTATTATAACTTTATTTTTTAAAACTAACAGTACTCTGTTTAACTTCACTATAAGAGTACTTTTACAGTACTTTATCTAACTTCATTGTAAACAACTTTATTTAACTTTATTATAACACTACTTTATTCTGATTTATTTTTCACTCTATGTGACTTACAATAGGACTTAACTTTAAGAGTGCTTTATTTAAATTTAACTGTGATGATTTATTAAACTATATTGTAACATTACCTCACTACTTTATTTAACTTTATTGTGTCACTTCTTTATTGTAACAGTACTTTATTTAACTTTAACACTTCTTTTTTTAACAGTACTTTTTTTAACTTTATTGTAACATTACTTTATTCAACTTTATTATAATAGTACTTTATTTAACTACTTTATTTAACTTTATTGTATCACTTCTTTATTGTAACACTACTATATTTAACTTTATTATAACAGTACTTTATTTAACTTTATTGTAACAGTAATTTATTTTACTTTATCATTACAGTAGTTAATTCCACTTTGCTGCAACAGTAGTTTAACTTTATTATAACCACAGTTTACTTTAGTAATTTATGTATATATATATATATATATATATATATATATATATATATATATATATTTATGTTAGTAATCTGTGTATCCAAATAAAGCTTAAAATTATCATATTATTTATAGACTATATAGGCCAGCACTACTTCCACTACACTACATTTCAGAGGCAAATATTGTAGTTTTTACTTTTATCACTCATCTCTTACCTGTCCAGTGAAAACCATGTATCTCCATTTGATTTTAAATGTTTGTGACAAACTGAAAGACGAAGTTTTCCTTTATATGTTGGCAAAATTCTCCTTAAACCAAATAAACTCTTAAAAGACGCCTTGGATCAGCTGGAAAATGCATCATCACAAAGCTGAAAACAGGGCTGTTTGTCTGACATAGTGAAATGTTTTTCAAGATTCATGGTTCTCACAGGACAGCGACGCAACAAACACGTGATGATCTTATAAAATATGATGCATTTCTGTAGATTAAACTACCCGACAGTGTATAGAGGAGATAAAACTGTGATATTAATCCAGAAACATCAGGTATAAAAGTAAAACACTGACGGGAAACATTTTACTGCGCAATAAATACTTTTACTTTTGATTCTCAAAGTGCATTTTGTCAATTTGAATTCAGGACTTTTATTTGGCGGGGAGTATTCTCACAGTGTGGTGTTGCCACTTTTACTTCTAAGTGCAGGATCTGAATACTTCCCCCACCACTGCTTATCTGTATCAGCGAGCATGTCCCTACAAACTGCTCATGCATCACATGTAATCTCGCACAAGGACGTATCTCGCTGTCAGTCAGCTGCTGCGACGGAGGCGTTGTGTTGGCGATTCGCTCTGGGGTTTTTTCCGCCGTTGACGGAGCCTTGTTGTTTCTCGAAATCAGAAGTCCCAGACTGAGATTACACGAGCAGATGTGGCGAGGGAGACGAGAACCTGATGGGAAAGAGAAGCAGGCAGCAGCCAGACAGATTTGGTGGAGAATCCCTGATGCGTTTGTGTCCGTTCAAAGAAATAGTATTTACATAGAGAGAAATATACTGTGAAGATGGAGAAAATGTAACTTCTAAAACTTTACTGCTTTGTAACCATGTTAAAGACATAAGAAACAATATATAGATAAAAAAAAAAATGGGTCAATTATTTCAATGGACAGGTATTAGTATCCCATTGTTTCCCTACAGATGTTGGATTTTCTCAAAATCTGTGTCAAAAACAAACTTTAAGTGAGAAACAGAATGAAAAACTCATCAGTTTATTCAGCTTGTGCGCGTGTATTCTAATCCCATGTATGATTTAAATCTATAATCACATAAATATTGATCAACACTGAGAACAAGAGAGGAATAATAATAACTCTTGCTGTCTGAAGAGGTATTTAGGTGTCGCCCAAAGCAAGGACATTTAGTTAGAAGTTTTTGTTGTATTTCCACCGTCACATATTTGGTCAATAAAGTCTGGACGTCACTGTTAGTCACTTCGTCCGTGGTTTATCACATTATTTTCGTGACAAGCTGTTTGTGTGTTGTGTTGTCCGCCGCAGTGTTGTGTTCATGAACGCACCTTAAGAGTGTTTATTGCACATGCTCATAATTTTGGTGAGTGGGGAACTGAATGCATCATTTTGCAATTTATGAAGTGGAACGCGAGTTTCGTTCGCTTTAGGGAAGTGCATCATGTTTTGTTTTTTTCCTGTGGCTAAGCGACCGAAGAAATCTTGCAGACTAATGACCTTTCTGGTTGACTATTAAGTGGCAGCCTTAATTAGTAGATAGAATAAATACACATCTTTGTCCTGGTGGTCCCGTGTAAGTTTACTGCCTGTGTTTTGTCCCTGTAACAATCCTACATGCGACTTTCAGGAAGTTCTTCTCAGCTGCAGCTCAGTCAGGAAACACCATTCGAGAAATTTGCACTAAAAAGCCACTAACTCTGTAAAATGCCAACACGATCTGGCAAATTCAATCTCACATTAGTTTCAGATGAATTCAGGCATGAGGAGCTGTTGGAAGGTTTAATCTGAGCAAAACAAAAAGGCAAAAACAAGTGTGTTTCCAGAGACTGTTTCTTCCAAACAAAAGCCAAATAAAAGACTCACAAGAACAGTTTGATCCACACCCATGTTAGCTTAATAAATCTGTCTCCTACCACGAAACACGAGTGCTTCAAAAATTCATATGCTGATTGCACACTCTGCCAGATAGGCAGATACACTTGACGGTCAAAGGACACGGCTGTCATGTTCCCCGAGTGCGTCCTGTTGATTGACAGCCAGATAGCAAAGTGGCAAGCAGTCCGTTTGTCATTGTACCATGTAATCAAGTCTTTACCT
This sequence comes from Epinephelus cyanopodus, assembly GCA_026686955.1. Classification (NCBI taxonomy): domain Eukaryota; kingdom Metazoa; phylum Chordata; class Actinopteri; order Perciformes; family Serranidae; genus Epinephelus; species Epinephelus cyanopodus. The sequence continues at coordinate 10,938,205 of CM048934.1, forward strand.
GGTGTGTGTGAACTGCTGCTGCGTGGTTATTGGCAGCACGCTGTTATGACACTTTTCTTCTGTTCCCTTTTCATCCCCACCTCCACCCTTCTCTGTTTATCTATTTATTTATTTATTTACACTTTTATTTATTTATTTTTTACGACTTTTTAATTTCGGAGCTGCCTCACATCGCACGCGTCAAAAAATGAAAAGAAAAAAGAACCTGCACATTCATCATCTTTCAATTTAGAGCCTTGAGATTCACCCTCCAAGATGCACTAATGCCCCAACAGGGAGACAGATATTTGCATTTTGATTAGCGGGGGCCAACGTCTCTCTCGTCTCCAATCCCACCCGGCAACGCTCAAGACAGTGTAACCGCAACCGCACAGATTGAAACTATACAATTAAATAATGAATGTAATGGGAGAGATGTTTGTGGGGTTGTGCTCTGCAGACCTTTGAATGCCACGTCTGATGATTACTTTGGAGTAGTCGCTCTGTGTCAAGAGAGAGCTTCAGTATCTCGTCACCCTGATTTTTTTTTTTTTTTTTTTTTTTTGAATCTCTGGCACCTTTTATTGTTCGACTGTTAAAACAGAGGGGGGGGAGCCGTTGTTTGAGCTGTCTCGTGTCACTCATAAAGAGCGCGCTATAGGGAAAAACTCAAACCCAAACCATGTGGGAGTAGTTTATTGCTTGTATTAGTAAGAGCTCTCCTTTGATGTTCCGTCTCCTACAAGAGCTTGGAAGGCGAGAAAGGAAAACAGTGCACGAAATAAAACAAAAGTTTTCATCTCCCTCATGCCTCGCCATAATTCAGCGTGCCAGAGGATCTGTGCGCCGTCTCCAAATGTTTTGTTTGTGTTGCATTAATTTCACAGGGAGTCTTGTGTGTGTAGAGAGAAAGAAAAAACACCTCCTTCCAATCAAATCTGCCTGACAAATCGGCTCGTTTGCTCGCGTTTATTTCCCGACCAAAGTTACGGGAAGCGGGCCACACTCCTAAAAACGGGCTGACCAGCCTCGGCAAGGTCGCCCGAGTGACAGATGTCAATCAAACTCCCACGCAGGCGACTGTAATCGAGGTGAGTACGGTTGTGTATCAATACATTACCATATGTTTGCATAACCTTGGGGCTCAGTCACCTTGGAAAAGACAGCTGTTTCTCAGCTTGGATGCGCCGTCATCATGAGATAAGATTTCAATTTAAGTAACAGGAGGTGTAAATGTGGAATGTGTGGAGCAAGTTTCATGGCTTTTCCTTTCAGTCTGCTGCTATTAATAACATTTATTTTTAATTAAAAAGCTAAAAAGAGTTTTGGATGAACTCCTCTCCCTCTCCCTTCCTCCTATAAGGCCTTTCCGGTTGCAGTCGCTGTTTGTCTTGGGGCATTGTTTTATTACCTTCAAAACTCTACTGGGAAAATCTTAAGACAGCGGTTGCCGAGCAACAAGGACCTGACGGTTCCGCCACAGGAGCGGCGTGAAGAGCGGCCCAGAGCGAAAGGGAGGCGGGGAGGGAGGAGAGGTAACACTCAGACTGGAACAGCAGTAATATCGACACAGCTGGAGCCGCGGGTAAAGACCTAGTGAAGCAGCAACAGCGTGCTCACCTGTCCCTTTTGAATCGCCAGTGGAGGCAGTGTGAGGCGATAAGATGAATGTGAATCAGTTTATCTGGGGTTACATTGTGTGTTTATCAAAGGCCAAGTGCTCTAAAATCTGCGATCCAGCTGTGAGTACAGAGGAGCGAGGCTGCAACCAGCAGTTATTTAATTATCAACCGATGATTTCTATGAAATTCACTACTGAGTGTTTAATGGAGCTCTGTGCAGCAGAGTTTATCTATGAGCCTGTTTAGACCTGGTATTAACATGCAACACAAGTGGACAGCTGAGACACATCACACCTGCTTCTATCGTGTGTCTCCCGCTGACTACTTGTGTTCAGTTTTTGGTACGTCCACACTTTTGCTAGCTGCTCTGTAGCACGTTAAGATATCGCTGTCAGCTGGAGTCAACGTGTCCTCTTCCATAGGGCAAAACGATGGATGGTCACCAACGGGTCAGGGCTAACCCTAACCCCAGGGCAATAACAAAATTATAACGAACTATTATATTATAATATTTACATCTTTACTTATATAATTTAAGTAATAATATTACAGTTACTCCAAAACCGAACAACTTGTTTTAACGTCATTTTGTTATCGCATCGCTACTGACTTGAAATACAACAGTCGCATCACGTCAGGCACGTCAAGACGCAGCAAGCTAATTTGGACGATGGCAACGTTTACCTAATCGGCTGGAAATATTCACATTACTTTGATTTTGTTGGAAGGAAAGATGACACTGTTGCTGCAGGTAATCCGACTAAAACATCGTGAAAAATATGTCCTCAAACCTCCGGTCTGAAACACCTTGGCTATTATGACCGATAGCACCACAACATGAAGCTCCAGGAAATACACCCCACCAACAGTGAGCCCTCTTTGGCAGCTGAGGTCGGCTGCAGCCCTACACTGGCTTACACTGACTTGACGTTATTATGCTGACGCTACTTAAGCTAAAAGATCTGGCACGATCCTGGCCAAATTTGGCTATATGAGGAGAAGCACTTCTTCTCGAAACTGGTTGCTTTAGTGACAGGAAACACCTTTTAATGTGTACCGGAAAGCTGTACTTGTACTGCTTGTTTGACACTATAAATCGTCATGATGTACTAATTCTTTGGCTTTCTCGCAAGTAAACCTTCCAATGTGAGCTCCATATCTGAGCCTGTCTTATTTTATATCTTGTTTATGCTACAGCATTAACAGAACCTTTAAAGAAAAGGTTTCACATTTTCAACATTATTCACTCGCTTGCGGGGAGTTAGATAAGACGATTGATTGAACAAATGAGATACAACATGTTAATTAGTGAGCTTTGGAGGTGCTGATAAATGGATTTTGTTACCTTGGACAGCGCCAGGGTTGCTGTTTCCCCTCGCTTCAAGTCTTTGAGCTAAACTAACTGACTGCTGGCTGTAGTGTTACATTTTCTTTGTGGTGCTGATCCTCTCATATAATTCTCGGCAGGAAAGGGACCCAGCTTATATATATCCCAAAATGTCAGACACTTCCTTTCAGATTTAAAACAATAATGACAAATGGCCATCGTAAGTCCCGAGAGCCTGAGGTATTATATCACAATTCTTTGATTTGTCTGACCAACAGTCCAAAAGTCAAAGATATTAGATGCACTTTGAAGAAAAAAGCAGCCAGTCTTCACATTTAGGAAGCTGAAAACAGTTAATTTTGATGGTTAATGGATGAATTGGATAACAAAGAACATGCAGATTTGTCAAAGAAAGTCTCAAACCAGATGTTTGAGGTTTTCATGAGAGGTTTTACTCAAAGTGCCCTTCTTCTCTTGTCTTTATCCACCCAGGCTATCACGCTTTTGGTTTGAGGAAATAGGGCAAATAAAAATCTGAGCCCTGGTTACAAATTGAGGTCAAACGAGGGTATAGAGAATGCATGTTTGCCTGTGTGGGTGATTGTGTTTGTGGGTGAACCCATTTAGGCCTTATCTGTGTTTACATGCATTCACTCGGATGCATTGCCTTAAAACAACAGCGTGTCTCCTCCAGGCATTTGCACTATTAAAGTGAGGATGCACAAGCTGCAGTGGAGAGTGCTTTACTGGCACCCCACCAGATATTTAATCATAATTAGCCAAACAATTACTGGGCTAATTGTTATTGGTGAGATATTGGAGCGCAGAGAGGAGAAATGTCAGGTTTATTGGCAGGGGATCTTCATCCTCTGGCTTGTCTTTCTCTCACTTCACTTCGGAGCGCCGACCCCATCGCGCACCTCCTCCGATTCCTGCAGCAACACAAACACAAACTCTCCGAGATATCACCCCAAAAGACAAGCGCGCGTCTGTGTATCACTGCCGCTCGGCCGAGCTTATTTGTGACTGTTCTCCAAAGGGAAGAAGAAAAGGAGAAAAGGCCACTTAAAGGCCAACGTGAATGGCAAGGCCTTTTGAGTATCAGCATTGTGCTTTACAAAAAGAGGTCAGGCTCGAAACTGCGAGACTGATAAGTGCGGGTGTTTCAGGAGGGTCACGCAGTGCTCGGTGAAGTGAGGCCTTTGCTTTGGCTATTGATAGCTCCACCAATACGCCTCATGCAGAGCGGAAATCGATGTTATCTGGTGACTGTGAACCTTCTCGACCACTGACTCACCAGCAGAGTTTTTCCCAAATAAGTAGTAATTATTTTTATGTAATATAACGTTGACACATAGAGGGGACCTGTTATTCTTTTCTGCATTTTCTGTCGTATACGTAGTGTTGCAATGAAGGATGTTCTTAGGATGTTGCTAATTTCTCCCTGATTTCGGATCATATTCCTGCTGGAACATGTCCAGCTGCCAATAGATGCTTTTATTTGTCATTTTTAACAGTAGAAAGTGCTGCTACACCGTTAAAATGATTCCCCGGTTGCAAGTACACTGCTACATGTAGCTATGTTCACGTCAGGGAAACATGTAAAATTGGTAGCTTATGTTGTAAAGTTCTCCCTGATTTCAAGTCATGTTTCTGCTGGAACATGTCCGGCTGTGTTAATAAGCTTTTATTGGTGTGTTTTTTTTCACAAAAACAAGTTATGCTATTCTCTGGTACAGTCATTCCCTGGCTTCATCTACATTGTTCACGTACATGTAGCTACATGCTACATGTAGCATGTAGCTATATGCTAACATCAGGGCAACGTGAACTTGGTTGCAGATGTCGTAAATGTATTCCTGATTTTGCAGTCTGTTCTTGCTGGAACATGTCCAGTTGTGCCAAGTAGATTTTATTGCCGATTTTTCACAGAAAAAAACATGTAATATTTGTTTGCTCATGTTGTTAATTTCTCACCTTTGGATCATATTCCTGCTGGGACATGCCAAGTTGCATTTAGAGGCTTTTATTGGTTACTTAAATCAGTAGTAATCGCGGGAATACTCCATTAAAATGATTCCCAAGCTGCAAGTACACTGCTACATGTAGCTACGTAATAGCATTAGGGAAAATACTGGTTGTGTTCGTAGGTCCAAAGTGACGTTCTACACTGAAATGAGAGCGTTGTTGTTTGAAGAAATGGAGCGTTCTGTTTCTACATGAATTGATGAACAATTACGATAATTAAACATTCACTGTGCTTAGTACTCTGCTGCTCCGTCTGTACATACGTACGTTCTGCTGCTCCCAGAGTGGTGCGTTCTGAATAACCGCACAGTACATCGGAGTGAGTATTTCCAAACGCGCCCTTGTTTGCTGATGTTGTAAATTTCTTGCTGATTTTGGATCATATTCCAGCTAAAAACATGTGTCCTGGTGTTCAGAAGCCTTTATTGTTAATTTGTCATGTTAAAAAGTGGCGCCACAACTGCGATGGCGGTGCAGAGATGCGGAGGACCCAGAAATGCTGACCAGGAGGCTTGAAGAAACAGGTGCTAAAACAGAGCGTTTTAGACAAAAGGTGAGTCCAGGTGTTCCAGTACAGGCACTATGAGGAAAATAAAGTGCTTTTTGACCATTAAAGCATGCAAATATGTCCTTGTCGAAACCCAAAATACAAGTTTATACCTTGAAATAAGCACAATAGGTCCTCTTTAAATCCCATAACTTCTTTTGTGTAACTCTTGTTTGCTTTGTTTGGTTTTGTTCCTTTGTAAACAAACACTAAAAAAGTCTTGCACACAATGAATCGATTGTGTTTCCCGCACAACAGAAGACTTGAAACAGAAACTCTCTATTGTTCTGGCATATCTGCATTGTTGTTTTTTTTCCCCCCCTCTTTCATAAATTCTGCTGAGCCCTTACAGTTTACAGTCACTTTGATTCTGCCTCCATCTGCCGTTCCCATGAAACCCACAATTGTCATCTATTCATTTTGTCAACAGTCTCTTTAAGAATCGTCTGTGTGAGACGATGAGCCAAAGCAGACAGAGTCATAAGAGATTTGAAACATGTGATTAATTCATTTCTTGTTGTTTTGTGGAATGGAAGATGACAAGGGCGTGAGATGACAGTTTATTAGATGGATTTCCTTCCTTTCAGATTACAGGCTCGCTGTCATTAGCCTTTTGAAAAGTCTGTCATTGGTCTAAAAGCTTAATATTCAGTTCCGATATTTGTGTGTGCTCTTCCACTATGATTTAGGGTGCAATTTATACCAAAATCAGACTATTTGCAATTGAGATTAGAGCGATGCGGATGGCTAAAGCGAGCTGATGGAGGCCAAATGCCGATCTAAGTCGGAAATGTGTGATTTAATCTTGATTATGAGTTAATACACCATATGCTTCTTGCAATTAGCTGTCCGTGGATGACCCTCCTCTAATTTGTTAAGAGTTCAATGTAGCATAAAATCTAGGGCAGGTCATTCCCAAGTGTTTAATCTGTTCTTGGGTAAGGTGGAAGAGGAGGAGGGAGGAGGAGCAGGAGGAGGAGGGGGGTGGATAGTGACGCTAGCCGCACATGGGTAATTAGCTGGGCGGATCATAGATGAGAGGCCGTGCTCCAGTGTGCTAACACCTTCAACTCTCCTACAGTGTTCTCCTATTCAGGCCCTTATAATGAGCCGAGCGAGAACAGAGCCGACGTGCACAGTGTTAAGAAAGGCAGACGAAAAGTAAAAGAAGCAAGAATGCACGAGGGGTAGGGGAGGGGGGAGAACATGAGAAGGGCAAAGGAGATTTGCAGTGGAAGATGAGACATTCTCAGAAGACCAAAGGAGGCTCTGCAGCCTTTCAGGAACAACTGTGTGAAGTCCATTCCTGTATATATCACAGCCCAAATGTTACAGTTTTGATCCTGGGTATCAGATGGATGGTATCAGCTTGCATCTTTGCATCACGGCCCGATTTTACATACAGCAAATAATGTCCAGAAAGATTTGGATCTTATAAGCAACTGAACACTTACATTTAAAATGTAGGTATGATTAAAGTTATAACACCCACGTTTTATTTTAAAAACTGTGTGTCTGAATGTATGGTCTGATTTCGCCTTTATAAAATTTTCAGTAGTCAGATGGTGAAATCTCATAACTTCCACAAATTCAAATAGAATGTGCCCAGTGTTCAAATGCTTAAAGAGCTAAGCAGCCTACGCCAAATTGGTGTTGCAGTGATTAGCTGCAGGGCTGTGAGGAGTGTCACTTAAATAGTCCATTTGTGGAGGCATACAGGGTGGAGAGAAACAACCTCCCCATCTCAGCAACTTAGTATTCGGCTTGGTAAGTTTGTTCATGTTGTCCTAAAGCTCTGCAGCATTCCTTTGGACTGTCATTACTGTGGTATCTTTACTGACACACAAGACACACGCATCTGCAAACCCAAACAAACAAAAACCAAACAAACAGGATGGTGATGTCCTAGATGCCAAACATAACGCTTCACCCATCTGGTGAGGTCACGGTGGCTACATCCATCTATCCATCCGTTTTCAACTGATAACCGTCCACTTCTTAATATAGTCTATAACTAATCCTAGACAATTTCACCAACTGCATTTCTTTATGTTGGAATTTCTAGATCTGAATTGAGGTTATTTGAGCAATCTGAACATAGTGTTTGAATACTGAGTACTTGAATAGTCGACCCATACATTTAAGGACCCCACAGATGAATCTATTGATTACATTCACGTGATGAAATGTCATATCTTCATGGCTGTTATTTGCCCCCGTGTATCTGCACCGCTTCCCCTCCGAAATGAGTGTTGGAAGGTCAACGTAGTCCCTTTGTCGTTTCAACCTGCTTGATTAATTCCAACAATTACCCACAACAACACACCTCTCTTAACTTTGTTGACCTCGCCGACGCCTGATGACGAAAATTACCAGAAAACATTCAGAAATCTGCAGCGATCACACTCTCAAACCTGTCCTAGGAGTGTAAAACGGCAGCTGAGCCCCCACCCTCCTCCGCACACACACACCCACACACACACACACACACACACACCCTTAATCAAGGTTGGAAGATGCATTTGGTGAATTCAGAATTTCAAGCACCTCTCTACTCTGGCAGTGTCTCGACTTTGCCTGATTAAAATGATAGAGGCTGGAGAATGTTTGATCTCCAAATCAATTTACATTTAAGATTCAATTTTGCACCTGCAAGACTTTGATTTTGGAACTTTACGCTTTCCCCAGTCTTGCAAGGATGGAGATTAATCTACACCAGCTGTTGAAGGAAATATTGTTGATTTTTTTCCCCCTCTCCCTCTCTCTCTCTCGCTGCGCTCTCTCTTACTCACAAATAAATTCAAATAAATTCTCACAGATGTATCACGCCGTGTGATATATGAAACTACTTTCTCTTAACGATTAAAGACCTGGCTTGACAAATTTGTTTGGCTGAGGTGCGATATCTTAGACTATCTCTGCTGTTTACGCCTAATGTGCACGGGGACACACAGCGATGAGAACATGAAACACACGCGATCACAAAAAGAACAAACAGGAAATCCAGGTCCTTTGAAGCAGAGAGGGAGTTAGTTATTCGGAGAGGGGAAAAAAATCCAAAGTGGTGGGATGGAAATCGATGCTGAAAGGTGAAAAGAGAGGAACTCTGGGTGCAACAAACAACAGGACCCCAACACTAAATCACAGCTTACAGTCTTAATGTACACCTCCGGGGGGAAATATCTGTTTTAGAACATTCCCAATGACTTATTGATCCGGGAATTAAATTACCCAATCCCTTTCCCCTTTATACAAGCCCACGATATTAAGACATGTTTGATGTTTGCATCCTTTTTAATTAAAACGGCTCTCAGGGGGCGAAGCGTCAAGAACTCTGTTTGCTACAATTGTCCATTTTTTAATCAAGGTTCACTTCACTGTTTCATGTGATGATGTCAATGATTAATAAATGCGGGATAACTTCACTGCGAGCCTGCTTTGAATTACTAAAGAGGGAAATGTGCAAAATATCCGCTAGAGTCTTTTTCTCTAATCATGGAAATCAGAATCATCAGAATCAGAATACTTTATTGATCCCAGGGGGGAAATTGTGATGGGGTAAGATGGGGGAAGATGCCCCCACCCCCCTAATGTCTCCCTTAACCAATATACGGCACTAAATCTACTGTCGGCACATGTATTAAACAGCTATTCTCTAGTGAATTATGACATTTCAGTCGAAATTGCTGCATTCTTGATTTTTTTTTTGTCACTGGAAAATACTGATCTATGTATTTATATTAAGTTGTGCATAGAAGCTTTGATATATCTATGATAATATGAGATTTGTAGGGAGAGTCATCCAATTTGTTTTACAATAAAAATGTAAAGTTAGACCCTTAGACCTCTTAGGATGCTTTCAGACCTAGAGTTGTCTTGCTTTGGTCCGAATCAGGCGCTAATTTTGTTCCAAAGTTGTATAACTGCCTAGAGTTGGTTTATGCTCTCAGCGGACCAGATAAAATGCCTTGTGCAAGAAAGCTGCTCCCGATTGGTCAGAATTTCCATTTGGGAAAAATCCAGGGATGTTCGGATCGAGGTCAGAACATGTTCTCGCCACAAAGTTTATTTGTAACCGGACAGAAACCACCTCTACAAGAAGGTCTCGGTCCGGTTGTTTTGGTGCGAACCGCACTTAGGGGGCAAATGAACTTGAGTTCGATTGAACCGAACCAGAGCATGTGTGAAAGCACCCTTAAATCTGTTTTTACAAATTGCTGAATATGCTGAGTATGTTTACTATTAACTATTAAAAATATATCCCTTATGCTACATTGCAGTGCCTATACCAAGTATGTAAAATGATGCAACAGTGTACACCACAATACGTACCTTTTTTTATGTTAAATACACATTCAAGAGTGGTGTTTGTGAGAATAAATTAGGATACTGACTGATTTTGCACAGTTGAATAATTGCACATAGCACTGCTGTAATTATTGCACCAGTTATCATACAGTTCAGACGGTGTTACAGAGAATTGTTGTACCTTTAAAAGTCTGTATTACACAGTTGAAATATAATGGATAAATTATGGAAGTGTAACTGCTGACAGTTGAGGAAACAGGAAAAGTGGCGACCATATATTGTGTTTTATCATAATACATTTCTGTCCCAGGTGTCATTAAATCGAGTTAATCACAAAGCTTTATTCTCAGTCACAAGAAGCACGCAGGGAGAAACACTGTTGACAAATCCAGTTCTTTGACATTTCTATTTAAGCCCGGTGAGTTCTGACATTGACACGATTTACTGATTTTCTTTACATTAATGTCAAGGATGTTTATGATTGATTTTTACATTTCCTGCCATCAGATTAGAGGCTGAAGCTACTTTGGAGTAAATATTCCTGTCAAGTTGGCCTGACAGTGATTTGATTTGCAGTTTCACTGGGAAATGGTGGTGAATTGTAAAAAATATCATAAAATATCAGACTCAAAGATATATGGCCATGCCAGATGCTTTGGGAGCCTTGAGCTAAATGCTAACGACAGTGTGCTAACGTGCAGAATGACAATGCTATCATGCTGGTGCTAAGCAGATGCAATGTTTCCCATGTTCATCTTCCTAGTTTGCTGTGTTAGCATGCTAATTCTTGTTTATTAGCACTAAAAACAAAATACAGCAGAGGCGGATGGGAATGCCAATAGTTTTGCAGGTATTTAGGCATAAACCAACCATGGTGCACAAGTTAAAAAAATATATGTTCACTAAAATACATTCAAGAACACATCAATCATACATAACACAAACAAAGGTGAATACAGAGCGTGTCTTAATGACGGTATGTATGTTTTATACAGTCATTGGCTTTATTTCCCAACTGGGATGTAGAGATTTATTTGCTTTTCAATTCCTTGGACAATTGTCTGCTGCATTTTAAATAATTCCAGAGAAATTATGTTTGAAATGGGAGAATGCAGTGAGTCATCTGGAGTTTATGGGGGGTAAACATTTGGTATAGTGGGAATATGAAATATGAAAAGTCAGGGGATCTCCAAAATCATTAGGATTCATTGTTTGAGAGCCATGAATGTACCAATCTATGTATTTTATGAATCTATGGAAGTTTAACAAAACAGTCAAAGCTTTAAAACACAGGTGGCACTTGAGGAAAATTCAAGGGATCATTAAAGTCAAGAGGGTGTATCCTCTGGAGACCAAGAACGTGTAGCAAATTTCATGGCAACCCATCAAATAGTTCAGTCTTGACCTGGGTCAGTCGATAGAGAAAACAGTTTGGCATTGTACATTTCTGGCAGACGACTGTTCGAGACCAACAAACAACAAAACAGTATTTGCATTGCTGTTTTCTTTGGCTTTTTAGTCACTGAATGTTGGTGTTTTGTACCAACCTGCTGCTTTTTTCCAGCGGGATGTCACTACATTTTCAGCAGGGAGGATGCCGTTAAAGGCATTGTTTTTTTTTTTTATGGAGACATTACTGCGTTTTTAGCGGGGATGTACTCACACTTTTTTTTTTTTTTTTTCCAAAACCTAATTACACGTTGACCAAAGTATCGTTGAACATAACGTTTTCTTTCTCTCATCTGCTACGAAACAACGTATGTTTTTGAGGTTTGCGGAAATGTACCATGGCAACATTTTTTCAGGGATTGGGTTGCTTGCACAAATTGGCAGACCAACCAACCAACAGAAAGATACATGTGGCTAGCATGGCTAAAAATGCTAGCTACGTTATTCCATAACCAAAAATAATAAGTTTGTCAGTCTATGTATTGGCATTGGTAACACTGTTTACTTTGTAATGTTAACGTCCTAAAAGACCAAGGTCTGTGAAAAGGACTGAGGTGGGAACAAAGAATGTTGGAAAATTACTGAGTTGTTGAGTGTCAGGAGGTAGACATGAAGAGGTTGGCCTGATTGTGGCTGTGTCGTAAGAACATGGGTTCTCAAAATGAATCTCTCAGCAATGTACTCAAGCTTTATGAGTTATTGATCAGGGGCTAAACGTCTGACCAATACAAGTATTTGCCATGACAACCTGACCACTGTACTTTTCACGTAGAAGAGTCCAAGTTTGGCTTAAAGGTGGCAGCAGAGAGTGAGAATACACGGTCACTATAGGCTAATAGGTTCGTCATTGAAAGGAGCGATGCGATGGGGTTTTCTACCATGATCAGAAGTATCACCATTTTATATTAGACCACAGCCAGTCATCAATCTTTTATGGGTATTTCAGCGTAGTTCCCAATTTACAGAGTTGCTTGGGTGTCTGTCCTACAAATGGCTTGAGCTGTCTCTGCATAACTCTACCCCTTGATGAAAAGCTGCTTCAGTAACCAGCTCATTCCTGTTTGTCACACTGTGAAATAAAAGTGTTACAAATGCAGCAATTTACATACTTTGGCTGAGGGCTTTCAGATTTTGATTTAATAATGAGGAATAATAAATAAATCACTTCTGCATCCTAATTGCTGAGTTTATAGAGTTCTTGCCAAAGTTTAGATAATTAACAGCTTAACTGGAGAACAACCGAGCGACTTTGAATGAGTCATGTTAAGTGTGTTCTAATAAATATAACAAATTCAGAAAGATTTAGAAGCAAGATGCTGGATCTGACCTGGAATAAGGGAAAGTAAATAACAGAAGTTATCCCCTATAAGACTACCCAACCGTTATCACACAGCAGTGTTGTTACCCAGTACAGCAGCTGGTGTCGGACAGTCTCACCCTGTAACCACCAGACCATAATATACAAGAACCTATACACTCACTGGCCACTTTATTAGGTACACCTGTTCAACTGCTTGTTAATGTAAATAGCTAATCAGCCAATGACGTGGCAGCAACTCAATGAATGTAGACATGGTGAAGACGACCCGGTGAAGTTCAAGTTTTTCCTATTTTACTATTTGCAGTCCGCTCTTCGAATCCTGCCAAAAATCAGTGTATCCTCTCTCTATTTGTCATTGTCATTTGACAGAAGACAGATTGCCCTTCCCTTTTTGAGCAATCATTTCCAAATTGATGTGCAGTATATCTGAAGGCCAAGCAGGACAAGTGGCAACAGAACAATCAGCCTTAAGGGAATTATGTGACGATTACTTTTAAAGCCATTTTGTCGAGCGGATAAAGGCAGGGACAGCAGGGGAAAGAGTGTATGAGTACACAGAACGCAATGCAACAATGGTCGTTAGGTCAGATTTAAACTTAAAATGCATCTCAGCATCCTGGGACCCCTTAAGCATATTAAGGGTTCCCATTAGTGTTCCCTAAGTGTTTTAACAGGAATAATCACCAGATGAGATCCAGTCCTGTGCACCAGAGGTAGACTGGGACCAGAAGAAATCTAACATTTTCAGTCTTTATGCTAAGCTAAGATAAACAATCAATCAAAGCAAATTCTCAAAATGATGAACTACTGCTGTAAGTGTGTGATGTGTAGTACCCCCACATTTTCTTCAAGCCCACTACTAATAGCAGGGCAGGAAAAGGCAAAATCTTCTAATGCTTACAGCAGTTTTAACAAGCCCATCGTAGCAAGAAAACAACCATTTGGATTGTTTCTTGGTACAGTTTATATTGTCATTGCACTGTATGTCTTTGCCTAAAACATTTATGCTTTGGCCTTTGGATTATCTGGCTCATGACATAATTTGACCAACATTAGGATGGAAACAATTAAGATCACAGACAGCTGTATACTGGTCGGAAGTTGCTGACCTAACCACACCAGTCTCCTGAATTTCTGACCTTGAACTTTCTGATCTGGCATATTTGTGGTCTCTCCTGGACCTTGACGAAACAGGGCTGGTGCGCCTGCTGACAAGCTTATACCCCTTTTTCAACAATCATGGGCTGGCTTAGTTTGGTCTGGTCTGGTCTGGTCTGGCTTGGTCTGGTGTGGTGTGGTGTGGTGTGGTGTGGTGTGGCTTGGTCTGGTCTGGTCTGGTGTGGTGTGGTGTGGTGTGGCTTGGTCTGGTCTGGTCTGGTGTGGTGTGGTGTGGTGTGGCTTGGTCTGGTCTGGTCTGGCTTGGCTTGGTCTGGTCTGGTCTGGTGTGGTGTGGTGTGGCTTGGTCTGGTTTGGTCTGGTTTGGTGTGGTGTGGTCTTATGTGGTTTGGCTTGTTTTGGTCAGGTTTGGTTTGATTTGGCTTGGTCTGGTGTGGTTTGGCTCATTTTTGTAAGGTTTGGTTTGGCTTGGTCTGGTCTGGTATGGTCTGGTGTGGTTTGGCTTGTTTTTGTAAGGTTTGGCTTGGCGTGGCGTGGCATGGCGTGGCATGGTGTGGCATGGTTTGGTTTGGTTTGGTTTGGCTTGGCTTGGCTTGGTTTGGTTTGGTGTGGTTTGGTTTGGCTTTGGTTTGAAACAGACACTTCCAATGGACGTATATTGGCGGTGTGAACATGCCCAGAGTGATTACACTGCAGCCCGTTTCACGGCTGCTGCCTTCAACGCTCTTGCTCAAAACCTGACCAGTTTCAAAAAAACGTTGTCTCCATTAACAACGAAACTAGGGTGGGAAATAGTGTCTTGGTTGAAAAAAAAAAAAACTGAAGTCACTCTTAAATGCATAAAGGCAAGCGTGGTATTGATTTTCTTTTCAATATTTGTCAAGACAGGAAATAAAGAAATTGAAACATGCTTAATTGTTGAGCGACTTCCTCACCACTTTATTTAACCTCACACCGACAAAGGGTATCATGTGACCGCGGGTGACTCATCACCAACCCAAAGCCATGTTTTCCTCCCTTTCTGCTGACATGGGCAAAAAATGGATTTCAGGTGGGAGAAAGAAAGAGACTGTCAAGGATGAGAGGGAGTGTCAGTCTGCCAAGATCAATAGGTGAATCAAAACCGCTGCTGATGTTTCACTCTTCACTATCCCTCTTTTATGTATTCACCTTCTTCTTTCTCTATCAAGTCTTTCTTCATCTGGCGCTGCCAGGAAGCCAAAAAATGCTGACAAACAGTCGTCTGGGCAATTCCAGCATCTTTATTTGCACTCCATCCAAGAAAGACAGAAAAAAAAAAATCTGCAACCTCTAGCAGCCTCACACCCCCTCTTAACCACTTTGTCTCTCCCACACTCTCGCAAAGCTCCGCTCCACGGGTGATGGAACCTTTAGTGTTGCTGACCCTGAGCTGGGACCTCGCCGCCACCACTTCCCTTTAGTCTCATCTTCAAACTTTCTATTTCCAACTAGCCTTCGCTTGTCCTCCTACACTGGGAGCTTACTGTTTGCTACAGTTTGGTTTGTTTCATGCTCGTTTAACGGATTAATTTTGTGCATGTGCTGTATTTTTATTGTTTTCCTATTAAAAAGATTCCCGCTTTTGTGTCGGGGAAAAACAAGTGAAGATTTGCAGCTAAAAATTGACGCACACCTACTTTACAACAGAGTACAATAGCGTAAATATAGACTCCTGCCATTGTTGCGAGGCCCTTCCTGTCACTACAGTTGGAAAGAATTAATACTCGGCTCTAAACCCGAGTGTGTGTGGGAGACTTTAACAATACTTGATCTGATTTTCTTCAGGGAAGCAACCATCATAAGCTCCACGCCAGAGCCTCCCCCACTGGACTATTCAGGCTAATGTTGATCTTTTGACAAATGTGCAATAACAGCGAGACTGCTTTTCAAATTGAAATTGAATCTGTATAGAGATGAGTGGAACAGGGGTGTCGGCCCAGCACAAATAACTTAACTCTGTCAGTTGCTCTTGGCGAGGCTGAATTCATTTGAATCTATTAGAGAAGAGAGCAGAAGAAGAGACACACGAGGACTGCGCTCATACATTCAGTGCCGCCTAATGTCTATACAATGAAGTACACAAGTGGAAATTTTTCAAAACAAAGCTGATAAGACTGGTGGAGGAAGCACTCAGATGCGAGTTGTCATACATGTATAAAAAAAGTTTGCAAAATATAGGTTTTATAGATCAAATTAATCATTTTATTTTGGAAGGACTGACAAGAAAACAATGATTAAAAAGAGGGGAAAAAGAAACTACTGGAGGGATTTAGAAGGATGTCAGAATGACCATCAACATTAGTTGCTGGGAGGAAAAAAATGTCAATTGGTGTTGTTGTACTGTATGTAAAGGTTACATTTCTTATGAAAATGGAAGTGTATTTTGAAAGAAGACAATGTTAAACTATCTTTTTTGTTGCATTTTGTTACGCTTCTTACAAAGAAACCAACCGCAATATATCAAAACAACATTAAGCTGAGATATTTCGATGGTTGCCGTTATTTTTATACGTTCTTTTACGAAGAAAATAAGGTTGTGCATTTCTTTTGTTGCTTGTGCAGAACAATGGTTTTTCATAAAGCTTGGTTTGAAGCACGCTTTTGAATTACCTACACCCGTAAAAGTAAATGCAAGTAATTCATTATGCAGAAAGGCCCATTTCAGAACAATGTATATATTGGATTATAATCTTTGTTCACCACTTTAATGTTGCAGCTACATGCTCATTAAAATACAGTAAGTAAAACAATTATACATAGTGTTTAAGTAAAAGTGGAATTATTATAATGAATTTAAGTTTTCATTCAGCAAAACCCAGTATTGTGTTTGGAACTGATACATATAACATGCGAAAATGTCTTTACTCGAAAGTGTGACTAAACCCTCCATAGCACTGTGACTGCAGTGTCTTTAAAACCCACTCTGCTCTTGGCTCTTTGCCTGGCAAGTTCATTTCCCATTCAGCAACATGGACTAATCCACGCCACGCACAGAGATCAAGTATTTTCACAAAACAGCAGCAACTGAAACAGCAGTGTGAGCACACACTTACGTAAAGATTTACATTGTATTCAATTGATATGTTGTAATTTAAAGTAACTTATTAAGTTGATTTAATTAAATTCAATTTTATTTATGTGTGGGGAGTTTTGCACTGGTTGATTTAGAATTTGGGTTGTTTTTATTGTGTGTCTGGGCTAACATGTCTAAAAGAATCCAAATACACATGTAGGTGATTTACATTTCATTCACATTTCTGTTCAGGAAATGTAGTTAGATATTTTTTCCACAACATATTTAACTAGATAGTATTTACTTTGCATATTTAAACAAGAATTTTTTTCTTGTAAGACAATAAAATATTATTTTAATGTATGTATCAACTTGGGAAGTTTCATATTGATATCTCTACTTGGTCAACAATATAAGAAATTTTACAATTATATATCTTTAAAGGCCATTTTCTCAACAACAACAAAAAATTCTTTCACTTCAATAGTACTTAAATACACCAAACTTTCCAATTTTATTCTAACAATATTCTGAAGGCTTTTGCAGAAAGGCTTTAGTCACTATATTCATAGCCTGATTTTGTAACATTTTATTCCTAAAACATGCAAAATTGTGTTTTGGCTGACAGTGTTTTCTGATTTATGGATTGATAAAAAAAGAGATCATAAATTCCCCTTTGTAAAAACCTTTGACTTCAATTTGTCAACAATAGTAAGCAAGAATTTTCACCTGACTTTATCCAACGTTCAGATTTCTGTTGTGGAAAATGTATGTAATGCATATTTTATTAGACAAATGCGCCATTTGCATATTTAAAAAAAATGTAAGAAAAGCTTGTAATACAGAATAATTGTCATAGTTTCACAATTCAGTCTGAGAAGTTTCATGGTGGTTTCTATTAGTTAAAAGTTTTACCTTATTTGAGTTATTTATGCTCAACTCAATGTATTTGATAGTTTAATTGTGGATTAAATTTTGTATTGTCAATCTGAATTTGTAGGTAATTAGTTTCTAAAGGTATTGAATAAATACCTCTGAATTTTGGTGAAAGTACAAAGTAGCAGCCGGTAAATCATAACTCAAAATTGTACATGTAACTTTTCGGCATGCTAACAACAACTGCATCACAAAATATCAAGATATGTATTATGGATTTACTGTATATGACAATGACAAGGATACTGCATGCAGGTAATGTATTTTCACTGTTGACTTATTACTGGCTATAACACATTATAGGCAATCACAGCAGCAGAACCGAGGCAGTCAGATCACAATATGGCCTTGAGTTTTGAATCGGACTGGCCAACCCGTACACATTTTAGTTCACAAAACCACCATTTGCTCGTATCAGAAAGAGTTTAAGAAATATTTCATGTCTGCAAAATTTTACATAACTTTCTAAATACATAGAAAATTCTTCATCCAAGATGAAAATATTAAATTTACCAAATTCTCACCACCTTCACCATGAACCTCTAAACATAGACACACAGTATTTCATAGCCTCTTTTTTTAAAAAACATAATCTTTGAAAAGGAATTGGCACTTCACATACCAGCTCATACATTTTTATTAAAAATTCAACATCTGAATGAATTATTCTGTTTCTCATCATCCCAAAAGCCCGAGGTAACACCGATGTGGTATAATGCTGCCCTCAAGTGCTCCCTGTGTGCTCTTCTTACCAAGGCTGTAAGTTGTAAATGCGACTTATTGTATATTCAGATGCCTTCGGTGCTGAATGAGGACGAAAAAGACTGAGGGAGGAAAAATGCTCTTTTGTGGCTTTTGTGCTTATAATTTAAGTCATGTAGAGATACTGGGCTAAAGCTTGTGTTTGCATGACACATCATATGCTTACATTTTCTAAGCTATGTCTCCCGTCACTGATGCTTGTAGACTGGTGCAGTTCCACATAAATAAAATGAAGGTCCAAAGTTACAAAGTACAGCAGCTATTGTGAACTACTCCACATACATGTCAGGATTACAGTGGTAGCATGGATAGCATCCCCGCTCTGCTCCTGAAATGATAAATGTTGGCTAAAGTGAGTAACTATTGAATTATTTGTCAGTTTCCATTGTTGTGTTGTAGGCAGCAAACTAGATATGATTTAACAGCCTGTTGAACCAGCTGACGTCATGTGCGTTTTATGCCACAATTTCGCAAAAACAGGTTGCAGAACATGGCGTAGCTATAACGTAGCGGTAACGTAACAGTTTGTGTTGCATTTTGGAAAATACACTTGTTTTCTTTCTGGATTAGAGAAACTTACTCCCCTAAACCTAACCTGCGTAACTTTACTTGCCTAAAACTAACTTACGTAACTTTACTCTCCTAAACCTAAACGTAACTTTACTCTCCTAAACGTAACCTGCATAACGTTACTTGCCTAAAATGAGCCTACTTTACTTTACTCTCTTAAACCTAACCTGCGTAACTTAACTTGCCTAAAACTAACTTACGTAACTTTACTCTCCTAAACCTAAACCTGCATAACGTTACTTGCCCAAAACTAACTTACATAACTTTACTCTCCTAAACCTAAACGTAACTTTACTCTCCTAAACGTAACCTGCATAACTTTACTTGCCTAAAATGAGCCTACGTAACTTTACTCTCTTAAACCTAACCTGCGTAACTTAACTTGCCTAAAACTAACTTACGTAACTTTACTCTCCTAAACCTAACCTGCATAACGTTACTTGCCCAAAACTAACTTACATAACTTTACTCTCCTAAACCTAACGTAACTTTACTCTCCTAAACGTAACCTGCATAACTTTACTTGCCTAAAATGAGCCTACGTAACTTTACTCTCTTAAACCTAACCTGCGTAACTTAACTTGCCTAAAACTAACTTACGTAACTTTACTCTCCTAAACCTAACCTGCATAACGTTACTTGCCCAAAACTAACTTACATAACTTTACTCTCCTAAACCTAAAACGTAACTTTACTCTCCTAAACGTAACCTGCATAACTTTACTTGCCTAAAATGAGCCTACGTAACTTTACTCTCTTAAACCTAACCTGCGTAACTTAACTTGCCTAAAACTAACTTACGTAACTTTACTCTCCTAAACCTAACCTGCATAACGTTACTTGCCCAAAACTAACTTACATAACTTTACTCTCCTAAACCTAAACGTAACTTTACTCTCCTAAACGTAACCTGCATAACTTTACTTGCCTAAAATGAGCCTACCCTAAACTTTACTCTCTTAAACCTAACCGCGTAACTTAACTTGCCTAAACTAACTTACGTAACTTTACTCTCTTAAACCTAACCTGCGTAACTTTACTTGTCTAAAACTAACTTATGTAACTTTACTCTCTTAAACCTACTCTACGTAACTTTACTCTCTTAAACATAACCTGCGTAACTTAACTTGCCTAAAACTAACTTACATAACTTTACTCTCTTAAACCTAACCTACGTAACTTTGCTCTCCTAAACCTAACCTACGTAATTTCTTGCCTAAAGCTAACTTATCTAACTGAACGTGCCTCAACCTAACTTACATAACTTGCCTAAACCTAACCTACATTATTTTTCTCCACTAACCCTGACATACACAACTTTACTCTCCTAAACCTAACCAAGTACGTAACCTTAAGTATGTAACATTATTCATGGGGCACTAATTGGTTAGATATCATACAAACCATTGTATGTCCGTTTTCATATGAGGATGTGTAGAAATATTGAGGGGAACATAACGCCTTGAAATTTACACCCATGCTAATAAAAGATGAAAAATGAGCATGGGAGCCTTTTTTTTCTCCAAATATTGTTTAATAGAGATAATTGAGCACCACTTCTAATTGAAGGGCCTATGTTTCATTCCCATCTGAGTATGTTGAGTCATTTGACCATGCAGCTACTTCTCCTTCAACACTGGATTGTGTGGTAATTTCCACATACACAGTGTTTATATCTAATGATTATAATTAGCTTCTGGATCAAATAATGTAAACTTGCTTCTTTTGCCTCTCATTTAAAATCCAACTTCAGGACACTTGACGTCCTTCTTTGTGGATTTCATTGGCAAGTACTTGCATGGCTTCAACCAATAAAGAAATATACAGCCTCTATAACTCTGTGGGAACATTTATGGCTTCTTACTCACTGTGTATACATTAAGAGACATTTTTGCCCAACCTGTTTACATTTTCCCCACATCATTAAGTCGTCCTTATGGTCGTATATATTTTCATTGCTTTTCTGATGGTGGCACACGCTTTATTTTTTCTCATCCTTTTCCCTTCTATTGAATTTGCATTTCAGAGATCTTATCTCTTAGATCTGTTCCAATATTGCTCCTTTTTTCTTTCACCCTAAAAGAGGAATTTAAATGCTTTGTTTGCTTTTACGGTCAGAGTGTTTGCACCAGCAGTATGTATAGATCCATTTTTGTCATATAATTAGAATTGGAAATAGTATTTATTAGATTTAAATATAGTAAAAGCCAAACATATGGTTAAAAGGAAATTGATACGAATCGTGACTAAATGTAGTCAGTAAATCTGTGGGAAATAAAATAGATTCCAAAGCAATGATAGGTGAACTTTAAATTTAACACAGAGGCACCTTCTCACACAGATGGTTTATCTCGAAGCAATGGCATCATAATCCAATGAATGGATTATAGTGATTAGGTTCCAATTGTGGAGCTAAAAACAGACTGCGCAGGATTCCTCTTGACAAAAGTGTGTACTCCTGTGAGGCAGAGCGAAATCCGTGCCCCAGTTTAGGATTCTTATCAAATTTAGACAACCCTCGCCACATCAAGCTTCACTTGTCGCTTCGCAGGGCCCTGCTCGTCGCTTTTTCCAGACGGGACCAGGATGGATTTCATCTTTTGACCTTGTCACCAGTTCACACATGACCTGCACTGACCTGAACCTCTGTCAACATAAGCTTTGTCTCTCCCAATCACCGATGTTGTCTCTGACTGACAGACATGGTTGATGAAGCTGAGATGAATCAGCCGTTATTTGACCACGGATCATAGATGCTATGGCTGGTCCAGGATGAAGCACCGCAGTCTTGCCCCTGTCATAAAAAGTGACAGCTTCCTTTGATCAAGGGCAACAGGACTACCAAAACTCCTTGCTGTGCCAACAACTTTGCCTCTATCTTTGGGACACGGGGGTCCATGTGTGCTGTGAGCTGTCGGTTTGATGGTGCCCTGGGCGCTCTGCAGGACCCGGGATCCACACGCTTTGCACAGAGTTGTCACTCTGTCAGAAAAATGTACCGCACAGTCCTCATGAATGGTGCCTTCTGCCATATTACCATGTTTTTCATCAGACGCGGTTCAACTCACACGGTTTATGGAATATGTTCAGTGGGTTGTGGTTGGGGTTAAAGGTCACAATACAAGTCATTGCAGTTTATCTTGATCTGTGAGCACTGACTTCTAAGTCCTGAGTATTTCTACAGAAACAACTCTATTTCTTCATCATTGCTGACCTAATATGACATCCTTAAAGGGATAATGCGGAGGATATTCCTAAAAGCAAGACTCAAACAGAAGTAATCTCTCTCAGTCATCACTTATGACCCACAGGAAGTCTGCAGCTTTTTTCAGAGACTCTCCCTCTGCCTGTATGTTATTATTCTTTTCTTATTTCCTGTTCCTCGGGACATTTATGGGCGTTTATCTCCACTGTGCTCAGGTGAGGTCAGGGCTTTATAAAAAGGTAATAACCAGGTGCCAGACTGTAAGCAGCAGGCATCCAAGAGACAGAGTGCTGAAAAATACAAAAATAGTGAGGTGACGTGCCAAAAGAGAGTAAACTGGGGGTTGGCGTTTACTTTCACTCCCACTGGTGAGCGTGTTAACGAACTGCAAGTGACAATCCTGCATAGTAGGGGACTCAAGTTCTTTTGCCCCCTAAGTGTGGTTAGTTTAGGCAGGTGCGAACACGTGAATCGCACTCGCACCAAAACAACGAACCACACCAGAGTTTGTACGAACCAGACTGAGACCACCTCCTCAAAAAGGTCTCAGTCCGGTTACAAACAAACTCTGGTGCGGTTCGTTTGTGGTGAGAACATGTTCCGACCTGGATGTGAACCAACTGCAGTCACATGACACATTGTTTGGGTTAAACATGAGCATGTTACAGTTTTATTATTAATGTGCACCTCCTCCTGTACTGCCTTAATATGCACATTCAGCACATCCAATGCATCAAAAACATTGTTTTCTAGTTGGGGCCGCGCCTCGTTTTCAACCTGTATGGTTTGACACTTGTAAATGCTGCCGTGAGAACACAAACCCAACTCTTGGCATTATACAACTGTGAAAAATTAGTCCCTGATTCAGATCAAAGCAAGACAACTCTAGGTCTGTACATGTGTTTCAGCATCACCAGGAATAATCACTTTAGTTCTAAAATAAACAGAATTAACAATTTGCACCTGATGAGGTGTGAGTTGAGCAAAGGTAGGGGATACATTTTGCTTATTGGAGTATTCAAATGCTTTATATCCCTAACATTTGCACAGCCTGAGCTGAAAGGTTATGCTTGTCGATAAACCATAATAATTGATAAAAGTATTGAAATAAGTATCAGATTTTAAAAAATAAAAACACAAAACATATTGATCCACAAGATTTCTAAACAAAGAAACATAAACAAAATATTTCTAAACATTCCATAAGCTACTTAAAATATTTTCATCATTATTTAATTCTCGAGACGCATTTTGCGCCACACGTAACGTAGCGCAGTGATGTTATTATGAGCATACAACATGATGTCATAGAAGACGGAAGGCTTAGCTTCCTGCTACAGAAAGAATGAAGGTTCTGACTATTATGATTTCTATTTTGGATTAGTATATACATGATTATGTAAACAAAGATCTCCCGCAGCTGTTACGGTTAAATTCCCGTGGAAATTTCAGCCCTCTGGCACAAATTACCACACTCCCGCAGCTTAAACAAACGTGTATCATCCAGCAGGTTAGACCTTACATCATGCTAGCAAATTTGTGAGATATTTTGAAACTTGTCTGTAATTGTTAAAACACATGAATCATGAGGCCTTGGTCTTTAAAATCAGTTTGAATGACACTTAAGTTAAATATGCTTACCATTTATTCTTCTGTCCATTGTAGGGTAAGTAAAATGGAGGACTCTTCAAACATTTGTGGTCACATGCCTCATTTCGTCTGTGGTTGCCTAAAAACAAGGGGTGGCTAAACTTCCTACAGGCTCAAATCACCCCGCTCTCACACCTTTCATCTACAAGGGTGAAGGTTTTGTTTCAACATTGGGTGGCACATATAAAATGGGGTGTTTTTGGGTCCCTGGCAAGAAAATCTCAGGAGTCAAACACTTGATTTTCTGCTTTCTGGTGAATCTCTGTGCATCAATTTGTGCAGTTTTACATCCATTTCTAGTGTAAGTGTCCTAAATTTTGTCAAAATAAATGACCTCTGCTAATTTCATGTTTTTATTGAGGAAGGTACAAATGCACATGTTCAAAGTAGCAAACTGCCTCCACCCCGAAATCTACACCTATGATAGTATACGTTTAACAGATTAAGATTTTTTTCCAGTCAACTTTGCAGTGAAACAGTCTCTAAACACCATAAATAGGCGTATTGGGGAAAGAGGAAGAAAAATATTGGGGAATGAAATGGAGAGGGGGATAAAAAGCATAAAAAACCCATATAGGAAATGTTCCCACCTCTTGGTGCTGCAGTGTGCACCGTCAGATTCTTCACCCGGGGACTGTGGAGCACTTAACTCCGTGCTGTCGTGATTTCTCCAATTACGGGTGACAGCTTCCAATCCGCGTGGGAGGTGGATCACCTCTGGAAGTGCCAGGCAGAATACGAAGCGCACCACAACATTAATAATTCACCGGAGGTACATTCATATTCAGTCTAAGCGCTGCAGTTTGGGCCCCATTAGTGATAAAGGCGAGCAGACGCTCCCTTATACCTTTCAGCTTGATGTTCAATCGCAGGTATAAAGCCCACATGTTTGATTTTTTACGAGTTGAGATGCTTTTATTTCATTGCCTCGCACCGGGGCAGCCATGGGAACAAACTTCATGAATGTTCTTCAGATTACAGACTGCTGAGGTACTTTAAGGTACTGCTGGGAAGTTTGTTATAGCGTTAAATCTGCTGCTAAGAAACACAATCACTGCACATTGTTTTTCTTCTTTGTTTTGCTTAAAGGTTCTGAATGTTGCTTTCAGAAAATAAGTGTTATTGGTGACACCTCTCTCTCAGGCTGTTAAGTAAACTGCTATCAGCATCTTCCGCACCTGCATCGGCCACCACCGTGACTAACAAGAGACTGACCGTGTTTTTCCAGCATTATGTTGAAATAATGCTGGAAAACAAAAATAATGTTACTATCTTTATGTTCCCATGTTTCATTTGGACCCTTGGCTCCATGATACTAACGAGCTTGCCGTTTGCAAATTACCTACCAGCTAATGCTACAAAGCAACCAACAGCTAATCCAAACCAGGCCCCCAAGAAGTGCGCTGGGCTTTGAAGACAATATTCATATTGGCCTAACAGTGGAATTACACGTCCCGAGTCCATCATGTGATGCCGTCGGGCCCTAAAAGACTTTTCCCCCATAGACTTACACTGGGAAAGAGACGTGTGAGAGTCACAACCGCCACAAAGTGACTTGTTTTACTGTCGGGATTCAGTCGATTCTGTTCGATAAAGTTTGGAAAGTCTAAAAGAGCTGTAGATTTAATCATTTTATTCTCATTCAAGTTAGCGGAGCTGTAAACTATAAGTAGCTGGATCGGACGGCAGCCGGGCAATTTCATACCACGCCATTGGAGCTTTTTTGCCTTCATGCCCCACTGAGTAAATGTCATAGGAATGAACTGGATCCTGCCTCCTACGCTGTATCCAGGTCCTTTAATACATCCTTGATCCATGCAACGTAGGTTTACAGCTAGCTGGTTAACCTTAGCTTAGGGCACGGTTAGCTCGTTGGCCACGAAGCTAGCTGTAACTTAGCTAAGCTGCACGAATCTCCCTTTGGTTGCTTCACAGCTGATAAAACCAGCCCCGGGAGTCTGTATGAATTATCTGACACACCATTTCTTTCTACCTTTGCTAGCTAGCAATGTGTCCAGGTTAGAAAGCAAGCAGTGTTTCCGATGTTTTTTTTTTTTTATTATTATTATATGTGATATTAAATTTGATGAATTTACCGTTTATTAGACAAGAAATGAGACGAGTATTAGCTAGTGCGCACTGCCGTCCTTCCACTTCATTCCCCACAGTTCAGAGATTACTTTCCTCGGAGGAATGTGGGCAGAATCCAGCTAGCGCAGAACTCATTTGTAAGCTTGGTCCGTATCTGGGCAGCCGTTGTATAATGTGGCCTGCAGTAACACAGCACGTGTGCATGTGTTGTGATGGGCGCCAGGTGTCTGTTGATGTTAGCAGGCTACATTTCTTAGCTGTAGCGCTGTAGCAGAGCTTCTCAGTTAAGGCTAAGCTCAAGTTACCAGGCCAAGGTCTCAGTTTTTAAGTAATGTTATAACCTGTTGGCCCATTGGCAATGAAAAACAATATCCATAAAAAGTCACATACAGTACCTTTAATGTAAAGACATACAGAATAAGTGAAGGAAGTAAATATGTTTGAGAGACTCAGTGAAGCCAATCGGCCGCTGGTTGTGATAACTGCTAGCATCCATGCCAGACGGCAGCAGTGCTCTGCAAGCACATGGTGTACCCAACCAACTGCCTGGGCTCAGCAGGCTACAGAACACACTGCTTTCCCTGAAAAAAAAAACACCTCTTCTCCGGAGGAGCAAAATAAAATGGGCTGAAACAATACAGAGCCGGCATGAAAAATGGATTGCATGTGGGAGCGTGGAGAGGGAAAAGCTGGAATGGAGGTCACAGCAAAGCAACGAGCCTTGGTCGAGACAAGTTTTTAAACAGCTTCGAATTGTAAGTCTGAACCGTAGTAGCAACACTTGTGAAGCAGACTTGCAGGGCGGGGTGCAGCGT
Organism: Epinephelus cyanopodus; assembly: GCA_026686955.1. Lineage (NCBI taxonomy): Eukaryota > Metazoa > Chordata > Actinopteri > Perciformes > Serranidae > Epinephelus > Epinephelus cyanopodus. Next base: position 10,964,965 of record CM048934.1, read on the forward strand.
ACACCTGGGAGTTAAACTGGGATTTAAGGGAGCCTTGATTCACTGGGATTGGAGGCTGTTTGAATGTGCGTGGGCGGCCGCAGCAATTACAGGGCTGAGGATTATGTTTTATAAATGGTGTGTGTCAAGACATTAATGATCTCCTTTGGAAGTGAAGGTGTTCACCCGTATTCTAGCACTTTACAAAAATAATAGGTCACGACGGTATGATTCATATTCCAGTGTTTCACAATACAGTAGTAACTTCGGAGCTATTTAGTCTTCAGTAGAAGTTCAGTTGTGATTCGGGGTCAGTGTTAGGTGTTACCGTGGGATGTAACAGCATCTACATCCAGGTGTGAATTTGTAAAAGAGAATAAAAAATTGCACTCATGGCTCACAATAGACTTTATTTCACAGCAGACATTTTGACTTATCATAATAGGAGAGCTGGTATTACTAATGACATTAGCTCTGTTCTGTTCAAGTGAGTATGACTCAGTAAGTCATAACAGGGAGCCAGTGTGCACAATACAGCCATTATTAGTTTTATTATTTACACCTCTGCTTTTTTTTCCCACTGTGACAGGTCAAAATGTGCTCTGTGAAGAAAAAAAAAAACTCAACAGGAGTACGTTTTCATTACATCCTATACAACACTAGGCTGCTAACATGATTTTATAAAGAGACCTGGATACAGCGTTGGAGGCGGGGCCCCGTTCGTCCACATCGAAGTTGCTCAGTGGCGCATGAAGCCAAAACGTTCAAACACTGGATATAAAATTACGCAGATGATTGACGCTGCTTCCGCATCATTGGGCCCAGAGAGCAAGTGCGCTAACGACTTCCACTTACCGAGCACTTCCGGTTCAGCACTCCGCTAACTTGTATGGGGATGAAATGATTTAATTTTGACAGCTATTTTAGATTAAGTTTTAGTCTTGAGACGAAAGAGTTGTTAGCTTTATACACCTTTTAGTTGTTTTTGTCCTGCCGCCTAACAGTCAACCAAATGTTACTTGACCAGAAACTCTTTTAGGAGCTGCGCCTTGTCAAAATAAATCAAAACCTACTGTACATGACTGGACAATGTGGACAATTTAATTTGAAAGGACAGACACAGGAAGTGACCGTGAGTCAGGTTAATTTCCAGGGCTGGTACCTGCGGTTATTCCACAGGCTAGTTAATAACATGTCGGGCAGGAAATCCAAAGTGTGGGATCATTTTGAGAAGGTGAAGGACGAACCCAAGGTGATATGTAAACTCATCTTCATTGGCCGACTACAAACATGACGTATCATCTGAAACATGGAAGTAGCTACATGCCCATTAGCCCACAACGTCATTAACAGGCGGCTCGCTCAGTGTGTGACGTGCACTTGTAGATAAAATACAGGCCTATATTAATGAAGGTTCATTAGTTTTGTATTTGTCTGTAATGTAGCACAGTGTTAACAATGTTACTGATACTATTCTTTCTCACACCTTCAACTCAAACCACCAAAATATATCGTTTAATAATTAAATTAATATCGTAAACATGCGGGCGACTAGTCGACTAATGGCCCTAAATGATGACGATTGGTCTAAAATAGAAGCTATTAATAAAACTATCCCCAAAAGAAACTGCCAGCATTAGGATTCTATCAGCACAGCACCAATACCAATAACTAATACCAGCACTGCTTATCAATATATCTTCAGATGTTTTTTTACACAAAGACAGACATGCTATGAAAGTAACTGATGTGAAATTAATGTAAGAAACTGTGCCAAAAAGCATGAGTGGAGCTTTTAGGGGGCTGGACAGAGTCCAAAACAGACAGTCTGAAGCAACCCAAATTTATGGGTTGTTGTTCTATTAGGCTGCCAGTGTTGCTATATTAAATATAAATCAAAACAACTTTATATGAACTTCATTTGTGTAAAAACGTCAGTGCATACACAACACAGAACTGGACAAACAAGAAGAAGAAGAAGTCAGCATTTCCATTTCTGTGTTCTCATTCACTTCAGTGCTTTGCAAACTCGGAGCATTTTGCTTTACCTGTCCACCATAATTAGCATTTCGAGAAGGTAAATAACACCATATTTCTGTGTCACTTAGAAATGAGTAATCATTAGTGAACGGCTGGACAAGTATGGAAAAAGTTTATTATACACAGCTGGTTGGCAAATTGAAAATGCCAACTGGCCGTGTTAAAGTAAATCAAAGCAACAGAGTTTGAGCCCCGACAGCAGGAGTGACTGCCCAGAAGCTTGTTGGTAGAGTTTAAGACCTTTACCTGGTGCAGAGTCGAAATGATGTGTGTGCCCCGCATATGCTTGATTACACAGCAAATTTAAACACGATATATTCTCATCCACTTGACACTTGAGGTGCATTTGAACAACTCAACTTATGTCTCCAAAGTGTTCCGCAGCAGCATGTGAATCCCAGGGCCAATAAAACCGCAAAGCTCCCTCACAACTGCCTTTCATGACATGAGCTCATGAGCTACTTTTTTTTTTTTTCTCCCTGAGACACTGCGGAAGAGCAAACAACCGCTGTGATATCCTCATTCATCAGCCCAGAGAAAGACAACACTTGAGCACCCCTGAGTCACAGATAAGTGAATTCTGAAACCTTGTTTTGCTGTGAACAAACAGAATAAGTCATCCAATCTGCTCCAGTTTCATCTCAATGGGATCGTAGTAGTTTTTATGACAAATTCAACTCCACGGTGGGAATATGAGCACAGTTGGAATGGGGAAGAGAGAGCTCTGACACCAGTTGCTAAATTACAGGGTTTTTTACAGTATGCAAGAGCCTCTTTGCACCTGCAGTGTATTTTCTAGAAAAAGTCCTCTTCTGTTTGAAGGTGTCAGCCAGAAATATGTAAAATCAGCTGCACTCACTTTACACCATGGATGGCTCCTATAACTATCATTAGATGGACTGCCATGAAATCTGGTACAGACGTCATTGTTCCTCTCAGGATAAAATGCGTCTGTTCATGGCAGCGTTTGAGTTTTTCATTGGAGTTTGGCGACGATCCCATTCCTCTCCTTTAACCCTTTGAAACCTGAGTGAAAATGTGCCAAAAGGTGATGAGCAACTTGAGAAAAATGTCCTGAAAACTGCAAGAAAATAGTAAAACGTGACAGGAAATATAACCTGAAAAAGAAAGAGAGGGGGGAAATAATAATTAAAAAAAAAAATAGGAAAAAATGCCCAAAAAAATGTATTTAGAATTATTATAATTGCATTTTTTAAATTATGTCACAAAATAAAAATCTTTCTCTCTCTCTCTCTCTCTCTCTCTCTTTCTATATATATATATATATATAATAAATAATATATTAAGCACTTTTTTCAGGTCTTTTCTTTATTTCTTTTTTACTATTTGTCAGGAAACGTTCTTGTAAAGTTGCTCATTACCTCTGTCGTGAGTGCCAGTTTGCTTGGGCTTTAAAGGGTTAATAACGAACTGAGACCAATAACAAGGAGGCCGTGCCCATTCAGATTAAAAAAAGTCAGTCAAAATCACATAATGTGTGTTTTTTTGAATTTTGTAGAAAGATTTTTTTTAGTCCAAGTCAACACATATATGGTGGGTTATAGTGTCATTAACTCTGTCATGACCTTTCCTTCTGTAGTTTCCTTGTGTCAAACACAGGACTCAAACCAAGAGACCAGAGTTCGAGTCACATGTGAAACCAAAATTTAAGCCCAACCGTAATATTTTTCTAAACCGAACCACGTCGTTTTGGCACCTGCATCCTAAGGAAAGTGAATCCTAAGAACTGTGAACGTCCATTGAATGCGCTGATAATGGCCTTCTGAACACCAGTAGGTGCAGCAGGGCCTGTACTGACTGATATCTATGAGGCTTTTAACCACAAATAACAGCAATTTAATGGGCTGATAACATCTCAGTCAGGTCTAAAAAAAGTAACATCGCATCAGCCTCACCTGGGTTTCTTGTCTAGTGCTAATAAGCAGATCCACAGAATCTGTGCCTTCAGAACTTTGCAGATTATCCGCAGATTTTAGGAATAAAGATGCTCCTGGTAAAACTCAGAATGTTGCCACTGTCTCCTCCATCTCTTTGTCATGTGTGTGATGATCGTGTGTTGTATTCAGTTCAGGGATAGTATTAAGAATTAAGAAATCAGAAGTAATCAGAAATCAGATTTACTGTTAATAGATTGTTAATAGATTGACAATTTTTTTATCTCTCTGCTCCATATCAAACCTTCGGTTTATTTGGCCATGTGTCCCGCATTTTGTTGATTGACTTTTCCCGAAAAAGGTTAAATTTTTTTCCTTGACGTATTCATGATTAAATAAAATTACCAATTCAAAGTTTTATTAAAATCTACCAAGTAGTTTGTCAGCCTGCTGGAGGTAATTTTAGGTTACAATGTAGTGTTTGAGGTTATTTTTGTTCAAAAACAGTTGTTATCACAAATCGAAATTTGCTATCACATTACAAGCAAAACAAACAAACAAACAAAAAAAGATTTTCATTTGGATCGCTGCTGAAAACAATTAAATAATCCGCAGATTCCACTTGGTCCTGCTAATAACGCTAAACTAAGATGGCAAATACAGTTAGCATTATACTTGCTAAACATTTGCCTTTTCATTTTGAGCATGTTAGCAATGCTAACATTAGCAGATGGCGCAAATAACCACTGTACCTAAGCAGAGCTAGACTTTCGGCCAGAGTCCTGCATCGGGTTGGGTTCCTCGCCAGGTAACCTGCAAAAAAAAGGTGCTTGGTGCTTATCTACTTTTTCTTTTCCGTTTAAATCTTCCTTCCTTTTTAAATATGATACCCACTTCAATTATGTGCAGTACTAAGAGGCACAATAACTGTGAAGATGTGCTGCTCAATATTGTGAGAATGAGCCAAAAATATTCATTTGAATTATAGTTCCTGAATTAACTTTGTTTTAAAATATGTTATTTTAGTTTCACATCAAACGTGCTGCCTAGCTACATAACTCGAACAATGCATGGTTATTATTTGATTTGCAGTCTTGAGTCAGGTCACAGATCTTCTGTCAATGCGTCGGGCCGGGCTGTGTAACTAGTTAGTCATGTGTGTGGGTGGCGGAGCGGGTGCGTTATTGCACATGGCGGCGCCAGTTTAGTGGCAGTTCCTGTGCAGGACTCTGGTCTCAGTAGGGTTAATGCTCTAACTGAAGTGTAATGGGAACATGATGAATGAATAAGTGACATATTTGTGGGCGTTTTGCTTGCTAATTTATTCTTTCAGGTTTTACTGGCCTGTACGATTGCACTTTAATTAATTCCTAATGTCCTAATTTGACCTAATTAAAGCTGCTCATGACATTGTTAATTAGAAAAACCAACAAGATAAGAAAGAGTGATTAATATACTCAGTCTGGAATCAGTGTTGTGATCTAACGTTAATAAATGGCCTCAGTGTGTAGTGTTTGATCTCTCTCTCTCTCACACACACACACACACACACACACACACACACACTTTCACACTCAAGGCTGTAAAGTATTGAATAACTTGATATTGATAATCCTGTTGTTTACAGTGGCTTATAGCTGTGATCACAGTGGCTGAAGAGGAAAACTTGATAGAATTTTCTTATGAGCACTTAAATTTAAAGTACAATATCCTCATTAAGATTAAAGTTCTCAAAGTAACAGTTAAAGGTTCTTTATGTAACTTTTTACCAGTATTAGCATTAGTTATTTTTTCCCCGACTTTCTTGGTTACCTTTCGCAGCCTGTGGGGGCTGTATTTGCAGGGAAGATCCGAAGTAGTAACAAGTGCCTCATTTCAGTTACGCTACAGCACTAACAATGTGTAATAGTAGCTAATGTTAAGTAAGAAAAGGAGTCTGCTAGTGTCAACGAACAACCGACCCAACTCCACGCATGCTGTGTTTACATTATATACATTTTGCAGTGGCAGCTAATGGATACGGACCATTAGTTAGCGCGCATTTGTTGCCCAAGGCGGGCAGTGAGGCGGAGGGTCCGTGGGTGTTTTTTCTGTAGGCTGATGCAAAACTCAGCGTCGCACTGGTTCCCTTGTCCAAAAATTAAGGAGATATTTTCATTGGGTTTTGGATTTTTGCAGAAAAAAAAAAAACAGTGAGCTACTTAGTATGATGGAGCCAATAGCTGTGTCTCAATTCAGGGGCTGCAGCCTTTTATTTCATTTTTATTTTATTTTATTTTATTTAATACATAGGAAGATGATTCACCGCCAGAGACATCGCCGTTTGATAAACAATTTAATATTTGATAGTTTGGAGGCGTCTTGTGTTTTATAACATTTGTATTGTTAGCTATTCGAGTTAGTTGAACCCAGCACTTAGATTTAAAAGTAAATCTGCCACCACTACCGCCGGTGGTGTGTCAGACACCATACTGAAAACAACTAAATCGTCACCGGCGCACAGTGTACTTGTGGAGAGGCTGGGCCAGGAAGGATTAATCTAAATTCTGGGACAGAAGGCTGCATTTCTCGGCCACATTTAAAGGAGCGGTTGCGCTGATGTGTCGCAGTCGGTCTTGAATTGAGACTCCAAATTAAATAAAGGAACATTCCAGATAGTGAAGTTATTTGTAATATGATTGAAATGTATTTTCCAGCATTCTCTCAACATGATGCTCAGGTGCTCGCTCAAGGCTACAGAGTGCCGGAGCCCAAGCAATAGGATGCTGACAGCTTCAGAGAGAAGTGTCAATAATAACAGGGGTTTTCTGTAAGTTACATACAGAACCTTTAACTTGGTATTGAATTGCATGTAGCATTCAGTTTACATACTGTGCGAGGCTAAATACTTTGGAAAAAGCACCACACTGAGATGTTTGAGCACGTGTAGGCTTGTAAAAAGAATCATTACTAAGTTTAAAGGAAAGTGATGACATTCGCCTGTCAGCAGGTGAGTGTGAGCTCCATGAAAGGCGTATGACCTTTTCACACAAAGCCTGCTCTCCACTTAGGAAGAAGTGAAAAGGGTGAAGAAATTGCAAGAGGAAGAAATATATTTCATTTAAAAATTATGAACTCCATATCAAATGGTGGCTGCATAGCGACACCTGATTCTTAATAACATGATTTCTTCAAAGGTATTCAGCAAATCGCTGCACATTTACATTTCAAAAGGAGAAAAATTGCTTCATTTCCCTCACTCAGTACCCCCACCCCCACCCCACCTTCTAAAGGTGACTTTTATTTCTGAAAGTGTGTTTTTAAGAGTTTATCTTTAAGTGGGTTTGTCGCCGAGTGATGTCACATCAGCATATGTTTTGGGGCTGTCTCCGGAAATGTCCTTGGGAATCATTGCAAAGTAGTGACACAAATTGGTGGCTTTTACGTAAATGAGTATTGGTTCGAGTGGGGTTTTTTGGGAGAGATTCAAAGAGAGGCACGACTACGCAGTTTCAGTCAGGGCAGCACCGTTTTCTATGTTGCTTTTTAAGATCACAGCATTTAATGTTTCTTTTTAATGAGGATTCTTTTGACAGAGTGTCTATTTGCACCCAGGTGAGAACAGTCAAACTGCAGCTATTAGACTATTTACACCCGTCCCTACCATGTGTTATTATGCTGTGCTGTGAATGGCTACAACTATGGGTCTTGATTGGCTAGTACTCATGCTGATGCATCAAGTTTGGAGGAGGTTAGAGTTTGGGCGCAGAGGTCATGGTTTGGGATAGTACGAGCCAATCTCAGATATTCCTCATGATTAAAGTGGTTAAGTTACAACAAAACACTCACAAATGTACTGCCAGAAAGTCAAGTGGTGCAGTATAAAGAGCGATACAGTCCATGAAGGTAGTAAGATGTGGTTGATGAACGGGTCAGGTACAGGACTTGCACACAGGAGACATGGGCTCAATCCCAATACATCCCTTGCCCTTACCTCTCGCACTTTGTTTCCACTTACGTATGTGTATGGAGACAAGTCAAACTAAAATGTATTCATTCCCATGAATCAGTGAAATTGCTCCTCTTTGTGATATTTTTGTCCAGACTATGCCGCGAGTACGTACAAAAAATTCAACTTTTGCGGTGGATTTCGGAGAGACTGTATGACATTGTGCTAGCTTAAATAACTGGCTGCTAACTAGCTTCAATTCAGTTGCCTGTATTGATTTTCAAGTGAGTTTGTCTGATTAAAAAGAACTTCTTTATTATCAGAGTGGTTAAAGATCAAGGTCACTGTGACCTTGCGTCCATCCCATTCTCATGAGCATAATGAGCACATTGAGGAAAATGTCTTCAAATTTGACACAAAGGTTCACTTACTCAGTGATGAACTGTTACGAATTTTATGGTCATAGGTTGAAGGTCAAGGTCACTGTGACCTCACGTCCATCTCATTCTCGTGAACCTAATATCTCAAGAGCACTTTGAGGAAATTTCTTCAAAGTTGGCACGAACATTTACTTAGACTCAAAGATGAACTCAGTAGAACTTGGTTGTAAAAAGATCAGCGGTCACTGACCTCGCGTCCGTCTCCTTGTGAAGTGATATCTCAGAAACGCCTTGAGTGAAGTTCCTCAAATTTGGCACAAACGTCCACTTGGACTTAACAATGGACTATTTCGAGTTCAGTGGTGGAAGGTCAAAGGTCACTGTGACCTTGTATTATTGTCATTCTCGTGAAAATGATGTCTCAGGTAGGCCTTGATGGATTTTCCTCAGATTTGGCACAAACATCCTTTTGGGCTCAGGAACGTGATCTCTCAAGAGCACTTCCAGGAAATATCTTCAAATCTGGCATAAACATCCACTTGGACTTGGGAATTAACTGATAAGATTTAGATGGTCAAAGGTCCATGGTCAAGGCCACTGTGACCTTGCTTCCGTCTTATCCTTGTGAATGTGATATCTCAAGAACGCCTTGAGTGAATTTCCTCAAATTTGGCACAAACGTCCACTTGGACTTAACATTTAAGTAGTTAGAATTTGGTGCTCGAAGATTAAAGGTCAAGGTCGCCATTATCTCACAAAATATGTCTTTAGCCAAAACTCAAGAATTTAAACACTAATTATGATGAAACAGGATAAAATGATGAGCTGGTGACATTTGTATTCATCAGGTCAAAAGTCAGCTTCACTGTGACATAATAATATTCTGCAAAAAATGTTTTTCGGGCCATTACTCATCGTCATATCTCAGGAACAGAAGGAGAGACATTTGGTTGGATACTGAATGGGTGACACTAATCTTGGGTGTCCACCTTGAAACTGTGCTTGGATGTAAACTGTAACTTGACTGGAGCACGGAGGCATATAATCGTGAGGCAGCAATTCCAGTTTTTTAATACACCAGAGTTTGTTTGATCCAGCAGAACCTTTCATTCATATGTCAATCTGACATCACAGTTCCCATACAGTACATCTCGGCCTTACCTCAGTGCGTGTTTCTGACTCCACTATAGCTGTTCTGATTACATGTGGGCTCCCCGTGCTTGTGCCAACCGCCGCACTTGAATTCACAACACACTTTCAAACAAGTGGCACCACGGGCTCCGCACACACCTCCTGTGATTGCTTGAGGTTGAAGGAGGTATTAAAAAAAAAAGCAGAATACATTTAAAAGAGTAATTAATCATCTTAATCACATGGATGCAATCCCCCCACTTTGGTATTTGCCTCAAATGCCGTGAGCTGTTCATCAAAGCCAGCCATGTAGGTAATAACTTCCTCAGTGCTTTCACACCCTTCCTAAATTTGCATTTAGATCGCAAGATGATCCCAAGCAAGCTCTTCATAATGTCCATTCATCCCTCTCTAAAGCTGCAGCCATGCGGTACGCCACGCTGCATGGATGCATAGAGTGATACAACAGTAAGTATATAAATGTTGATTGATTTGAACTGTCTGCTGCTGGTGCAGAATAAGAGGTCCTATTGTGCCTGAATGATGAGCACCTTCCTCGAGAAAGTCCCTCTGTAAATGTCACCAAGGCAATTCCTTTTATTGTTCTTGATAAACACATTTCATCTGATTTTGAATGATTGAAAGTGTTTACAGAGAGAGGAAACAAACCAGAGCAGAGTAAATCTGGAAGAATGCAAGCTTGAGTAAACAAGAGTTGGCAAGTGGCTGCGCGCAGAGGGGTGAAAGAGCACGATAAAAAACGCTTTTATGAATTAAATAATGACATGTTCACCATAAAGAGAAGCAAGCAGCTGCTTAGAGGGAGCAGTCAACAGGGAAATCACCACTTTTAATTTCATCTCCGCCAGTTAAACACATGCGCCTCACTTCCTCTTTTCTCCTCGTACTCACACAGACGCACACTGGGGATCCCGCGCTGTTGTAGGTCGTTACAGAAGGTCACAGTCATGGGCCCGTGCCAGTTTAAGGATTGTGCTGAGATGTTGTGTGAAAATAGTCTGATATGCTGCTGTTTGTGAACACGCATGATATTACTGGAATCTGATGCTGTCTTCAGTTCTGAATGAGAATTGTGCAGTTTACTCTCCGGGGTTAATTTTATAAATAGAAGTGTTAACTCAAGTAAATTGCCTTATCTTACATCTGTGTGGAATATTAGCCTTGATTTTCAGTGTTATTGGCTATCTCAGCCGCAAGTAAAACCAGGTCTTTGTGCGAAACAAAAGGCTTAAGCAACTCACCCCTCCTCTATTACGTCCTCATTACGTCTATGATAGACGTAGGTGTTGGCAAAGTAATGTTAGATGCACGTTACAACCAAGACAGTCAAACGCAACCCCGGAGTTTTAAAACTCAACTGGAGTCAGAATAAGGTTACAGTGCTAACATTAGATAGTAGCGTTAAAGTTACTAGTAAGTGGAAACGCACAAGGAAGATAACGTTAATGTTTCAGAGGCTACGCTACAGTAGGCTAACATTTACCATCAGCAACTGGACGCTGTGTTGTCATATAACGTTATATTAGAAGCAAACTAAACATAACGTTACCTGTCCTGCACGGTCAAACGCAACCCCAGAGTTTTGAAATTTACCCGGGATGATATGTGGCCAGTTACATCAGTCGGCGGCCTCCACGTGGGGAAGACAGACAGGACACTCGGTCAATCATTGGTCGGAGTTTTCTTAGAAGCATATGAGAATGGTACAATTATGAGTTTTTCTCTGGTGGAATTCACTTACATTTTAGCATTTTAACCAAACAAAAAAAAGCGTAAAATTTCCAGAAAGGTAAAGTTTTGTTGTTTTTTTGTCTGTTATTTTTTGTGCCTTTATTGATTTTTGTGTACGATGGCGGCGCAACAAGCTCAGCACAAAACACGGTCGTATTATCACCTAACAAAGTTGATGTGCCAACCAGTTAGCTAACAGTTCATCCAACAGACACGGAGCAACATTAGCATTTATTTCAAGTTGTGCTTCCAGCTAACACTTTGGTTTTCACCAACACCTGGGTGGAAATATCTGTTTTTATTAGCAGCTAAATGCTAAACGATATTCACCAGCTAGCCATTTGTTGCTAAGGGCAGGCTAAAGGGTGTAGCTTTGCTAAATTATTTTTCCAATGACAAACTTTGGCATAAAATGTAGACGTAATTGACTGTCTGCCAAATAACAGTTACGTTTTCCATGGTTAAAAACAAAAATCTCCTACGACTAAATATAACTGCTGGCTAGCTAGTAGCGTGGTAACCATTGTCTTTAAGTCGAATGTGTCTGTGGTTGCTTTAGTTATGTCAATGGTTGGCGTTGATAAAAAAAAAAAAATCAGATGGGCACGTGTAAAATACACATTAAACACACATTAAACATGGCTTAATAGAGACATTTTAAAACACAAGTACACAAATTGACTTCATTTATAACGCACAAGATTCACAAACAAAACACTTGCTGGACACACAGTTGGCCGCTAATACAACAAGCCAACGTTATGTAAATTAGCCTAACGGGAGTTATATTACCGTAGCAACGCCCACATCTCCCATCCTTTCCCATCCCATGCCTTGTACTAGACTGAGTAGTTTGTAGTTTGCAGGTAAGTTCGATGTTTTACGTTCCAAAAAGGCAAACGTCGATTTATGTTAGTGTTTAAAATGTGTGCGTTCAAAATACGGTGGTTTATGCGGGTATTGTCATTTCGGTGTTTTGGTGTTTATAATTGGATGTCAGCTGTATTTGCACAATGACATTAGGATGTAGAACTTGCTACTGCAGTAATGGTGACTTGTTTAAATCTGATACTTCCCCAGACTCGTCTATAGATTATCACATTTTTGTAAGATATGGTGTTTGCTAGTACCAAAAATACCATCTCTTTGTTTACCCATTAGTTTGATGAACTCAGGATAATGTACATTTTCTCCAGCCTTAATTCCACCCAGTGCAACAATAGAGTCATGTTATACTCCCCCCCTTCTGTTTGCTCTGGTTGTCTTCCTTTAACAGAAATACTGTTCTCACTCTAATTAATTACAGTCGGTTCTGCTTTACTGTTTTCTTACATCTGTGTTAAGATACTGTCGATAAAACCAAGCACTTCTTGCAAAGATGTTTTAAAGTAAACACCTTCCAGAAGCAGGCCTGCTGCCAGATGGGCTCAAGGGTACAGATGACCCGGCCCACGGCTAAGACGGGGCCATTAAAAGATCTATGGTTAACCCTTCAATGGGATCAAGTATAACAATTTCCTTACTGACTTAAATCACTGACAAGTTAAATATATATGTTTACATGATTGTTACTTGATACTCAACCCCAACGGCTGGCCTGAACAGAAGTCCTCTGTGTCAAATTGACGCCATACCCTACGCCGTAGCCTGACGTGTAGCAGCAATGCAGACCTGAAGCTGGAACCATTTCCCTCAGTGGAAACAAAGCTTTTCTTTACCTTAATTTCATAGATAAGAAAACATATGAGTCGAGCAAAAGTCCGCTAGCTGCTAGGCTAAATTTATACAATGTAAAATGCCATAGGCTTGTGTTAATGTTAGCATGTTTATATTTGTTTGGAAAATGTGTTTAGTATAAGACAGTTGTTTTGTCAGTGAACCTTGTGAGCTGTAATGGAGCCGAATTTTGTAACGTTACCTTAAATGTTGCTGTTGTCCCTGGGTTCACATGAGTAGAGGAAAAGTCTGCTAGCTGCTAGGCTAATTTATACAATGTAAAATGCCATAGACATAACATTAGCATGTTGTATTTGTGGGGAAAATGTTTGTCTGTGAATGCTGCGAGTTATAGTGAAGCTGATTTGTGTACTTGTGTGTCGCCAACTAGTGTTTAGGAGGTGTAAGTGCAGAGTGACACAGACATACCACCGCACAAGTATAAATGTACTCAAGTGTGTAGGCGATGCATTGAACTGATAGTATAAATCCCGCTTTTGAGTATAAAAACAATGCAGGAGTTTGACTGAAGGCACCTTCAAAATGGTCAAATTGGAAGTAAATGTAATCTGTGGTTGTGAACTGAATTTCTATTAAACAGAGATATAATTTGATTTGATTGGAATTAGTGTGATGAAAAGTCATTTTAATTCAACAGACCATAATGTTTTCACCTGTTCTTTATAACACATCATGTAGTATGAGCTATTCACACTGTATGGAAAAAACATTCCTCCATAAACTGCGTGAAGATTTTACGATGGCAGAGAATTTGCATTTGATAGTATTGTGATAAGATGTGAAAAACCAATCTTGTTCCTGTAGAGTCTGAGTCACCGCGGTCCTCAATGTGATTTAGCCACTTCATTTGCATAGGTTAATTTCAAACAGCACCTCAAATTAGGCTTGAAAGGATAATTACTTAATCTCCCCGCTCCTCTCCCCTTCGCCCCCCTCGCTACCTCGCTGCTGTACCTTCCTTCCATCCAGGTTATATAAATGTATCTCCCAACATCTACTTTTCTCGGGCATGTGTTCGTGCACAGCCTCTCTCTGTCGTCTCTCTGCCTCATAATATTGGTTGGACATTTCTTTAATTCACTCCCACTCATGTACTCGAGAGCAAATTGCCTACACAAGCCAGATAATTTTCACAATATACCTGGAGCCATCAAATGCATTTTGACGGCATGAGGGCAACTTCATTTCCATTCAGTCGTGAGCATGATGAATGCGCGCGCATGCGAGGCCAGCAGGCATGTCAACTTAGTCGCGGTCAGTGACAGTAATTATCTGTCTTTGAGTTAACAGTCATGTAGTGTTCACATACAATTTCTTTTGAGGAGAATGGAAAGCAAAGCAGTCAGCACAGACCACGAGGAAAAAAACATAAAGTACAGTGATGCAGAAAGACATTATTGATGTGTTCACGACGTTACACCAGTGCACTTTTGATCTCGGGCTTGACGCTAACAAGCTCGCATGTACCACAGATATACCACTGCCCAAAAGTCTTAAGGATGACACAAGTTCACCGTGTTGGCAAGAAACAGATTTGAACTTTGAGGCTTCTCCAGAAACCCTGAGACAACGCCGAGCTGACTTTTGACTTCTTCTTCCACACAGCCGAAACCATGACTGGACTTTAATTATGTAACAGTCCTGATGGTGGAGCAAAAGGATGTGAGCACTTAAATACACAGCAAGTGAGGCGAGAGACCGCGACCACTAAAGTAATCGGACTTCATATGGAGAACATTACCTCCCACTTCTTTTTCTTTTAAAACAAACGTGCATTATTTGCTTTGTGTTTGATCTTTTTTCCTTCATCGGACTTTACCGAAGCTTCGATATTCCTCATGAGCCTCCCACGCTGCCGGTCCTGTCCTGTATCAGCCTCGCCACAGTTTGAGTTCTGTGTTGAGATTCATAAGGAATGCTTTTTATCATTCAGGTCAAAGACCCCCAACCTATTTACAGTAACAGCAGGTAGCCACATCGAGGCCTTCAGTCTGGTTCCCTTCATCTATATTCCATCCAGAAAGCTCTGAAGTCTTGTTCTGTGAATGAGTGGGGGGATCAAGGTACCAATATTTCTAAGAATTATTCACTCTGCTTTTTTTTCTTCTTCTTCTTTTTACAGTGTTTTTAACAATATTTCTTTGTGTTGGAGAGACGGGGAAAAATAAAACACTGCAACAGATCCCTTTGTTGGTCACAGTTATAGTAACGAATGTAAACAGAACTGAGCTTTGATGATTGCCACAATGAGGTCAGAGGCAGAGCTCCAGGCTCGGGCCCATCTCTGGTGCTGGAATCCATCAACATTTGAAAAATCAAGTTATTACGTGTGTTAAGGTGAATAATAACGTGGTTTTGGGGGCATTTTTAGCCTTTACAAGCGTGAAAGGGGGAGAGAGAGGAAGTGACATGGAGCAAAGGGCCACAGGCTGGAGTCGAACCCAGGCCACTGCAGCAACAGCCTTGTACATGGGGCGCCTGCTCTACCACTAAGCCACCGACGCTCCATAACAACATGTTTTATCACAAATTTTGTTATTACATGTGCTAAGGTGGAAAATTTGATGTGTTAAGTATCTTAAGGTGATCAACAACATGTTATCATGCATGGTAGGATAGATAATTATGTCCATTATCGCATGTATTAAGGTGGAAAATGTTTTGTAGCATGTGTCAAAATGTGAAAATCCCTTTTCTTAATGTGAGTGTTAAGGTGGAAAACAGTGCACATTTAAGGCATGCATTAAGGTGGAAAACAGTGCATGTTAAGGCATGTATTAAGGTGGAAAATAGTGCATGTTAAGGCACATTAAGGTGGAAAACAGTGCATGTTAAGGCATGATTAAGGTGGAAAACAGTGCATGTTAAGGCATGCATTAAGGTGGAAAACAGTGCATGTTAAGGCATGCATTAAGGTGGAAAACAGTGCATGTTAAGGCATGTATTAAGGTGGAAACAGTGCATGTTAAGGCATGTATTAAGGTGGAAAACAGTGCATGTTAAGGCATGTAAAGGTGGAAAACAGTGCATGTTAAGGCATGCATTAAGGTGGAAAACAGTGCATGTTAAGGCATGCATTAAGGTGGAAAACAGTGCATGTTAAGGCATGCATTAAGGTGGAAAACAGTGCATGTTAAGGCATGCATTAAGGTGGAAAACAGTGCACGTTAAGGCACGCATTAAGGTGGAAAACAGTGCATTTAAGGCATGCATTAAGGTGGAAAACAGTGCACGTTAAGGCACGCATTAAGGTGGAAAACAGTGCACGTTAAGGCACGCATTAAGGTGGAAAACAGTGCATGTTAAGGCACATTAAGGGAAAACAGTGCACGTTAAGGCATGTATTAAGGTGGAAAACAGTGCATTTAAGGCACGTATTAAGGTGGAAAACAGTAGTGCACGTTAAGGCACGTATTAAGGTGGAAAACAGTGCACGTTTAAGGCATATTAAGGTGGAAAACAGTGCACGTTAAGGCACGTATTAAGGTGGAAAAACAGTGCATGTTAAGGCATGTATTAAGGTGGAAAACAGTGCATGTTAAGGCACGTATTAAGGCGAAAATAGTGCATGTTAAGGCATGTATTAAGGTGGAAAATAGTGCATGTTAAGGCATGTATTAAGGTGGAAAACAGTGCATGTTAAGGCATGTATTAAGGTGGAAAACAGTGCATGTTAAGGCACGTATTAAGGTGGAAAATAGTGCATGTTAAGGCACGTATTAAGGTGAAAACAGTGCATGTTAAGGCATGTATTAAGGTAGAAAATAGTGCATGTTAAGGCATGTATTAAGGTGGAAAATAGTGCATGTTAAGGCACGTATTAAGGTGGAAAACAGTGCATGTTAAGGCACGTATTAAGGTGGAAAATAGTGCATGTTAAGGCATGCATTAAGGTGGAAAATAGTGCATGTTAAGGCACGTATTAAGGTGGAAAATAGTGCATGTTAAGGCATGTATTAAGGTGGAAAACAGTGCATGTTAAGGCATGTATTAAGGTGGAAAATCATGTCTTAACGTAAGTATTAATTTCGAAAATCACATTTATCACACCTCCTTATCTAAAACACTATTTACTATGTATGATACTATGCTGTATTATTTTATCGTGTCTATCATTAATGAAAAAAGTACCCTGCTGAACATATATTTAATACATTGTATCACGTCAGGGGATCTCATGATTGAATGTGTATGTATGTTCTGCTGGCAATCGGTTCGCCAGCAGAGCCCTCGCTGCCGCTGAGGCTCTTTGAGGTCTCGCACAAAGAGCAGAGCCTTCTCCGCCGAATGATCAATTCCTTGATGTAAGTGTGTCTGACTGAACAGGGAGAAAGCCGTTTGCCGAGGAAAACAATCCTGAGCAGCATTACTGTACGAACCATGCGGTGCAGTGCGACTCCCAGCATGTAGCGAGTTCAAATGTAATTTCATCATTAAAAAACACTGTTATTCTGCCCAGTGTTCAAGCAGTCCCCCTCGTAACAAACCTCAACAGTGGCTTCCAGGTAATTTGAGCGTGAGAGCGCTGCTTTAGCTCTTTAGCTTATATTATTTCTTTCTTTATTTTACTGGGAAATAGACGTAATTTCCACACTTTGTTCACACAGTAGCCTCAGACATGGATGCTGCTGCTTTTTTATTCTATTAGCCAGCTGTTTTAACACTTTTATCATGGTTTACTAACCTCAGGTCAGCCGCAGTCCACTTTTTATGTCAGATCAATACACAGTGCAGCTGCATGTCTCTAAAACAAATGAACAGAGCAGCTCTTTTGGATCTTTAGAGCTCACTCTTCGATATATAGAAAGAGAAGGGTGAGAGGCAGGGAGAGAGGAAACAATAGCACCTCCCACTCAGCAGTAGATAAAAATTGTCTCTTTTAACCCAGGGACATAAGTCAGCAGTTTAGCGGGCAAACATCATGATGAGCCACCTGCAGCTCTCCCAGCTAATACTATCTTTACTGGGTTGATACGCACTTTATCACTCACCACCCCCACAGACACCATCTGTCCCAACACACATAAACACACATACAATCATCCAGAGACGAGCCGTCCCTGCTTCGCTTTGGTCGGAAATTAAAGCTTAATCACAGTGTTTCAAAGAGAAACACTTAAAAAGAGAGACAGAGGAATCAGTCTGGATTTCATCCTCATTAGAAACATTTAATCTCTTTCCTGTTCACCACCACAAGCTTTAGTCTCTGGTTTGTTTGCTTCCCCGTGTCCTTCACAAGCCAGTCCTCTCGCGCCGTGGCCGTGCCCACGGACGAGGTGGACAGCCAGGACGCATCACGTGTTAAAGTGCCACTTAGCCCCGGCATGGTGCCGCTTCCCTGGCTGCATATGTGCTCCATCCACCTTGCAATCAGAGTTTAGCTTGTCCAGACCCTGAGCGCAGGTGGTCCATACAAAGCTCTTCATCAGGGGACAAGATGGAACCCAACTTCCTGAAAATGGCCATGCCATGGCCAGGATGGGTTTGTGTGCCCAGAGAATAGCAACAGTCGTTTCAATTTGGGGCATGATAATGTGGCCGCCTGTGGTGGACGGGAGCTTCAATGTCATGTGATGTGGCCTTTTTAAGTTGCTGTGGCTGAAATACAGTATTCCGCAATGTGGGTATTTTAAAGGGACAGTTCACCCCAAAATTAGACAATACATGTGTTGCTTGATGCTTTCTTTTAGCCGAACTACACCCACCAACTGTATCACTGAGTGTAAGGAAGCGTGATTCGGACCAAAGCACTCTAGGTCTGAAAGCACCGAGTTGTCTCGCTTTGGTCCAAATCGGGCTCATTTTGTTACAAAGCTGCATAAAAGCGTAGAGTTGGTTCGCGTTCTCACGGCAGCATTTACAGGTGACCACAAAATTTCCCTACAGGAAAAATATCCAGGAAGTAAACAAAACGTTGTAAACTTAGGAAGATAAATGCGACTCTTTCTAAGCGTGATGCGACTGCAGTTGGTTCAGATCGAGGTCGAACAAATCGCACCAGTATGAATATTACTTGTATAGAAATTAGGCTTCGGATACCGTAAGAATTATGAATCATTTATTTGATCTAGCTCCAAGAGAGCATCAGAAAGAGAGTTACGGTACTCGAGGATTATGGCACCCGACACTACTTTATCCAGCTAAAAAAAAAACCGTCACAACTAATTTAATTTTTATGAAAAACCCTTTTGATTCTGTTGATCTGCGGATCCTTATGGACTAAAGGAATATCAATAAGTTACAGGGTAACTGAGGAATGGACACATAATTCACGGTAGCCAACAACCCGGTTTTATACATCTGAAGAACTTCTATTAAAAAATGAACTGCTTGGCAACCAGACCAGGCCTCTAATTTAGTCAAAATGTGTAGCCACACCAAGCTAGTAGAAGGGACTTGGCGTTTAACTGCGACAAGGCTTTTAATTGAAGATATACGGTACTTCCATGTCAAAGTAGGGTAGCGTTATATAGCAATTGGGGGTGTAGATTAAGCTAATGTTTTCATCTTGCAAACTCATGGATGTAGCCATGAATAGGTTTCTTTCGTCAGGATGAAAGAATTTACGACAAGTTCGGGGAATGACAGTCATACGAACAAGCCTCAAAGAAAGAGGAAGAGATTAAGAGTAGAAATATGAAAATGTAAGAGGCTGAACTTTTGAAGCACACATGGTGTTCTTCATATGAAAAGGCACATTTGTAAATAGATCATTCATAATAAAACATCAGATCATGATTGCTCACTAATTATTAAAATACATGTTAAGGCTATGTCGGTGCCCAATCTTCAACTCTTAGGAGTGATCCCATTATTCACATATAAATATAGTGTTTTGTTCTCGCCCTCCCCTACAGACCAATGCAATAGCCATCAATAACTCTCTGCTGATTGATGCATTTACGAGTTATTTGATCCACTTTGCAGATTATAGATTTCATGTCAAAGAATGGTTTGTGCATTACTCACCTGTGGTAAAGGTGAACTGCAGCGTGGCCCGAACTTTGCAGTCCAAGAGGAGAAAATGAAACAGGGAGGATGAGAAATGGCCGCATGAAAGGAGCAAAAACCTCCCTTTAACAAATGGTCAAACTAGGAAGAAAAGAAAGGTAATTGCAGGTAATCAATATCTAGTGATTCGGAGCGCTAATTCAAATGCAAATATCAGCGCCAGATGTCATGGCTCAGCGCGTGTGCCAGGAACCGAGGAAAAATAACCTGAGCGAGAGAGAGAAGACGTAAAAATGTGGCATTGGAAAAACAAGTGGTCCGACCACCAGGGTAATTAGTCAAACAGACCTTTCTCCTCATCAAAAAGGGCCAGCGGCCATGACTCCGCTGCCACATTATCAGCCTCCCCTTTGTCCTCAGAGGTAAACAAGCAAACTAAGGCCAGACAACATCAAAACTAAACTCCAGAAATCCCTGCCTCTAACGAATCGAGAGCCAGAGGGCGGCTTTTCTCTATCAGGTTTGCGAGTAGGGAAATTTAGAAGCAAACAACAAATTAAAGTGCATAAAATGGCTGCTATGGTGACAGAGCTTTGTGTCTGCAGTCTGTGTGAATACAGAGATTTTAACATTTTCCACACATGATCTAAAGAGAGGAGATATGCTAAATCCGTGTTACTGTAAATCGTGTTCGATTTCCAGTCAAAGGACAGGTTCAGTATCAACGGCCCGGAGGAATAATCAAGGCACAGAAGGAGTGTTTATGATAAGACACTTGAACGCGCCACGTCCTTTCATGGCTTCACTTGATGCTGACCCCCTTTCCACCCCGTTTAACCTCAACGAATGTCGCCTTCCGCACTTCAAACACAGACCCACTGAATGAATACTTCAGAGAGGGCGCCTTGTGTACACTCTTGAAGGTCAAGGAGGTTGTGGCAGAAAGTGCAGACTCGAGGTGAGATTTTCTCATTTACAGACGACAGTTGAGGTGGAAATCACACAGGGGGCCTGTGAAATTTTTACCTTTGATTAAGGACCCAGACGGATTGACTCAAGAATATCTCGCCTTTTAGATGTTCTGACCTTTTTGTACCACTTTCACAAATACAGTATGTTTTAGATCTTGGGTTATTTAAATCAAAAGTGTGAACCTTTAAAGGAAAATCTACATTTACATTAAGAGCTCACTTCACCCAGAATCATAAATTCATATTTTTCCTCTTAGTGCTATTTATCAGTCTAGATTATTTTGATGTGAGCTGTCGAGTGTTGCAGGTATCAGCGTAAAGATGTCTGTCTTCTCTCCAATATAATGGAACTAGATGACACTCAGCTTGTGGTGCTCAAAGCGCCAAAAATTACATTTGAAAAACTCAACAGCAATGTCTCTTTACAGAAATCATGACCTGGTTACTCAAGATAATCCACAAACCTTGTTGTGAGCAGTTTCATGTAGGAACTAACCAACAAACTGTATCAGGAGGAAGCTCGTTCACCTAGCGGTACTGAGCTAGCTAAAGTCACAGCGTGAACGAGTAGATGCACACTTCCCTCTACGCAGTTGGCAGGTGTAAATGCCCTAAATAAAGTCAGAATAATTTTACGAACTTTTTGGGAAATATGCTTTGTTGCAGTCTGGCACAGAATCAATTATTAAAAAACGAATCCACTGCAAGTAAGTGTTCATTTCAATCCAAAGCATTAACCCCTTTAATTAAAGTCTTAATTAACATTACGTTTTAAAGAAATTCAGAGTTATTCTATTAAAACTGATATTAACCAGCTCATAGGAAAAGTTTGACTTTTTGAGAAATTATTTATTACGGACAGATACATTAAAGATAGTTAGCTACTACTCCTATAGCTGTATGTTATGTATAGCACTGGCAAGTTAGCTTGGAAATAGTCTGAAACAAAACTAATGATTTAGAAAAAAGGCTTCAGTTTTCGTATAGATTAAACATACCCAGATAACGTGTTCATTTTTGAGCTTTGGAGGAAAGAACCAGCTAGCTGCTCCCCCCTGTTTTCATTTTCTGTGTTAAGCTAGGCTAATCAGCTGAATAAAGCTGAAAAGAAAGTCAGAATTAATAAAACTGACATTAACCAGCTCAAAGGAATAGTTTAACTTTTGGGGAAATAATCGTGTTTGCTTTCTTGGAGAGAGAGAGAGAAGAAAATAGATCATATTGCTCTATGCTACCTGATCACAGTAGCTAAGAAATAGTCAGGCACAAACCAATTATTAAATAAAAAAGACTTTTTAAAAAAATAAAAATTATAGATAAAACAACCAAGATATGACTTCTTGATTGGTGATCTTTGGAGGACAGAGCCAGGCTGACTGTTAGCCTCTGTTTTCAGTCTTTTTGATTAGCTAAGCTAAGCCAAGCAAACAACCTGCTGGCAGTAGTTTTATATTTAAGCTAATCCATAGACATGAAAATGGTTTTGATCTTGTCATGCAGTTCTGGGCGAGAAAGCAAATGTATTTTCCAAATTGTTGAACTATTTCCTTAAGCCTTTCAAATCAAAATCCAAAATTCACTAGCCAAATACAGAGAAATTGATTAATCATGTTCAAATGGTATATAATCATCGTTAATGTTATGTATTTAGAGGGATTTCAAGACTGAGGCTGTGTCCGAAACCGCATACTAGAAGTACGTACTGATATTGCCAAAATGTAATATATAGTATGCAATAAGCAAACAAAAGCAAAATCTGCAGTATGCAAAAAATACCCGGATGTCGTACTGATTTGGAAAAATTCCACAGTATGCATCAGACCAGTCGACCTCGCCTGCTGTTTCCCACAATGCAATGCGCCCTTGACCGGGACCAGTCAATTGTCGTAATGGCGGACAAGAGTGATCAAGCCGGGAATACCGAAGAGATGTTATTATTTTATTAAGCGTAAGCGCGTGATATTATTTATTAAGCATCATGCCAAATCTTTGATGCCTACCTGACTTAACGTACGTAGAGATGCACTAAATCATGTTGTCTGTAATGTAGCTATAATAAAAACCCAAACTTGTGTAGCTTAATGAGATAAAAAGAAATTCAATATAGACTGATCTGTTCATTTTAATACATTTATATCTATTGAAATTGTGATGTCTGTACATGAGAGCCCCAGAGGCGGCGCTGCTGTTCTGTCCAGTAAAAACATGAAGCTTCACTTAATATTCAGACAAACTAATGTGGCAGCTACAATTGTTAGATGTCATCTATGAAACCAACATTTATTTATCAGCCAGCGGTAAGTCTCCAAAGAGCAGCAGGGCAGTTCATCAGATTGCTTTCTCCCCGGGATGACGACGGAGGTTGACCGGCGATCATCTCAGCCAGCCGCTCCCATAGCAGCTCTTCTCATCCCCGAAGACGTAGCAAATTTCCAAACAGGCGTTATTTGGATAAACTGACCACATGTCGGGGATCTAAACGGTTACTTTTACGCCTGAACAAAATATTAAAACTTAATGAAGTGACATATTAACAGCGGAAATTAAAACAGCTTTTAGCCTGCTTTGAACTCTCCGCTTTCGCTGTCGGCTGGTGCGAAATGCATTCTGGGATACTTGGCTGTAGTACATACTGATGTAGTATGTAGTACGTTAGAGTTGTTTCAGATCTGTGTGAATTTCGGTTTACAGCCTCACCACGGTAACTTAAATTAAAATGACTCTTTGCACTAAGCTAACAAATGATTAAACAGCAGAGTACTAATATTGTTGTGCAACACATGCCTTGTAATATGCCTTAGCGTTTGCCCACTCCCTCATCATCATAATTAGTACTTCTGGGGCTGCTGACTGCCAGCTTGTTTGCACACGTTGGTCATTTTAACACATTTTGCTGCGTGCTCATGCTCTGAATAGAGCACTTCAGCAAGGCTCTCTGTGCTCGTCGGTGCCGGTGGAGTATACAGGGGCATCTGTAAGCCTGTCAGGGTGTACGCACAGGATTAGCCCCAATAAGGTGCAAGATGGTGCTGAGTCTGGATGTGTGAGCATGTGTATATTTACTATCACTCTGTGGCACTCGAGCAATGCATGCACCTTGAGCACCTAGAAAACACCAGTATATTTGTTTGTTTAATCTGCACATTCTCAGCTCCCCTCTTCTGTTCTCCCTTTTTGTTCACAGTCAATGGGAAACCTGTGCTTTGGGAAGCTTTAATACCCTCGTTTGGCTGCAGCTGGGTTTTGCTGTGTTTTGGAGGCGCTTGTATGTGTCAGGCTACTTCTACACCAATGCGTTCTTGTTGTAAGAGACATAACTATTGCTACGTTTACCTGTAGTGTCCACTGCTCATATTTGGAGACTTTTGAAAATGCTGCTGACCCCATCTGGGTCAGAATTGCCTGCAAATGACCTGTGACTTCACAAGCAAACATGGAGGTGGCTGAGCTGAAATGGCGGTGGCTTGCAGTGCCAAAGGTGCTAACGGTGCTAATACCATTCCCTTGAGGATTTCGTGGGCTTTTTTTGGGATTGTTGCAGGCTGTAATGCCTGAATTTAGGGCAGCATTTTTTTTTCTTTGCACGGAAATTGCGAGGGCAAGTGAAAATTGCAAAAAAAATAGTTGTGATGCTGTCTCGGACTCAGAGCCTTGCGCTATTGTGGCGCCAATTGGTCACTGAAGTTCAGATTTTGTAATTTTCGTGAATAACTGTATCATGTGAAATTGCGCTACTTGCTTCCTTTGCACCCAACCGCGTCCTTACATTGACTTTACATGTAATTCACTTACGCAATATTTTTTTTCATCAGCATCTCAGTGCTGGCTGGCTTTTGCTGTGCAAATTGGGCGCTGAAGTTCAGATTTTTCAACTTTCGCGAGTAAGGTTATGAAGTGACGTTTCATCACTCATTTCATTTGTGCCACTTAATTTGCGTATTTCACGTCATTTCTGTCGCGCCACCTGGCAGGAATTTGTGCCTCATTGCATTTTTACTTTGACTTTATACATAATTCACTTGTGCAAACTGTTTTATTCACGCCCGGTGTGAGCAAAACGGCATCTTGCCACCATCTTTCCGGACGGCGTTATCAGTAGTAGTCGTGGTGATTAGCTAGCCAGCAGGACATGAAGGAGGCACTCACATGGACTAACAAAGAAGCTTTGATTGCAGCACACACAGAAGGATGCCATTACTTCACTATAAATTTACACAGCAAATAGTTGATTGCTGCTATATTAATGTTCAAAGTCTCATATACAACCTTTAAGACAAGTTTAGCAACATGTCAAGGCCACGTGGCCACCAGGGGACCCAGCCTGATACCCCATCTCCATAAATTAACCGGATGACGAGGCACGTAAACGTGCTTGTTAAAACTGTGAATGAATTAAATTGGATAGATGGATAAAAGGATTGATGGGTGATGGGTATAGAGAGGGGATGGCGTATGATTTGTAGGTGAGGAACACAAAGAAAAGGAACTTGTAGTAGGATGGGGATGCTAGTGGTTGGTTGGTTGGTTGGTTACACCGATACGCCCACGTGGATCTGTCCAGGGGATTGGGATCAGATACTTCATTTTGAGCAAAGCCACGCTACATCAAAGACATTCAAATGAAGTAGTCTTCTATTGCAAATTAAGCTCCAGGGGTGTGTGTGCGCTCCTGTGTGTGTGTGTGTGTGTGTGTGTGCATCCATGTGAGTTTCTGTTTGTGCTCGCGAGGGGTGAGAAAGTGACAAAGGAGAAAGAAGAAAAATCAAGGGATGGAGAGGGTGAAAGAAAGGTGTGTAGGCCTAAGCTCTTTATCCGTATCTAAAAGAGGCATCAAAAAGAAGTGCGCACAGACGCTGTAATCTATATGATACTGAGTAACCGTAAGCAAAGCATGTCTGTGTGAAGAAATACAGCACTTTCATGGTGCATCCTCAGGAAAAAACGTACAGATTTCACAGAGAAAATGCTTTGAGAGGGCACCGTTCTCTCACCTTCAACACCTTCATTCAGAACTCTGTATCTTTAGCAGCACGTATCATGTCGTTCCTGTCGGCCTCACCTTGACTAGGCGTTTCTAGAGTGTGAAGTGACATACAGTGAAGCATATACCCTGCCTCTACAGCCTCCTCACTGACGTAATCCGATCTTCTATTAATTCTTGTATTTAACGTTGAGGAGGTGGGATCGGGAAAGGCTTTATGTGGCAAAGTAATTCCCACGTTCCTGTCGCTATCTCTCCCGCCGCCTCCATAACAGATCAATAAGCTTTTAATTGATCAGCTCTGACTCATGCAAGAAGCCGGTGCTGAGGTTTTTACACAGAGAAGGCTATATACTCAAGTGTAGCGAGCGTAAAAGCTATTCATAAACTTTTATGTGCAACAGGGAGCACATCTTGACATAAAAGGAGGAAATTTCACATCTTTTTTTTTTTTTAACTCAGAGCTGTGCTGATGCTGGTCAGCTGTAGAGGCAGTTTTTTTTATTTTTTTAATTGGGATATTATAACTGTCTCATCCTGGCAAACAGGCTATTTCATTATGAAGCACATTGTTAAATGGCCTCTCAGTATATTAAGGTTCTGTTTGTAACTTCCTACACATCTTAATCTTTTTTTTTTATTGCCACTGTGTGAATGGATTTTAGTTTAACTTCAAAACAGATGTTCCCAACTTTCTTGATTGCCTTTAACATCCTGTGGACTGATTTCTGTGTTCAGGATGCCAAATTTAGGGGGAAATCATAGGGATGTGGTGTCGTGCATTTACCAGTGTGTCTTTCCTCTTTTCAGCTCTGCTACAGTGTGCAACAGTAACTCACATTAGCTCCTCACAACACACAGTGCTGCTCCTCTGTTATACAGTCTGCATTTTGTATCAGCAGCCCAGACACAGACCTTCAGTTACAGCTGATGTTTGCACTACAGGATGTGCTTGTTAGTTCCTGTCTCATTTGTGGCTCAGTGCCTCCCAATGCTAAAAAAAAATCCCAGAAACACTGACACGTTAAATATTTTTTTGATATTATTTGATTTATTATTTATTATTTATTATTATAGCTTGCCAATGTTAGCTAACATTAGCTTACTTGTCAACATGGACAAAGTGCTAGATAGCTAACATAGCAAAATACTGTCTGGAGTTGATAACATTGTCTAATTCAAGCAGACATAAGCTTCTGGTTTTCAAATTACTTTATCTGCAAATGTTACAAGCTACGATCACCAGATCCACGCAACCTAGCTCAGTTACAGATAGCTGTAACTGTAACATAAACTAAGCTTAGCCAGCTAGTTGCAAAGCTACGTAGCTGATAAAGTAATTTTGCAAACGGCTATTTAACATTAAAGACTGTATTTTATATTCCAGTATTCTATCAACATGGAACCGGTCAGTCAGATTTGTATATTTAACGTCACTGTTTTGGTCGATGCCCAGGTGTTCGCCCTTGCTGCTTACGAAGTGCGAGAACCAGCCACACCAGCAACAGGATGCACTGCCGTTCGCAAATGGCATCAAAGAAAGTGTCACTAATAACAAGGATTTTGTGAAAGTTACATACAGAACCTTTAAGCATGGGGTAATCTGCTACGGCGCTTTAACATATTTTGCTGAGTGTGTGATACGAAACATACCTCTACTTTCTTCATCTCCAAGTTCAAAGCGAAATGTCCACTAAATGGGCCGGTAATCAGCGCTTATGGGTTGTAGCGACGTGACAGAGAGAGGAGCTTAAACTCTTTCTTGCTATAAATGTTTATTTCCTGCCAAAGATTAAGAATAAATAAGTAAATACAACTGGGTGTGTTTTGACTGGCAACCACCTTGGCTAATGCGCTCTAATCCCATGAAAAAAAAAAAACAGCGTCTCCTCGTCACATGTGACAAACGTCCGACTGGCCAAAAACTTCCCGCGTCGCGATATCTCGCGCAGGTAATACCATCCTGTCACAGCTTTGCACCTTCAAAGCACCACCACTATCTTGTTTCACCAGAGACAATCGCAGGATTTCAAAGGAGCTGCTGGGACATTTTACAGCACACACACACACACACACACACACACATGGACACACACATGTGGTAAATCCTTATATTTCCTGTCTGGAAGTTAGAGAGGAATTTAAGGTGCTTGAGGAATGCACCTCTGTGGTTTGGACCTGTAGATAAACCAGAGGAGGAACTAATCTTTTAGTAATTTACACAAAACCTTTTTACCGCCGTCGAGCATCTCCCGGCACGATTAGCAAAAGGATTTATTTTTATATTCACCAGGCTGGGAATTAATATTTAAGTCCCCCTGGTACCAGCATTGTGTCATTTCGGAGCTGATAAGTGTACGGATGTGTCTGTGAGATTTCTCTCCACTTGCTTGTGGCGCGATGGAAGTAATCTTCCTCTGTCTCCAGTTTAGACACATGTATTTGTTGTGCCAGTCTTCTAATGAAAACTCTCCTTTTTCCTTTCTTTTTTTTTTTTTTTAAAGAACCATCAGGATAAGGAAGTGTCTTCACATTTTAATGACCTGTAGGCAGCATTTTACTGCCTCAGCAGCTTTTTAGTCATGCATTAAAGGTAAACATGAGCCGCATTCAAAATACTGATTAGATAGAAGGTCATACCAGGGGTAGACTACCCGTGTTTACCGAGACAGCACCTCTGAATTGTTCCCGCTCTCCTTGTGTGGCTCTTTTTCCACGGTGGATAGACTTCTCATTGATTGGTGGTGCATCCATGACTGGAGACTTACAGGTCTTTAAAACGCATCACCTGTGGAGAAAAAGGGAGAAGACGATGTATAACCCCCAGAGATGTGGCAAAGTGCGGAGATGGGAAATGGCTCCGGGCGTGGCGCATTTGTGAAAGTGTTGATTGTGGTGGCGTGTGTGTTTGTACACGTATGGTTGCACATACTGAAAGTGCCTATAATACACTGTTTCCTCCAAATTTAGTGCATTTTTTTTGCGGAAAAAAAATCTGCTGACAATGATCAATAGACTCCTCTCTCATTGGCAGGAGGTGAAAGACATGTACATGGCTCTGTGGTAGACGAGTATACCTTTATATATTCTTTACTGATGTGTCATGTTCAACGTCACAAACGCGCCATGACAGAAAAGAGGGTAAAGCCCCTTTCCCACTGGACAAATACCCCACTAACATCTGGCTTTTATATTTAATGGGAAAGGTTAGAATCGGCATTCACTCCCGGGACAAACTCCGCAGTAGTCGCAGGTATTTATCAGCTCCAGCTCTGATTAGCAGTAATGGAAAGATGGCACCCGGGTGGATGCACAACGTGGATCCAAGGTCTGTTTGTCATTTTGTGTATGTCTTCAAGAAGGTCTTAGGGGGCAAACGAACTTGAGTTTGATCGACCGAAACCAAACAGACCTAGGATCCACGGTACGGGTGTGGAACCTTACCCAGACCCGCTTGACCAAAGAAAAACGTGGACCCAAACCGTATGTCCTCAGCCTTTAATACAGACAGCCTGTGTTAGAGTTTGACGGATTAAAGCATTTACCAGACAGGGAGAGTCTAGTGAAAGACACTGTTGAGTTGCATTGTGGGCATTGGAGGATCCAGCAATTCTAAAGCTTGACGCGTTCTGTGGACTTAAAATCAGGACATGTCTGCCTCTGTTACTGCGATTTTGACCATTGCCTCTTTATTCTGTCTCCTCCAGTTTTACAGCAGCGCCATACTAAATCTCTGGCAGCCCACTTTAAACTGTAATAAACCAGAATTATCCTGCAACCTGCAAACGGCACACGGGGAGGAGGTGGAGGGACATAAAGGAGTCTGCGGCAGCTTTTGTTGCCGTGATTCAAGGCGAATCTCATACTGTACTCCTCCAGCCGGGGGCAACTCATAAAGTGCTTTAAAATAATAAAGACATTTAAAGTGGCTATTAAAGTCAATGTCGCTCCAGATTAACACATGCGCCTGTGTGTATGCGTGTGTGTGTGTATGCGCGTGTGTGTGTGTGTGTGTGTGCATTTGAAATAGATATGACGCTTCATTTATTAAACACAGTCAGAGTTACACTGTGAGCTGATCTGGTGATTAAAAGCATTAGTTAGACGAAGTTACAGACAAAAACAACAGAACAGTCTTTTAATATAGAAATTTATGTGCATGTACTTGTGCTGCTGGTGTGTTTCTGTGTGAGTTAAAGGCACTTGAATGAATAGCCAGAGTTATAAATACAGTACAGCTGAATTAAGGAAATGGTTAAAGCATATGGTTTAGTAGTGTGCCAGCGTCAAGCAGGCTGTAAAGCTAATGATTACATGGATTGATATACAAATGCTAATTGTTGCTAGCATGCTAATATTATAGCCTGTGTTATGGACCCTTTAGTAAACAGTTAGCCACTATGGCTTCAAAGTTAATAGCCAGTCAGCATTTTCAATAGCCGCAATTCTGTTGTTGGGAAGCTACAATTTATTTGATTAAAGTTGATGCATAAGGATGTGTTTATTTTCATTTAATGTGGACAGACAGTAGTGAAAATATCAAAGACAGAACAAGGTCTTCTTGTGAGAGTATTTTGCCCTCTGGCAACTTTCCCTTATAAAAATAAGAAACATTTCAAACAGGTCTGAATTACACTGGAAAAACACCGAACAAACACTTTCCCAAAAGGTAAGAGGTCACAACAGGCTGTAAAACTGAAAGAATCTGTTATGTTACGAAGCTGAAAAGCTAAATAGATAGAGAATAATAAAAAAAAAACCATTGGGAGGATTGTTTTAATTAGTTCCACCCTGGCTTTATGCCAGTGTGAATGCCAGTTTGCTTCAGTAATTGCTTTATTCAGGCCTGCTTTTGTGTCCGAAGGCTGTTTGGAAGCAGTGAGAATAAGGAGTTAGTTTTTTCCTCGTCCCGGTAATTGGCACGTCTGGGTGATGCCATTGAATCATCGAATGCGTCTAAGGATGTTGGACATGTCTCTACTAACATACCAAACATTGGCAGAGCAATGACGATACGATGATTCTCATCTTGTAACAACACTATCCGGTGCTGTTGTACGTGATCGGAAGCTAGCTCTGCCGTTTCATCTGCACTCAACAGTGTGACTGACAGGCAAGGCAATCGCCCTGTGGTCTGAGGTGTGGTTACACATTTTGCCAAGCAGTTCCTCGGATGTATAAAACCATGTTCTAGTATTGTAATACTACGTTCGTATCATCTAGCAGACTTTAAGAGGGAACTTTGTCAGGTAGCCTTGGTAGTGGTGGTGCCGGATTTCCAGTTTATTCATGATTTTCAATGTCAGGTCATTCGTCGTAAGGGCTTGTGGGGGCTTGGTACCAAATCTTGGACTGTGGGGATGATGATGATGTCTCCACTTTGACCTGTCGTCCTGGCTCCAACTTGCTGTAGCATGTTTGTTGTACCTCATGAATCTCTAGTTGTGATCGCAGTTGTCTTTTGTGGATGGGCTAGAAGTTGTATCTTTTCCAGCCCAGATGTTGGGTCTCAAAGCTTCAGTATACCCCACATCCTCTGCATGTAGCCCCTCTTGCTGGGGTTGCTTGTATTGTTTCCGTCGCCCCTTTCTTTTGAGGTTCCTCGACACCCATCCGAGCCGGTATGACTCTTGTGTTTGAGGTTTCAGTCATCCTGAGGTAGGCCAGCAGCATTAAGAACTTTCTCTAAGGGTCCAGACTGGATATGTGTTGCCCCATCCTGACTGGGAATCGAACCTCAATCTCTCTAATGTCAAGCCCTGCCTGTAATCCCTGCAAGAGAGAGAAATTGAGTGAGCGCTAACCTTGGATATCCAGAAGGAAACGCCTGTGAGAAGAAAATTGAGATTAGTATAGACAGTAATGTATACTTATGGCATTTTATATGAGATGTCAGTGGCATTTAAATGTTAATTATTCATAGTTATTTTTGGTTACGGCGTGAAACAGTTAGATAGGAGGTGGAAATGAATGCCAGCAGAGTAGAAAGGTAGAAGAGGCCATCAGTGCACGATGAGTGAGCTCAAATGTGGATGCAACAGAAAGTGTTTCTGACTGCAACCGTTCCTGTCCGTGTAACATTCGCTCTGTTGCCAACATGGTGGGCGGATTATCATCATCATCAACGTCATCATCCATCATCTTTGTTAGTGCTTTCAATCTTGATTTAACTGAACTAGGATATACCTGTATCAGTTGAACCGAGGTACAGAGGGGCAAGAAGTGCAAGGAAGGGTTTCTCCTTAAAAGTAGCACCAGGGGAAGAATTTCTATGCCACACACGTTAGCAGCTTATGGCAGCCCAAACACAGAGGGTTTTAAGTTAGACACGGACGCTGTAATAAGTCTGCCAAGACTATTAGCAGTCTTCATTACCACAGCAGATCTATCTCTTCTCTTACACTGCTTCTTCTTTCTGTCTTTCCATCTCCTTCTCCTGCCCTTATATTCCTTATTTCCTGATATATGGTTCCATTATGATTACTTGGATCTGACAAACAAACCAGGACGTGCCGCTTTTCCTCTACAAATCATCGCACTCGCGTCATGGACTGACACGGAGGGTGGAGATAAACACGGCTGCATGTTTGACACATATATGAACATACAGATTTACAGGAGTGTGTTTCCAGGCAGCCGCATGTATCTGCATGTGGAAATGTGCGACTGTCTGGTTCGATATCTGTCACGTAACTAAGACAGTGACGGTGCGGTGTGCATTTATCTCCACGCAGATGTGAGGACAGGATCCCACATCTGGCTCAGGCTGTTTCGCACTCCCACGGGTGCAAAGTAACAACACAAAGAAAGAGATAGAGAGACAGTGAGATAGGGCATTAAAAGAGTGGTACAAAAGAAGAGAGGGCAGATGGATGCATGGTGGGTGAGTGTTGATTACTTTTCCATATGTCGTTTTGTCTGATTTCCTTTGACAAGAAGCTGCTTTAAGTGGATTTCAGGATGACAGGTCTTGTGATTGAAGGATAACATCAGAAAGGAACAGTCTTTGACAAAAGATTATGCACATATAAATGGAGAAAGCCATTTAGAAATGTCTAAAGCACTCAGAGAGAGTGAGAGACAATAAATCCACTGGTTTGACAAAGTGCATTTTAGGTACTATCTGTAGCGTTTTAACACGTGGATGATATGTCAGCTGCAGCAAAGAGCACTGGTAGCTTTGTGGGTATATTTCACTCAAAACTAGTAACTGCTGTTTGCATTGAAATGACACCGTCTGACTGTCCGTCCCTGAGGTTCGCACTGAAATGATCAAACAGGCCTTTATGTTCTCTGCCCTTCAGCCTGGAACCACTCACAGACAGATTTGCAGCAAGATAGGCTGATCCCAATTAGAGCATTTAAAAAACGTAGCGAAGGTTTGGAGGCCAATTCAATCGGAGTTTGTAATTGCTTCGTTATCTGGATGCATTTCCTCCTGTTCGGCTTTGATTCTGTGAGCTGATACCATGTGTTTGGTTTTGTATTTTTAATTTTTGTATGTTGTTTGAAACACACTTAGGGTGCTTTCAGACTTAGAGTTGTCTTGCTTTGGTCTGAATCAGGGACTAATTTTGTTCCAAAGCTAGTTTGAAAACGAGGCGCAGCTCTAATTAGAAAACAATGTTTTGATACATTGGATGTGCTAAATGTGCATATTAAGGCAGTACAGGAGGAGGTGCACATTAATAACATGCTCATGTTTAACCCTAACAATGTGTCATGTGACTGCATTTGGTTCAAAGTCGGAACACGTTCTCACCACAAACGAACAACACCAGAGTTCACTTGTAACTGAAATGTCTAAAATGTGAACGTAGCAGAGATCAGAGCAGAGCTGCTGTCGGACTCTCCATTAAGAGAGATGCCGAGGACATTTGTGCACAAGGAGCGTTGATTTCATTGATGATTTCAAAAGCTAGATGTTTAGTTCTGTTTCCTTTGTCAAGTTCCTAACGATAGTTTTAGGCTCTGCTGCTTAGAAATCCCACGATATTTGCTGCAGTGACATCACTGCTCTTACTGCATTACTTTGGCTTTTTATTGGTTTAATCCATGTTACACCCAAAGCACACCTACAGTTAATTAAGACAGTGGACTGGTCAGTTTAACTTTCAGCATGATACTTCAGTTGGCCAAGTCGTCAACTAGTTTGATGTCTCTGTCAAGAAGCAGTGTTAGTCAATTACTCTACAGCAGGGAAATTCACTGTACTTCAAAACTAAGCGCAGAACAGACCTGCGACCCTCTTTTGGACCATAACCCATCAGTTGGGAGCCACAATCTCTTTGCCCCTTGTGCCTTACTTTGCACCCAGATTATGCGCTGTTTAACGAGCAAAAGTGGAGATGGACACACCCTTAATGTTCATATAGCGTGCACTTTACACTATGCAGAGTTGATGGTTTAAATATGGCCCCGAGTGTTTTGGTTCCAGCCAAGACAACCTCACGACGGCTGGTATTGTTTTGACCTTGTGACTCAACCACAGAGGCTGTTTTGAGTATTTTGCCAGGCGTTCAGTCATCTGTCTTTCTGTCTGTCCATGAACAGATTTTGTTGATGCAATTGTGTTACAACTGTGCAAGATGCAGTCACAAAACTTTACAGGTGTGTAGTTGAAATCAAAATGAAAGCAGAGTGTGGTCTGAGTGAGGGGGCTGAGAGTAGATGGATAGAGTAGGGACCTCAAGTATGATGTGTTTTTAATGTAATCTGTAACCTGCTGATGCACTACTCTGTTTTTATTTCAACAATGGATCAAATAACAGAGCCCACCGAGAATTATCACCCGACATGTCAACTCCACAGAGCATTTTAGCGTCTTTCAGCCAGTTGTTTTCACTGTTTTGGTTCACTGCTTTCTCCAGCAGCAGGGAGCTACAAAATCTTTAAACTAAATCTCTGATAAACCCACTGGCTGCCCAGCAGACAAACCAAACAGGTCAGATATCATTGCTACTTTGAAATGCTACTCATAGCACCTTTAAAGCTGAAATACCAGAGGAACAGCATAAACATTATTTATGTCAGCCGGCCACGGATGCATCCCTCTATATCTTGAATGCCTGAGAAGTCACGAGTTAAAGCTTTAACTACAAGTGTATGCAGCAGTGTGTTATTTATCACGTACAGTATCTGTCCAAAGAATGCTAAAAAAATAAATAGCCCAGTGCTGCAGCTGACTACTCATAGCACAAGCAGTGTGGGCACCACAGCTCTCTGCCTCAGTGGCTGCAGCCAGTAAATGGGCCCTCGCTGTGCCTGTGCTCGTTGCGTGCCCAATTTGACAAAAAAGCCCAATCAAACTCCTGCCCATCTCTTCCAAAGGTCACAAGCACTTTAATGGGGAACCCCTATTCAGCCAGCAGTGGAGAGATGAGGGGAACTAAATTCCAGCGAGATGGCTTCCTGCCTCTCCCTCTGCTGTACGAGCTGTATTCAGAAGCTTCTCGGGAGGATATAACGATCTAGAAATCAAGCCTCGCACATGAGTCATACCACCAGCCGAACTCCCCGCCCCCACCCTCTGTTATTTATTTATTTTATTTTAGTTAACAAAAGTGTTTCGTTTTTCATCTTATCTGACATTAGGGAGCAAAAAAGCAGAGTAAAGGGAGAGTAAGGTGTGTAAATGAGGCACAGAGGGGGTGCATGAGGTAGATTTCAAGAAGGTAGGGGGTATTTTACATGATGAGGTGTGGCATTGATAAACGAGTCCCTCTCTGTCTTCTCTGCAGTGCTGACATGTTATATGTGTGGGTGTGTATCAGGGTGATGGCTGCGTATATTTGTGTTTTAGGATCATGGTTAATCATTGTGAAGATGCCTGAAAATAATGTAACTCAATGTAGGAGCAGCTGTTCAACTAGCTAGCTAATGATATCCACCTATGAACAACTCCTTGATCATAACACAACACAATACCTTTCACCATTTTTCATTTTAGAAGGGCCACCACAAGAAAACTTGTCCTTTGTTTAGCTTATCAAACAGACAATAGATCATAGATGTTTGTTTCTGGCTGCCAGTGATAGCTAATGTAGCTAATGTAGCTCCTGTGCTAACGTTAGCGGGCCTTCATTTTCCCAGGATCAAGCCTGGTGGCAGATGGGGACCAATCTAAACACACACAAACACACACACACACACACACACACACACACACACACACAAACATATATATATGTATATGTATATATGTTAGGAATGTTCGATATTGGCTTTTTTACCGATATCCGATATACCGATATTGTCCAACTCTTAATTTCCAATACCGATATCATCTGCCCCCCCTCAGAAAAAAAAAAAAGAAAAACTAAATCATTTTAGGTAACTAACATTACACACATTACAAACAAACGAAGATATCTCAAAAACTATACACCACATTTCTCATATTTTGACATTTTGAGTGAGAGGAGAAGTAGCTGAAGAGTTTGACGTATAATATGTGCATGCTGTGTAAAACTTGTGTCATTAAAAAAGTAAAAACCGACACCAATAATTCCCGATATTACATTTTAATGCCAGTATCGGTAGGCTGATAATATCGGATATCTCTAATGTAGATACAAAAAGCATGTTTTCTTATGGCGGCATTTCTGAAGTTAACGGTGGTGAAAGTTAGTATATTCTCTTACGATCACGGAGTTGTTGAGAAGCAGGCAGC
Organism: Epinephelus cyanopodus; assembly: GCA_026686955.1. NCBI lineage: Eukaryota > Metazoa > Chordata > Actinopteri > Perciformes > Serranidae > Epinephelus > Epinephelus cyanopodus. The sequence continues at coordinate 11,001,382 of CM048934.1, forward strand.
ATTAGCTAGCTAGTGCGCAAGCCTAGTTGAAAAGTTGTCTACTTCTACAATAGATATTATAAATAATATCCTATGTGGACATCTCCACAAGTATTAACTAATGAAAATGAGCTAAATTTACACTTGACTTTGACTGAATTCAATAGGTTTATTTTACTACTGGTGGGAGCTACCTAGCTGCGCCCCTCAGGCTTTGGTGATTACCGCTAGTAACACCAAACTGACCTAAGACCTTGCTGTTGAAACATTGTGCCCAACGCTCAGTCTTCCACCAGGTCACCTTGGTGAGTAAGCGGCTCAGTTTGAGCTGCAAACCTCCATTAGCATTGTTAACTACGTGTTAGCTCTGCTCGTACTCTTAGCAGTTTCAGCACGGCTAGTGGTGCTAACATGTTAGTTAACGATGCTAAAGGGGTTCTGTGGCTCAAAATGAAACTGCTTATCCACTAGGTGCTGTCCAGGTGTAGTAATTGAATTATCAGAAAATTAAAGTCAAAATATTATCACAACACATTAACATTTAACCTCCTCTAAATGGGTAACATTTGAAATGGAGTGAAAGGAGCACCGGACTAATAGGAAAGGCCTCTTGGATCTTGTCATTTTGATTTTTTTTTTTCTAAAAAAAGTAACCAGTAAGTTGTCAGGCTATCCAAAGCAAAAGTAACTAAGACACATCCCTAGCTGTGGATATAATCACATATATTCGGCTTTAGACGTCAGCAGACTCTCTGACTTTGCAAACTTTAGATGAGGATGATCTATACATTTCTGCTAGTTTTCACACAGTGTTCTTGCAGGCATTGCACAGATCCCACGCTGCGTCGTCACACTGTGTACTGTACACCCTCGAAAACACACTCAGTCCTGCTGTGTGCGCGACTGCAGTCAGAGATGTTATATGCAGCCTTCATGCTGATTGATCCGCTCGCTTCCTGAGTGTAGGCCCCGGTCCAGTGCAGTGTGATGGGAGGAATTCATCAGCGTGAATCTAATTACCACAAAAGCTGCTTTTATTCACTCCGTACAGTTTTGTGTTCATTTGTACTTTTTAAGGTTATTTGTCTCCAATATTTGTAAAATATATTCGTGGGCTCTCTGTCATTAACTCGGGCTAATTGCAACCCATTAGCTTCACAGGAGACTTCGCTTTTATTTGGGAAAATTAGGCAGGCGGTTTTGTGTTGCTCAGCATCTTAAGTTTTGCTTACATTCAAAAGTAACATAAATGAGCAAATTAGTGTTTGAGCATTTTTCAGAGTCGCTCCTGTGCTCATTAAAGATCGTCTTAACCTGGGCATTGATTTGTGCATCGAGCCAAGTGTAACAGTTTCATTAGCAGGAACAGATGCAGCAGCATGTAGCTCAATGATAGTGCACATTTCAGTCAGTCAGCTCTCGGGATCCACCATACTGCAAATACATTTGTGCACCAAAGCAGTAGAAATGATACATTTCCATGCATAGAAAGAGCTCTCTGCATCTCTGAGCTGAGCATGTGTTGTGTTTGTGTCGCTGTGTGTCTGCACAAGTGTTAAATACACCAACTACATCAGCAGACCATTTTCTGCCTCTGTATCTCCCAGTAACCCTCCCCACCCTCCTGTCAGAAGATTGGACCGCACAAGCCTCACCCACAGCGCTCGCCTGGTGTCACTCGTTTGCTCTTCCTCTCTCTATCTTCACTTCTTTTTTTTTCTCTACTTGTTTGTTTTGTTTGTGTCCCTCTCCTCTCTTCCTCCTCTTTTCCAATAAGAACAATAGGTTATGGAACGCATTTTCCTGCGGCATTACTCACAGGCACCAGCCGCCACATGCCATTAGGCTCAGCCGAGGGAGAGGGGCGTTCGACGGCGGCGGCGGCACATAGCATGTCTGCCATCTAGTGGATGGGAGACAGAACTGAATCCACAGACAGACAGGCAGAGAGAGGAGGGATATTGGTGTTCATGAGCTGGTTTCTAGATGGCAAATCTCCATCCAATTTGTAGAAGGCAGAATAGAATACATATTTGTGAAGTTGTTTTTTTCGCAGTTGAACAGGTATGATTGGATCTGGCCCCGATTCGTGCTTTGTCATGTCAGGTTCCATTCAGGAATATGGCACTCTCGCTTATTACAAATTATTGGAGATATACTACAGATCCAGTGAGGCAGCCAGCCAGCACTACTTTTTAAATGTGTGTTACATTTTTTACCCCAAATTAAAATACAATCAGGTACGTGGCTCGCAGTATCCTGTCTTCCACAAACTGAATTTGTAATTAAACTGAGTCTCTCCTCAGGCCCAGGCCAAGGCCTAAAGACTAAGGGTCCTACCTGGCCTTCACCTGCAAAATGTCACTCAAATTGACCAGTATTGACCAGAATGAGACTCAAAACAACAACAACGGCACACAAAATGACTACAGCCACACAAAACAACCAAAATGACCTGAAAGAGACACAAAACAACAAGGAGACATAATGATTATAGGCACAAAACAAGCAAAAAAAGACACAAAATGACCTCAATAAGACAGAAAATTACCTCAGAGAGACACACAATGACTTCAGTAAGACAGAAAATGACCTTAAAGACAGACAAGATTTTCTCACAGAGACACAAAATGACCTTAAAGAGACATAAAAATTATCTCAGAGGGACACAACATTATCACAAAGAGACACACGACTTCAGAAAGAAACAAAACAAACATTAAGACCCACAAACTGACTACAGTGACACAAAATAACCAAACAGGACAAAAATGTTTTTGAAGAGACACAAAATGGGAGAGATGCAAAAAAAAAAAAAAAACACAAGAGAGACACAGACTGACTACAGAGACACAAAATGACCTCAAAGAGACACTGAATGACCTCAAAGGGACACAAAATGACCTCAGTGGGACACAAAATGACCTCAATTGGCACAAAATGACCTCAATGGGACACTAAATGACCTCAAAGGGACACAAAATGACCAATGGGACACTACATGACCTCAAAGAGACACAAAATGACCTCAATTGTACACAAAATGACCTCAGTGGGACACTAAATGACCTCATTGGGACACAAAATGACCTCAATGGGACACTAAATGACCTCAATTGGACACAAAATGACCTCAATGGGACACTAAATGACCTCAAAGGGACACAAAATGACCTCAATGGGACACTACATGACCTCAAAGAGACACAAAATGACCTCAATTGTACACAAAATGACCTCAGTGGGACACTAAATGACCTCATTGGGACACTAAATGACCTCAGTGGGACACAAAATGATCTCAAAGGAACACAAATGACCTCAATTGGACACAAAATGACCTCAGTGGACACAAAATGACCTCAGTGGGACACTGAATGACCTCAAAGGGACACTAAATGACCTCAATTGTACACAAAATGACCTCAGTGGGACACTAAATGACCTCAATGGGACACAAAATGACCTCAATGGGACACTAAATGACCTCAAAGAGACACAAAATGACCTCAATTGGACACAAAATGACCTCAAAGGGACACAAAATGATCTCCAAGGAACACAAATGACCTCAATGGGACACAAAATGACCTCAAACAGACACTAAATGACCTCAAAGAGACACTAAATGACCTCAATGGGACACAAAATGACCTCAAAGAGACACTAAATGATCTCAAAGGAACACAAAATGACCTCAATGGGACACAAAATGACCTCAGACACTAAATGACCTCAACTGGACACAAAATGACCTCAATGGGACACAAAATGACCTCAAAGAGACACTAAATGACCTCAATTGGACACAAAATGACCTCAATGGGACACAAAATGACCTCAGTGGGACACAAAATTATCTCAAAGGAACACAAAATGACCTCAATGGGACACAAAATGACCTCAAAGGGACACAAAATGACAAAGAGACACTAAATGACCTCAATGGGACACAAAATGACCTCAGTGGGACACAAAATGATCTCAAAGGAACACAAAATGACCTCAATGGGACACTAAATGACCTCAAAGAGACACAAAATGACCTCAATGGGACACAAAATGACCTCAAAGAGATACAAAATGACCTCAATGGGACACAAAATGACCTCAAAGAGACACTAAATGATCTCAAAGGAACACAAAATGACCTCAATGGGACACAAAATGATCTCAGACACTAAATGACCTCAAAGAGACACAAAACTGACCTCAGTGGGACACAAAATGACCTCAAAGAGACACAAAATGACCTCAAAGAGACACAAAACTATCACAAAGTCTGCTTGTCCTTTTTATATCTCCATTTTCAAAACAAAGTTATGAAGTGCCTTACAAAAACAATAAGGTAAGGACAAAAGGTCTGAGGGTTAGTTAAGGACAATTTCCCTGCCAAACATCACCAGATATAATACGATCAGAGAGTTTACAGCTGCTGATCAATATCATTGATTCAGTGATTACTGTGCTGTGCAATGAGATTTGTATATTGGTACAAAGAAAAAAAAAGAATAAGATCTGCTGCCAGCTGGACTTTAAGGCACCTCACATTTTTTCCCACGTTGAGTTGATAAATTGATCATATTGAGCATGTGAAGCGGCTCTAGAGACGCTCAGTAGGTGGGAACATTTGGGAGAAGTCAAAGCTATGAGAAGACAGTGCGGGGTATATGTGGCAGCTCCTGTTTGTTGGCAAAGGTCAGTAAACGTCATTAATAAGTTTGCGCTCCGTTGAGTTAATCTCCACCACTGTACACTTGTGCATCTGACATTTGCATTGAGACAGTAATGACTGCTGTGGGCTGAGACTTGGAAACGTATCTTAAGATGAAGCGTTGGCTTGATCTGCCTGAGGATCTGTCAGGTCATGTACTCAAACTCACAACTAGATAGAAGAATCGTGTCGTGAGCTTGTGGTCCGAGGGATGATTAAACGGTAAGAACTGTCTGTCCGCTGTAGACAAACACTAGACCCTATTTGACGATCATGTGAGCATTACACTGACAGGATGTACTCGTACACCATGAACGTCTTTGCTTTGGACCTGACGTTTTGATCAGATCCTGTAGAGTGACTGTACAATTACTCTACGTTTGTCTTGTGACATTTAAGTCCACGAACTAACGCCGTGCCCTAATTAGTAGCATCAAAGCAAGTCTTTTGATTCCTATCAGAGGGAACCCAAACATTTCAGGCACTCACTCAATCTGTTACAGGAGGAATATTGAGCATACACACCCTGGAGGGGGAAGGCAATCTTCTTAGTGACTTAGTGTCAGGTTGATATAAAAACACGATTTACTCTGACAGAGAGGTGACTTCTCGTAAAGGCACAGTTCACCCCGAAATCCAAAAATACATATTTGAGATATCGGCCTCGTCTCGAATGTCATGGAACTAGACGGCGCTCAGCTTGTGGTGCTCATAGCGCCAAAGAATACATTTAAAAACTCAACAGCAATGTCTCTTCGCAGACATCATGACCCAGTTAATCAAGATTATCCGCAGAGCTTGTTGTGAGCAGTTTCATGTAGGAACTATTTTCTTTCTTCCGAACTACAGCCACCAACCGTATCACCATGTAGAAGCTTCTCGTCCACTTCCTTCTGCGTGATAAAGTTGGCGGGTGTAGTTTGGTAGAAAGAAAGTAGTTCCTACATGAAACCGCTCAGAACAAGGTCTGCGGATCATCTTTAACAACCAGGTCACGATTTCTAGAAGAGACGTTGCTGTTGAGTTTTTCGGACGTACTTGAAAACTTCAACTAAAAGTCTAGACCCAGTGAAACATCCAGTCTCTTTTACTAGCCTGGTGTAGCGACACATTTTGACGAATAAAGGCCTGTCTCAGTTAGAGCACTTCGTTATTAATGAAGTCCAAACAAATATCTGAACTCTGTCAATATGCAGATTCATATTGTCAGCTTGGTTAGATTATCCACATCTCAATCGTTCAGTTAGTCATATTCCTTTAGTGTGCAAACGTCCATGGATCAAAAGAGACAGACGAGTACTGTCGGTATGCCAGGTGCCGCAAGGTAGATCAAATGAATGATTCGTAATTGATATGTTATACAAGTCATACTCACCTTTTTTAATAATAATTTAAAAAAAAAATCGATTGTATCTCTGTCTATGTTGTGCAACAGTTTTGAGCGAAAGGAATCAAAGGCTTGTCCCAAATATAGGCCTGTTGAGTTTGGTGATTTACGCAAATAATAGCCATTAATCAAAGTTTTCTGATATTTTTTTTTGGGCACTTAAAGCACCGCAACCTGAGTGTCATGTAGTTCTGCTGTATTGGAGAGAAAGCCGATATTTCCAACATTCTGAAACTCACACCAAAACAATCCAGATTGTTTGGTCAATACAATCAATTGCATGATCCCAATTCTGTAACATTTATTTTGTCTGTTTTGTAATTTTTTAGTCGCTAGGAGTTTGTATTTCCGACGATGTACTTGGAACAAATTTCTAAAGATGTTTGCTCGATTAGATTGTTGAGTTCTTCAAGAGCAAAGACCATGATGCCATGTGACAGAGGGTTGATCTACCCTTCGGAAATGTTTCTGTGTCAAATCAAAGACCAGATACTGGGCAGAAGATAATACAAAAAGAAGCGCAGCACCCTTAGAGGACCGGTGGTGCAGGGTGGTGGTGCAGGGTGGTTGCGGACTTCTCAGCCGCTTTCCTTGTTAATCTGATGTGGAGAACAATCCACGAGTGAGCAGCAGCAGCAGGCAGACAGTGGGTGAGCTTTCTCTATCTCCCTCTTGTTTGGCTCCCATATCTCTTCCCCTTCCTCTCCACCCCTCCGTCTCTCGCTTTTCCTCTCCCTTCCTCCTTCCCTCCCGCTCCTGCCGTCTCCTCTGATAAATCTCTCACCCACTGCTTCTCGCCGTCTCTCCCCATCTCTCTTCCTCTCCCGCCCGTATCTGCCGCTGGATCTCCCTCCCTCCCTTTGTTTCATCCTCTCCTCCCCTTCCCTTTTGACGTCCTCGCTCCTTCCCTCCTTTCCTCTCTTCCTCGCTCCCGCCTGCAGGACTATTCAGTAGATTAAGTTCAGCGGTGGTGGCAGTGTTGCTGATTCAGCCGTATTCTTTCAAATGACCCAAATCCTCACTCTGGAGAAACCTCATACGCTCGCTGATTGCATTTCTCTCCCTCTGTCTGTCTCTTCTTCTTTTCATGCGCGCAGACATACACAAATACACACTTCTTATTGATCTCTGAGAGTTGGCCTCTTCCTCTTTTTTTTCTCCTTCTTCTTTGCACGACCCTCATTCTGTCTCTAAGCCTCCTGTGTGTGTGTGTGTGTGTGTGTGTGTGTGTGTGTGTGTGTTTGCTCTCTCCACAGTAGCTATATCAATATCGGTAGCAAACCTGCAGGCTTATTTCAGGACTATTTTTCCTCAGGGTCTCCAATCTTCTTTGTTTCTCCTGATCACAGTGGAGCCAGGTTGGCACGTTCATGAAGGCCGTATTTCTCTCCTCTTCAGCCGCAGTGTCAGAGCTGCTCGATAGAGAACGTCTTCACAGCCGTGTCTACAAATGAGTGCTGAAGACCGCACGTTGAATGTCTCCGCCAAATTGACGCCCTGACTGCATACATTTGCGCTTTTCTTTGATACGCCCCATATTTTGCTTTTGTTCTGTCAGGAACGTGGCACTTTTATTGGCAAGACTTGAAAGGAGACAACAAACTAAATCAAAATTTGCATACGTTATTCCCATGATGTTCGACAGCCCGGTGCAGAATGTAGGAACAAGTAAGTTTTACAGAAAGTTGGTGAAAGAGAGAAGGTGTCATCGACAAATTCTAACTTTGCTCTGCTAATAAACGGGATTGTCTTGGTTTTCTTTTTGGCAAGTTTGATGGTGAAGAAATACTGACTATCAGACACTGCAAAGGCTCGATGTTACTGTTTAAGGGCGTGAGGTGAAAGAAATGCGTCATGTGTTTCTAAGTGAATGGAATAAAAGCTAGCCCTCGCAATGTGCCTCACATTAGGGCTGGGCGATTGTGATTAATGAACGATTATTTAGTTTTTGTTTTGCTTTCATAGTTCACTGATGAGGTTTGTACCATAAATACGCTCAAATATTAAAGCTAGGATACTTTTTCGAATGAAAGCGTGCGTGTCTTGTCTTTGTTGTTTTAAAATAATTGGAGGAATCACACGCAGATAAATTATTTATTGAATATTTCGTGATTGAAATCAAAGCACACATCGGTTGAAATGAAAATGTCGTACGAAAAAAGGTCACAGAAAGCAGAATATAACTAACTATAATCTTGCAAAGAAAACAAAAAAATATTTGAAATACTGCCCTGTCAGAATTAGAAAATAACTCATCTCTTCAAAAATGGCACATTTTAGATTTAAAGTAAAAATTGAGTTCTCTAAAACTGTAGAAAATAATAACTTATATCTCTTGTAGACAATTTATTTAAGATAACGTCAAAAGTGTGAACCTACATCACTTGTTTTTTACGACATGAATTGTACATGTTTGACACTGATGGCACATTGTGTCGTCTGTAGAGGGTTTTAACCAGGTGTTTAAACTCGCTGTGCTCACCTGTAGCTATGGCAGCCATATCCTTCGTGTTGTAGTAGGAAATGGCGACAGTTATTTCTTTCCATTTCCTTGAGTGCAGCCTTTGTGTTACCTAGAGCTACATTGTGGAGGCACTTGTCATCCGCTTCCTTTTTTTTAAGCTGTGCACTGTTCATATTCGGTAACGTGATCATACTTAAAGTGTTGAAACAGAATAGTGGTGTTAACTTTGGTCGCTGAAATAGTTGCAACGCAGTGTTAACATTTTATTTTCCTTGTGTTCAGTGTCGTGTTCAGCAAAGTCAAAATGTGCGATGGACACAGCATTTCTCTTTGGCACATGCTGCTCGAGTAGCTCAGTTTACCGACGTACAGTTAGAGGTTCTGAATGTCAGTCTCGATTAATTTTCAATTAATTGTCCAGCCCTGCCTCGCTTGTACCGTGACTCCAGGGCATCAAACACTTAATTTCTTGCATTTACTGCAACAGTTTGGGCCTTTTCTGCATCGATTTATGATGTAAGTGTCTCTAATTTTGTTAAAATAAAAGTCAGTTATTTAACAGAGACAGACCTTGAACTAATGACTAAAGACAAATCTGGACCCTGTGGCTGGACCAGCTGGGAACCTCTGCTTTACAGGTTATTACGTCTTGTTAGTGTACTGTAAAATATAGTGAGACTGTGTTTGTGTGATGTTGATTCGGAAATGTGTGATTTATAATTTCTGACATTTAATCTAGTTTTTATCTTGTAAATTTTCTACTACTTTACGATTGTTTTTGTTTTTTATTTATTATCCCCTTTCCTTGACTCCATATTTTTAAAGGCCCTAATACACCATTGTATTACAAATTATTAAATTAATTATTGTGTCATGAACAAACATATTTCTTTTGCTTATCAAAAACTAATTTACATATTAAGAAATAACTAGTGCTTCCTCTAACATTAGAATTTATTTTTGGCACCAGGGTTTTTTTTTAAGAATATTACCTCCTTACCTGACTTAACGTTAGCTGACAAAATAATTTGTCAAGATAGCCAATTTACCAGGCAGATAGAGTCTTGGAGTCTGGATGAATTAAATGACATATATCACTTAAGACAGTAGCTAACCAAATATCACAATATATTTCACATGTCAGTGTGTTACGATTCAGGGCACTGAGTTTGATGGATTTATTGTTTTTCAGACAACAAATGAGACAAGAATTAGCTAGCTAGCATAGCCCGCGGACCCTTCGCCTCACTCCCCGCCACTGGTACAGCATACTTACATAATAATTATTATTTTCTTTAGAAATCTTTTTAAAGAATTGCCAAATTAAGATTGTTTCTTTGCTGGGGTAGGAAACCAAAGGACCCAGGTTAAACCCACGCCATCACGGTAAGAAAATCAGACTCCACACAAAGGGTTCACGTCAGGAAATGGAACTTGTGTGTTCTTGTTTGACATCGGATTTTTTCACATGAGACTTTTACCTTTTATTCCTGTACAAACTGCAACATCACAGCACAATATCACATTTCAGTCTCTCTCCACGGCCTGATTGGTTCGTTTAGAACATCTTGTTGTCTGCTGATGTTTTCTTTCTTTGCCGTCATTGCCACACACTTTCCCTCCAGAGCTTTTTCTTTGTCCACTTATTTATTTATTCAACCTTGTGAGTTCTTCACAGAGGCCTTCATTCCGCCAGCTCATGCTGTTTTCTATACTGTCGGGGAATCATATATGTTGGCCAAAGCTTTTTCAGTTTGAGTGGCTGCGGAGCTCCTGAAGCTTGAGCTGAAGAGCGCCATTATCTCGTCTCAGCGCTTTGTTGTCTAACTTTGCCACGTCATTCTTGTCCTAATGAGTTTGTTACTTTGAGAACTTTTTCTCCAGCACCTGAAGTTTTTGCAGATTTCTGTTCTGGTTGGTTTTTTGTTTTCCTCTCTGCCTTAATTGATTTATAATTGCCTTGAAAGTCCTCAGATTTTGGAGGTTGTTGTTCTTTAGCTTCAAGGCATCTGTCTGTTCCTTCAACATGTCAGACTTGTTCCTCCAGTCTTCTTAATTTAGACGCTTCTTGTAGGCCTCAGATTGGGTTTTAATCAGGACGATAATTTGTGCCAGCAGGACTTTCTTCTGCTTCCAGTTCTTCCTGTTTGTTCTTAAATATGTGTTGAACTTAAAGCTCTTCAGTGCTGACCTGACTTTGCTGTTTCAAAGTGTTGTCTTCTTTCTTTAAGACACAAACATGGTCCAACATTTTGCCGCACACGCCACCCCAGATCTTTACATCGTCCCATCTTTTGTCAAGATCCTTGGGTTCCTGCCGCAGGGCATCGTTTTTTTCCTGTTTCACTGCTGCACACATTTCCTCCGGAGCGGTCTCATTTTGGAGTTCTTCCTGCAGGTCTTTCTGGTGATCCTTATGCTCTTGTCTCGCAGCTTTGTATTCTGCTATCACCTCTTCAAAGCTGTTGAGCCTTTTCTTAAGGTCCTGAAGTCTTTGTTTCAGAGTTTGCCTTTGAAGGTCCGACGCCTCATTTGACGCCTTTATACATGGCATCAATAGAGCTGTGATTTTGGATCTTGTCACTGAGCTCTGTCACTTATCTTTGAAGAGAGACATTTTCTTGTCTCGTTGCTGTTTCCTCTGCCTTCATTGTGCCAATCGTATTTTGTCTCCAAATCATTACGACTGTCTCTTGATCTTGCAAATTTGGAGGCACGGGGGCTTTAGCTGATGGTTGATGGCTTCAAGGCTCCACAGCATGTCAGCATAGTTGGTTTCTGTTTTCCTTTTTCCTGGTGAAGGTCCATGTTGTTGTTTTTCAAGGACTCTGGAGGAGGGGCGGTCGGTAGGACGCAACTACTAATTTTTAGAAGGAACAGACAAGGTTGAGAAGTTGGAAACTATTGAGAGAAAGACGAAGACAAAGTTGTTTTTGGTCTCTCAAATAAATTTGTTGACAAAAACAAGACATGAGGGATGTTAGTTGTTTTTTCTATCCAGTGAGGATGGGCTATTGGTATATATGTCCACTATTTGAAAATAGACAGTGAACACACATCAAAATGATCCTTAGAGCAGTACTACTCATACCTGAGCTCTTCACACTTCCAAATGTAATTCCCAAGAGGACAAGAACAAGGTTACACATTGAATCACAACAGGGCGGCGCAGCATTGACCCTCAAGAAGAGCCACTTGTCATTGCCTTGAACAAGACACCAAATTACCACCTGCTCACTCATTCTCAGCCACTTTCGTCTAAGGCATAATGTAAAATCTTAACTAAGTATGTTCGACTCAGCCGGCCCAGCATGGCGCTCGCTCTCAGGTCCACTTGATGCGAGGCTCATGTCGAAGCCTCGTGCCACATGGATGCTCCCAGCGGGGCTATCTGGCAGAAAACAAAAGTTTGACCGCACATGCAGGCACATTTGCAATGACATGCTGTAAGAAAAACACAAGCACTGTATGCTCAAATGCACATGCCGATACACAAGCACATGGGTGTCCCAGCTCTGGCTTGATTCAGGGTCTTTTATTGGCATTTTGATTGGCCGGCAGGGTTCCTCTGTGCATGCTCCATAGGAAAGAACAACAGTCCGTAATGTGGCACGACCCCTTAATGGACACTTCCGTTAAAAAAGAAAACAAAATATTTCTGACAGTTTTGCCTCAAGTTTAAGATCTTCAACTTCTCCTACAGGCCTTTTTTTTTTCTTTTTTTTTTTTTTGGGGCTCGGAGCGAATCAGTTTTTCCTCGCCACATAAATGTCGTTTTTCCTCCTGTGTGATATACTATCTGAGATATTACCGAGTGTGTAGGTGTTAAAATGGAGAGGGATATAAAAAGAGAGAGTGACAATGAAAAAGGCAGAGCGAAAAGATGAGACAGACGAGGAGTGTGTGTGTGTGTGTGTGTGTGTGTGTGTGTGTGTGTGTGTGCGAAAGTGTTTAAAGGGGCGCGGGAAGCCGGGGTGAAAAATATGAAGGCTCCGGCTGTCCCAAATTCAATCAAGCAAACATCGAGGAACATTCTGAGGCTTTTTGATCAATTAATCTAGCAGATGGCACGAGTGCAATCAAGAGAGATAATGCTGAGTGAGTGAGCAGGAGAGAGGAAAGAAGCAGGTGGAAGGTGTGAAAGTTCCTCCTTTCATGTGAAAGCTGAGATTCTTTACTTTGAAACGCAGCAACTGATAAGACGGCGAGAGGAGTGAAAGACAGACAGACAAGCTAAGCGCAGTGTGTGTTTTTGTGCACTCCTGCGCACGTCTTGTTCTTCCAGCGCTCGTGTTTTACGTGTGTTGGTGTGCCTTTCATGAAGCGGAGCAGCAGATTGCTAAAGGAGAGGCAGCTGAGGAGCTTAGCTGGTGGCCACAGACAGAGAGCTAACATCCAGCGATAATCAAAGGGAGACAAAGCTAAATAGCGCCTCTCTCGCAGAGGCTACGTGCTGTGTGCTGTGTAGATTTTCAGATGTGGAAGTGGTTTGAATATGGCTGCTTTATATTAGCATACGAGAGAGCTAAAGCGGCCCTTGAAATAGGGAGACGCCACAAAGAGCTGCACACCTGAGACGCAGCAGCTCGGCAGGAATCATTATATCTCTACTCTTCAGCCACTTTATTAGGTACTCCTGTTCAACTCATGGATGTGCAGCTGACAAATCTGCAGCAACTGTGTGATGCTATCACGTCAATAACCAAGAATTAAGTAATTGAAGGCAGAAGGGGTCCAACCTGGTACTAGCTAGGTGTACCTTAGAAAGTGGCCAGTGAGTGACACAAAATTTGCAAATTAGGCAGTTGAAAAATCTGAATTTGAGTGACCAAATCACGTCCGGCGTGTTCATGTTTGTTTCATTCATTCTGTTCCGTGCCAACATATCCCCCTACATCCTACACTGGACCTTTAAGTTTCTAAAATTTCTCCTCGCAGACCCTCCTGGAGTGTCTGGTCGCCGAAGGTGATGAGAAAATGTCTCCTCCCATGTTTAACAGGTGATTACAGCCCTGTGTAGCAGCAGCTCCACCTGCCGCAGCAGGAGTCGAGGCTAAGTTATTGATAGTACAGGAAACAGCTCAAACATCCACCTCCCTGCTTTGTCTTTCAACACATACTTTTTACCAGGCACCTCAGCTGAAGAGTGGAACCAATCAGGGTCAGGCTGACTGCGGGTTTACCTTAATTTACACCCCGTGCATAAGCAGACAAAATCAAAACAAAAAACAAAGGCAAAAGGCGCAGCCGGGATCTGGATTAACCACAGGCTGTTTTATCTCCGAAATAAATTGCCTTGTAGACAAAAGAACTAATTCGCGGGGTTAGAAAAACAAGAGGAACTCGATGAGGAGCATTCTCACTACGCGTCCGCTCTCTCTCCCGCCGACGCAGCGTCTCTAATCGATGAATATTGAGTGGCTCCCGCCACCAGCATTTTAAAGGGAGGGAGCACCCACCATCGTTCATATCTCATATTGATATTTTCGTGCCCTATTTTCTCTCCCTACTCTTCTTTCCTTCATGCTCCTGAAGCCTCAGCGAGCGTCAAAAGTTTCTCAGCTCTAATAACTGTGTTCTAACTTTCCAGCTGTAATGACTGTAGGTGTTTTGCTCAGTTGATTTTTTTCTCCTTTGCTTTTTTTTTTTCCCCGCGTAATGAAAAGGTTGCAGAGGACCATGTTCTTCACTGTTATTTATTTCGCCTTTTTTTTCCCCCTCGTGTTTGACATTCACAGCTCACTGTCGCAACGCCGGCGTAGGCCCGTCTCTGGAAAAGTGTACTCACTGCAATTACATGACACACATAAACACACATGGGCGTGTTTTAAACACACATGCAGACACACACGCTGGGCTGCGGCAGATAGAGCATGTACCACTGGTTAATAGACCAATTTATTCTGGGAATATTACTTATTAATTTGCATAATGATTCAGATGATTCAGACATTTGTTAGAGGCGGAGTAGCGTGATTGATGGAAATTTAATTATGACACCTCTTAGTTATTAAACGGTAATCAGGCTAAGCCACTTATCTTTAATACTTACCTTTAGCACACAAGGGCTGGAAGAAATTAATGGCAGTCACTGGTCTCAAACTGGAATCAGTCCTTCCTTACACCTTTTCTTCATCTCACCTGCAACACAGCCAGGTTGAAATGCGGCCACGACACGAGGATTCCTGTCAATCAAAGACCGAACGATTTGTTTTATATTTCTTACATTTGTGCATTTTGCTGAGGTCGTCTTTAAATTTTAATCTAACGATGCCTTAGATGATCTTTTAGTTTCTTTACACTGGCTTCCCATCTGGTTTCGGCTTCATTTCAAGATACTCGTTCTTATGTATAGAGCCCTCCATGATCAGGCACCTTACTTCATCAGTGATCTCCTCCATTCATATATCGTCAGTTGGTCCCTTAGATCCTCTGAACAGGACCTACTGAGTCTGAGTGAAGTGGTCACTCCAACACTATGGAGCCCTACAGTCTCCTTAGAAACTTTAAAAAAAACAACTGAAGACCCATCTTTTCAAAATGTCTTATGTCCCAGTCTAAATTGTCTAGTGCTTTTTCCCTCGTCTAAATCACCAGTTTCATTGCAATACGATTTTATGTCGCTTCTTCGGACAACAATACATCATTTGCCGATTTTACAAAGTCCATATCACCTTGGGTTCGTCCTTCACCTTCTCAAAATGATCCCACACTTTGGATTTCCTGCCCGACGTGTTATTAACTAGCCTGTGGAATAACCGCAGGTACCAGCCCTGGAAATTAACTTGACTCCTGTCTGACTTCTGAGCATGGACACTTCCTGTGTCCTTTCAAATTAAAGTCCCACATGGTCCAGTCATATAGGCTTTGATTAATTTCGACAAGGCGCAGCTCCTGATAGAGTTTCACATTTGTCTTTTTTTTGTAATCTTGCAGACTAGTGACCTTTCTGGTCGCCTAATGGTTGGTGGACTGTTGGTGGCAGCCCTACTGCAGTGAGTTTCAGTTTCCCAGCTGCGTTTGAATCAACAAACTCGAGTGTTTTTCACCAACTGTCCCTGCTTTTCCAGTGGATTGTTTGCCACCAAACATGGGGGTTTATGCCAAAACATGATCTTTTCTCTAACCATGACCAAGTGGTTTTTGTGCCAAAACCTAATCATGTACATTGAGAAACAAGTGTCAGTGTATCCACTACAAAGTAATGTACAAATGTAACGTATCCACAGTTTACAAGGACGTACACTGCCAACATTTTTCCTTGCCATTAGGTTGTTGGACAAAGCAACAACCATTTTTCACATCCAGATGTTCAGGAGGTTATGGAATATGGGCGTCAGAATTTTGGGCTGTGTCCGTCTTGCTGCGACTGTAATATTTTCTTGTGTCTTAAGTACTTAAATTACGGGTTGTTTCTTGCATTGATTTTGTCAATTGCTTTTGCCGTTACTGATGTGAGTGAAGCATAACCATAGAAACCAAAGTGCACAAGTGCTGTATTTTGACAGTAACCACCGTGAAAGCTTTGGTCTAAACTCTCAGGCAAGGAGAGAATCTCTTTAGCAAAGGGACATTTTTTCCATTTAAGGAACAAACTTAAGTTTAGTTAATGGAATCAGGCACTGAGCTTTTACATTTGTCTATTCAGTGTAAAACCTCTGCTGCTGCATTCTTGTACCTGTGTTCTGTGTCGAGGAGTGTCCTTTGACAGGATCTATTTAAAATGGAGTCTCGCTGTTATGTATTTTGGTTGTTTAAGAGGAGGAGCAGACTCCCAGCGAAACATAAATTGCTTTGACAAATCACAGTTGAGCCGAGCAGGCATTTATCTGCCGGTGTGCAGCTAAACATGCTGGTTGTGATATGGATACCACATCAGGACTTCAAAATGTAAGCAACCAGAGATAAAATGGCAGAGTCTCAAAGATGCGGCAGCAGCTTTGAGCGCTGCACTGAAAGTAATTATGCAGTAAAACGGTTGAAAATGTCACATATCTCGCTGTTTACATTCTTTTGGGGAGTTGTTGTGAAAGAGCTGTCGCGCGCGAGGACGGAAAAAGCAGCTGTCGTGAAGCACAATGGGAAGAAGCAGACCTTTATACAGCAGAATAAGTCGTGCTGAGAGCTCTCTGTGCCGGTGACAAGAAGGTCTTACTGTGCATTTACTCTGCTGAAGTCAACTTTTCCCATTGTTTTCCTAATTCTCAGGGTGTGTGTTGCAGCCACAGAGCAGGAGTTTTCCCTTATAACAACGTAAACACATCCTACGTTTGTCCCATACTCACTGTGTGTGCAGAAAGTTTACCTTCTGCTTGACGCTGGATTGTTTAGGACATTTCTGACACAATAACAAAAAGAGCCCAAAAGAGACTTTATTACTCAAACAGGCCTCACTCACCACCAACGTCCTCACCACATTTTACAGAGGTGCAGTCGAGAGTGTGCTGACCTATGGCATCTCCACATGGTTTGCAGGCTGCAGTGAGGCTAACAAAAAAAGCCCTGCAAAGGGTTGTAAGATCTGCAGAGAGGGTGATTGGAGCCTCACTCCCCTCAGTATGGGAGATATTTCTGAAGCGTTGCAGGGACAGGGCTCTGAACATTGTGAGAGACTCTTTCCACCCTCTGAACGCGCTCTTCCAGCTGCTGCCCTCTCAGAAACGTTACCGCAGCATAAAGTGCTCCACCAGCAGGCTGCTGAACAGCTTCCTGCCGCAAGCTGTCCGGCTATTGAACTGCTCTGTGTCCAATTGAACTGTTAAAACTGTGGCTAGTTTGCACTTTATATTTATTCTGTCCGTCTTATTTATTCACTGTATTAGTTTTTATCCAGTCTGTTTTTAGATTCTGTTTTATCCAGTGTGTTGAAATGTGTTGCCAAATGAAGTGAAATGCCCTTTTGTTTTGTTTTTACAAGCAAAATGACAATAAAGATTTGATTGATTTGATTGATTGATTGATTGATTGAAGTGGCCGAATTTTCAAATAGTGAGGTAAACAGACGTAAAAATAATCTTTGTGAGCAAAAGCCTCACTTTATTTTGAGTACTCTGTTTCCAATTTTTTTCTACACGTCAAGAAAAGCTGACGTCAGATTGTGACTAATTTCTTCATATGTTTATCTGCTTCAGGCATGCTACTGCAGTTGTTTACCTACACTGCTACATGTAGCTTCATGCTAGCACCAGGGAAACATGAAATCTTGGTTGCTGATGTTGTTTCGATTCATATTCCTCTTAGAAAATGCCTGGTTGTAAAGATTATTGCTGATGTTTTGTGGAAGAAAGTGCAGCTATACCCCTTTACAAGCATAACCTGGCTGCAGGTACACTGCTACATGTAGCTACATGCTAGTGTCAAGGAAATATATAATCTTGGTTGCTGATGTGTTCAATTTTTTGCCAATTTTGGATCATATTCATGCTGGAACATTTAGAAGACTGGTGATGATTGGTGTCTTTTTCTAAACAATAAATAGTGTCACTATACTCTGTTACAGTTCCCTAGTTCCCCTAGCTGCAAGTACACTGCTACATGTAGCGCCATGCTAATGTCAAGGAAACCTGTCGTCTTGGTTGCCGGTGTTGTAAATTTCCCAGATCATGTTTCTGGTGAAACATGCCCGGTTGGAAGATTGATTTTTCACGATTGAAAGTGTCGCTATGCTCTGTTACAGTTTCTCCCCCTGGCTACAAATAGACTGCTACATGTAGCCACATGCTCACATCAGGAAAATGTTGTTTTGGTTGTCGTCGTTGTAAATTTCTCCACTAATGTCTGATTGACAATCGTCATGGAGATTTCAGTTTTGAAGCTTTTATTGGTGATTTTTCATGATGGAAAGTGTTGCTACACTCTCCTACAGTTGCTCCCGTGGCTGCAAGTACACTGCTACATGTAACTTCATGCTAACATCAGAGAGACTTATGATCTCGGTTGCAGATGCTGTTAATTTCTCCCCGATTTTGGATCATGTTCCTGATGGAACTTTTCCAAGTTGTGTTTAGACGCTTTATTTGTGGTTTCTCACAGTAAAAAGTGACGCTATTCTCTGTTACAGTCATTTCCCATGTGCAAGCACACTGCTACATGTAGCTCAATCAGGCAGACAGTGTACGACACAGAAAGTGTTTTATAGAAGTAAGATCATGTGGACATGTTCTAGTAGAAACCAAGTATGAATCTGCAAATGTGCATAATAGCTCTTCTTTGAGAGATTTCTAGTCAGCACCTTTGTCCTCACACTGACCAATCAAACAATGTCACTTCCTTTAACTTTATTAAATGGCTGTGACCATCAGACAGCAGCACGATCAATGCTTGTGTCTCCAAACTGAAAGAATGAGTGACTGTGTGCAATTTACGCACATGGCACAGCAGTGGCAACTTCATTAATTATTTAAATCTTCTGATGTGATATTGTGATTTCAGCGCAGCCTCATTAACTGAAATGCTTAGGTAAGCTGTTGCACACAGATTCAACTTTGTACAGTGAAATCATTGGGAACAAAGCGTCCCTGCACAGGAGGAGTCCTGCACCATCAAAGCTGTCGGTGCAGTTTTATTTTCAGCTAAAGTCCAAATATTGTTTTCTCTGGAGAGTCACAATATTTTTTTCCTTGTGTGTGTCAAGTGAATTAATACAGAGAGTTTTCAGTTTTGCTTCTTAAATGTAATAATATTTGCAGGAGTCGCATTACTGGAACTTATCTAATCTCCTCAGTAAATGAAAATAAGGGAACAGACAGTATGCCTTACAATTAAAACACAGTTTATTTCACTGAGCCTATAAATCACCTTAAACACTATAGTTGCCTGGAGGTGCACTGACAGGAACTTCAGTGTTTAGTGAACCAGAACTTCTATGCAAAAACAATTAACTGAATCACTGTCTCTGAGGACTTCACCGTGCTGCGCCGAGGTAAACTTTTCCCCTCAAATTCATTTAAAGGGTCACTTCATCCAAATTACCAAAAAATAAATAAATAAATAACATAAAAATGTTCTCGCCTCTCCCCAGTGGTCTCCGGCCATTTAGATAGTTAGATTCAATTTGAGATATCTGTCTCTGAAATTCCACCCAAACAATGGAGGTGAAAGGAAGTCAGTTTGTGCTACAGCATTATAAAATGATACTGCCATTGTTACTCTGGACAATTCACAGAATACAGAGTCTGCAAATTTTCACTGGAGCTACTTCCTTCTTTTCTTTTAATTTTTTGCCGTTTCTGCTTTATTGATAGGGAGACAGAGAGACACGCAGCAGAGGGCCCGAGCTGGATTTGAACCTGGGCAAATGCGGTAAGGTGACAGTTTCTTCTTTTGTTTTGGCTCTAGTAAATGGCAACCTCGTCACCTTCGAACACACATTTATTCATTCATTCCTTGTCTGTCACGTGATGTCATATGTTATAGCATTAAAAGTGTCTGTTTTTGCCACTGACAGGCTCAGATCATTAATCTAAGTGTCTGACAACATTATGGAAAGGATCCCGACAGAGATAGACCTTTTCTTAAAGAGTAAGATCCTTTATGTTTAACCAGAAACAGCCCCAAATTCGCTATTGTCAAACCCACCAGACTCCATTTAAATAAATAGTAATTGTATCATCTTAAAACACGTCATTTAAAGTCGACAGAAACAAAATAACAAAACGCCATCTTGGTTCGTCTTTCCACTGTTCCAACAATCATCAATGCTGGTGTGGTTGAAATAAACCTTTAATTCACCTTGTTAGATGTGAAAGTATGCTGACTCTATACACGCTAAAATTACTGTTTATTTGAATGCAGTTTGGTGGGTTTGTCCATAGCCGATTGAACAAATAGGTCTATCTCTGTAGGGATCCTTTCCATAATGTTGTCAAACACTTATAATAACAATCTGAGCCTGTCAGTGGCAAAAACAAGCACTTTAATTGGACGTACATTTGAAGTGCAAACAACTTGTCAGTGCTGAACCAATTTTAAAAAATTGTGTCTCCAATAGTGACTGAGACACAAAAACATGGTGGAAAGAGTCTCGCTTGAAAAACACCAAACTTGCCTGGAAAGGTTTGGAAAAATTGTCATATTGTTGACAGCCCACTGGAAACAGTGACAGTGACACGAGACATGATGTGTTTACTAACTTTATTTAAAATGTGCACAAGAACACATGCTGTGGTTTCTGAGGTTGAAGTTGTGTGGTTTGTACTGTACGACTATCAACTCTGACCTCCTGCAGTGAGCAAAAGCCAACCTGGAGAAACCCGAGAACACTAGACAGCGATTGTGTTTACTCCGAGATATATCAGGAAATTATTTACTGCTGTATGAATGTAATTTTTTAGAGACGGAGTTGCTGCGAGATGCTCTAATGCAGAATATAAGACACTCCAAAACCTTTATTTCTTATAGTTTAAAGGTTAAAACCATAAAATAAACACATCATGACAAAGAGATGTGACTTTACAGTACCTGAAGCATCTGTATTCACTGCCTGTACAATTGTGTCAGGCCTAAAAAAGATAAGCAGAGCACCACACACAGCTGCACACACACACACACACACACACACACGCTCACACACACTGTATAGCAGGGAGGCAGTAACCAGGAGGCAGCAGCCCTTACTGGGCTCCCAACAGTAGGTTTCTATATTAATGCTGTCTGAGCCAAGCTGCAAGAAGAAACTGTAAAACTCCCCTGCCAGGAAGTGAAAATAGATAAATTGTGAGTCTGGATTTTAAGGCTTCCGCAGAATTTGCTTCCCTAATCACACGAGGGAGAGTCGATTCCAGAGATGGAGAGCTCGGCTGGAAAACACTCGGCCGCCCGCTGATCTCCTCTTGTGTCAGTCAGGTAACCAGCCGACTGCAATCTGAGGGCACATGAGGATACAAAGGGGAACAATGAGGTCAGATAATGTGTTGGTGTAAGCCCATGTAATGACTTCTGCGCGAAGAGACGCACTTTAAAGTCGTATGTCTGGGAGCTTCAGCCTCGGCTATATTTAACAATGGTTGGATTTTTGCAACAGTGTCTTGAATTTTTAATGTGGTAGTGAAATGAGAGCATGAGCTCGTGTAAGTGTGGTGTAAGAGTCTTAACTGTGACAGTCAGACGCTGCCTCATTTAAATGTGTTTGACACAAGTGCGCTGTGTTTTCTGGCCAACACCAAGTTTCTGGGGGGGGGATGACGAGACTTTGAGTGACGCTGATGACGACGACAACAACGACAATGGTTACTGCAGAAAAGTAGGAACATTAGAATAAACTGTTGTTCTCGGACCTGGCGTTGTGTTATCTTAATTGTTGTTGTTCTGACTTGACTTCTCGTCACACTAACTTTGTACTCGTCACCTCCGTGTTGACATTCAGAAAACACTTTCCAAACAAAACTTAAATGTTGCATAAAACATTTCAAATGCTTACTTCTAAGTCCATTTACACCTGCTATCAGGGGCGTGAATATACACAAGCTCTGTGTCTGTCACGACCGTTGTGCACTCTTGTGGTCAGATGTCACTTTTGCTTTCTGTTTGCAAAGACTAAATGCGTTTTTGTTTTCAATCAGTGGGAGGCAGCAATGTACTTCCCATTTGAAGGCCAAATACAGTCACTTGCAAAACTATTTATTTGCCCTGTTTTTCAGATTTAAAAAGGTACATAACTCAGGTTTGTCATTTGATTTTTGTATACACACTCAGCAGCAAAAGTGAGAGTAAAAGCCAACCCCAGTTTCATTCTTGTTTTTCGTGTTTCACCTTGTTATATTTGTTTTTTTGTTTTTTTTTTTTTTGTAAAATATGACATTCATTCTGTTACTTTGTGTCTTTTTGCCAAACGGGAAACTTTAAGGTCTTATTGCTTAGCTTAAAACATTTGTTAGAAAAGCATTTAAAAACATTTAATAAGTTACATTACTTGATTAAGTAACATGGCCAAATGCAACCCAGACCATCCCCGGATGTGGTCTGAGTAATCAGAGCTCAAGACACAGTAGCTCCTTTTACACTGCCAGATTTTTTGCGAATGTTGGGCCGTTTTGCCGGCAAGCTGCGAGCATTTAGACACACAGAGACGAATTGGCGAGTTGATCCAAGGTGCCCAATTTTCCGCCTCGTAGGGTAGTCACATTGGTGGAACCTTTTAAGTTTAAAAAGACCGAGGTGCCCTTCCACCATGGGAGGAGCTGTTGAAAACTTGTGGGAGGGGCTGTTGATGACGCCGCACGTGCGAGCCACTGGTGGTGGATAAACAGGAAACAGCTGATAGCAGGAATTAGCAAGCAGCTAGTAGCAAGAGGGGAAACACAAACCTGACAGACTCTGTAAAGATGAGCAACTGAGGAGACAAGGAATTGTGCGCCCTCCTTGTCCTCGCAAACGAAGAGGCCATTAACCGTCAGATGACGGGGACGGTGAAGGACGGGCCGACTTATGAGAGAATCGCCGAAGGACTAACCAGCCGCGGCTTCCCTCCCACGTCACTGTTTACGTCACACGCTGAGCTACACATTTTGTTACTTCCTCACGTCCCCCATTGCCCCGAAAAAGGCGCATTCTGAATAAACAAAAGTAGGCAGGTGGCATTTTGCTGCACTCCCTGATTTTGTTTTTATGCTGCCAATGCTGAAAAAAGACTGATTGGGCTTTCCTGCAAATTTGCACAACTCCTGTTTAAATAGGGCTACTGAGGACACATTGGGTGCGTTCACATGTGTGCTTAGATCCGTCCACTTGTGATCCGATCACACAAGACGCATGTTAATATCAGGTGTAAACAGAGCCCAACTGAAGATAACCACAGAAATAACCCCCGTAGATGAGCTGATTATTGTAGCTAACTGCACTAGTATGCACTTTGGGGGCGTCTTGCCAGCTGTCTAAACCTTAGCCGATGAAACAAACCAGCAGATTTCATATGCAGTTAGCTAATCCGAGAGGCGACCTTCTGTGGTTACTGCTGGTAAATCTGGATGCTGATGAGAGCTGTAAGAGGGCACCGAAACAGTAAGGTTGAAGGCTGGAAAACCAAATCACTGTAGCTATATAGCTCCATAGAGCTGAGGGGAACAGCAGCATCAAGAGATCATTTTTTTTGAGGGTCCTAATTACAAGCGTTTTAAGTCTCGTACAAGTCGTCCTATGATCCCCTGTTCATACACAAATATTGATTAAAGCTGCTTCAAGTGTTGGAAGGCTGAGGACTGCTTGCTTTGCATCCCCAGAGTAAGACCCAGGTTGCAAAAGAAAAACGATTTCTTTAAATATGTAGAAATATATTTATTTGTATCTCTCTGCAGCTGTTTCTCCACAGATGAGCTTCTCCAGTCAGGAGGAATGTTTCTACAAGGTCCTTCTTCCTTTTCTGTTCTTCATTCAATAAGCAGATATTCTTAAGGCACACATTTCTCTCTGGGTCCATCTGCAGCTCAAATTTATTTCATCTCCTTTCATCCTCTTTTGTAAAACTCTGTTTTCCATCCTCAGACGCCCAAAAACTGCATCCTGGCGACTAATTCTCCCCGTGCTTATTTACACCACGCCTTGTTTCCCTGCTCTCTGACAGCAGCTGTTCGGAGTAAACATCGACGTGTCAACCACCCCACTATTTCGCCCTACGTTTCTGCGCCGTAATTATATGTATCAGTTTCCGGGCAGAGAAATAACTGCACAGCACTCCCCGCTTCCTCAGAAAACTGTGACAGAGCTCCCTCCTTCCCGGAGTGGAGAGTCTACTGGAAGTTAACGTACAGTACACTGCTGGTTTATGTATGGAGAGGAAATCTGCTGACGGGCCTCACATGTGTCAGCAGTGACACGCGGACAGGAGCTAGCTGTGTGTGTGTGGGTGTAATACGTGAATGTGTGGGTGTAATACGTGAACATGACATTATTTGAATCTATTAAGTGTGTGGCAAAGGTTGGAAAAGAAATTACTCCTCTGAGTCAGCTGTTGTGTTCCTGCGACCTTCACTTGACCTTCATCCCTAGTCCTACTACTTTTGAAACTCTTTTAAACATCTTGCTTGTGGTTTAATCACAACCCACACAACATGTTTTGATGACAGTCACAGTGTCGAACACGTCACTTTAAACATGAGTCATAGGTGCTGATTTTGGTCGAGAACTGGTGACTGTGAAGGTCATAGAAACCGTTTATTCACCAAGTTTTTCTCCACTCATTTATTCAGGTTTTTGGTTTAATGTGTTCATGCATAAGCACTGATCTAATTATTTATCATATACTGCCACATTTCCCCCTTTATGGTCCATGTCATGTGGATTCAGTACTGAAATGGGGATAAAATGGCTGCATCCACCCTCTTGGACTTGCAGACTGAGCCCTCATGGATTTCAGTCCTACCTACTGTGACGAGTTCAGCGTCATCACGTAAAATCTGCGAGGGAAATGACAACAGACAGCCCTCTAGACTGATTTTACTCGTTGCCAAGGAAACTTTAAAGCAATGATTACAATCATTGTAACCGCTGTTATATTCTATCCTCTCGTCTGTCCCTGTAGATAACAAGATATAAATCTCATGAGTAGGGTTGTTTTGTGAGTGAACTAAATACATTTCTGTATAACATACAGACTGCAGACAATCAAATAATAATAGTTTGTAATGACGGGCCTATGACTGAATAGATTAATAGATAAATGACTGAATAGATTAATAGATAAATGACTAAATAAACTAAATGACTTTTTCAGTCAGCTGTTGGGAAAAAACACACTGCAATGTCACCTTTGTTTTGCAATCAACTATGGGTAATTAAATCAGTAAAGTCTGCTGAAGCCTGCACCCCAAGCAACTCTCTGGAAGTCTGCAGAAAGTCCACTTCAGACTCTTGTAGACTGGGTGAATTGTAGATTTGGACAGCCCTAAGCAATCCTAGACTTCGTGGGAACTCGCCCGCAAAGTCCGCAAGTCTGCAAGGCCGAACATTTGGATTCAGCCAGTGATTTGATCGTATGGCTCTTCTAG
This sequence comes from Epinephelus cyanopodus, assembly GCA_026686955.1. Classification (NCBI taxonomy): domain Eukaryota; kingdom Metazoa; phylum Chordata; class Actinopteri; order Perciformes; family Serranidae; genus Epinephelus; species Epinephelus cyanopodus. The sequence goes on from CM048934.1 coordinate 11,026,905, forward strand.
ACTTTTCGAATGTTATCAGACTGAACGACTCAATCCTGATAGCCAAACGAATCATTTCAAGAGGGTTGTGACACTAAGAAAAATGTATCTGTCAATTTACAGACGTCTCTAGTGGCCGGTATACACTGTGCGATTTTGGGCTGTCCCAGATGAAAGATGGCCATCGTGGGAGAAACGTGGCGATATCTTTGGTCGTGGCTCTTACGTCGCACTGTGAGACAGGTTCAAGGACGGCTGTCAACGCCTTGCGACCAAAGATAACCTGAGGAAAAATTCTGACAGTGTCGGAAATTTAGGATGACTATCTCACAGTGTGACGGCAGCTACGACCTACGTCTACGACTCAACCAATAGAAATGCAGCAGGAAATGACACAATGGTCACCGCGACACCGGCGCTAAACCCAAACAAATTATCGCTTGGCATGGAGGTAAAACGAACAAAAAGAAGTCTGTGGAACTTCCAGAAAGAGGAAAGTTTGGTGGAGCTGTGGCAGCAGAAACGTTGTTTATGTGATGTTTCCTCCAGCTGCTATCATGACCGCGAGAAAAAAGACGCAGCATGGAAGGAAATATGACGTACGCTGATGTGGTGCACGCTGATGACGTTGCATATTGACGTACGTCGTAACCTGCGATTCAGTTTTAAACGGCCATCGTACGATCTGCACACATCAAACTTGACGTCATACCAAAGTTTATTAGTTTGGTGGAGGTGCTAATTTCGGGAGCGCCACATGGGTCGTATAAGAGGTAAGGTGCATACAGTGTATGGGTTAGAGCGGTGGTTCCCAACTGGTTGGTGTCAGGTTCACTCTGAATGGATCGCAAGTAAAAAACACACTTAATTTTAATTTAATTTTTAATTTAACCTAAGTTTGAGGTACAATGAATTTCCAACACAAAGATTTGATTTTGAAGGAGAAATCTGGACCCTGTGGGTCTTTGAATACTTACCAATGTCACCATTGTACCGTGCTAGCATGCTAACAGTTGCTAATAAGCACTAACAACAAAGTACCACACGGGGCAGAATGCAGTGTTGTTACTTCTGCAGGTATTACGTCATAAATGTTGAACAAAGTAGCATTTTGACTGGATCATGGTTCCAGATTAAAAGTCCAGGGATCAACAGATCATTTGGATACATTATTTGATAACATCTGTACCACATTTTGTGTTAGCGCGGCTAAAAAGGCGGATGTTCCGACTAAGTTAATTGACAGTTTTAATAAAGTTTAGGCTAAATATATCTTTTGTGGATGTAGATGATTGAAAGCAGCAGTCAGCGAATGTAGAAACGCTTCCCGCTCATCCAACTCTACACACTGTACATCGTGACAGGAACACTTTTCAGCTTTTCTCCTCACTCAGCGAGCCTAAAATAACGTCTGGTCCAATGTGCAGTCTCTGATATGAAAACAATCAATTTGGCCACAATGAAATAAAAAATAAAAGGGACGTTTGAACAAAAGCAAATTTGCTGTGATAGATTATCCAGCTCAGGAAATTTAAAAGCTGTGGTAGCAGCAGCATGAAACAGCATCAAGCAGTTTCTTCTGAAGGGAAGAAAACAAGCCCTGATTTCTCCAACTATGCTGACTGCATGAAGACAAAGTGGAAACCACGACAACTCGCAGAAGCATCAATATTATCCTTGTTATCCTTTCGTGGCATTGCAAGTGATTGACACGGGCCGACAGCAGAGCGACCTTCACTTTGACAGACTGCAATGTGAAACCATTCTAGTTTGTCTCGTGGCGACTCGTACCGTATGCAGCGCCACCTGAATACATCACACGTTGTCATCGCCTTCACCTGCCACTGGCGTGCGTGACAAAACACATACGAAGACAGTACATACAGCACACGTGCACACGCGCAAGCCGAGCTCATTTCATGGCAGAGCAGAGGCCCATCTGTGTGGCACAGCCGGCTGCTGCTGAGGTGAACGGCAGCGGGATGGATGGCGGTGTGAGGGGCTGTAACGGTCGCATTGTGCTTCATCGAAGGAGGAATTGATTATGTTCACTTGGATGGTTGCATGGCTTCTCGCTGGAGCGGTGGTAGACGTCTGATGGAGCCGGGTGATAGGGATGAGCAGGCACTGAAGAGGTTTGTAAGGGGAGGGTGCAGGGGGTGCTGGAGGGACAGATGGGTGCAGATTGATAGATAGAAATGAGAGATGAAGTCTACCTTATGTCTTTCTTATGTCTCTCTGTGCACTTTGGGATTTTTACTCTCTTTTAATTTGATTTTTTTTTTTTTCTTTTTAATTTAGATCGATCGATAACATTTTACAATTATTTCTGTTATTAAACGCCTGGTCCTGCAACTCAGTCAGCCGAATAAATGCTGGCATTGTAAGTGTCTTCAAAACACAGATATATAACACTTTTACGTTGTTGTGTAGCGGATATGTTAAAGCCGAACACACTTTGATGTGGTTATGTTTAGGCGCAAAGACCACTTAGTAATGGTTCGGAAAAGATCATGTATTGGCTTAATAGATCCAGATTTGGTTCACAATCAAGGCTGGACATGGGCGACATTTCCAGCCTTGATTGTGATCCAGATTTGGTTCACAATCAAGGCTGGAAATGTCGCCCATGTCTCGCTCACTAAACACTTCTTTTGGTGGCACAATCACAACTTTAAATGTTGTCAATGTCTTGCCAAAAAACACCCGGTCTCTTGGAACCCTTACGGCTGGAAATGTCGCTGATGTCTTGCCAAAAAATGCCCAGTTGTGGTAGCACAATCATGGCTAGAAATGCTGTTGTTGTCACAAAAAAAAAAGCTTGAGCAGCGCAATCACAGCTGGAAATGCCGCTAATGTCTCAGTAGAAAACTCCGGGATTTGGTAGCACAATCAGAGCTAGAAATGCTGCCAGTTACTCACTAAGTAACACCCACTTTTGGCGGCACAGTTGCCCCCAGAAATACACAGTTGACTTGTTAAAAAAAACGACCACTTTTGGTGGCACATTAACAACAAAGGAAATGCTGCCAATGTCTCACTATAAAACACCCAGATTTGGTGGCACAGTTACAGTTGGAGATGCTGCCAATGTCTTGCTAAAAAAAAGTGCTTTGTTTTCTTGGAACCATTATGGCTGGAAATGCCACTGATGTCTCGCCAAAAAAGGCCTAGTTGTGGTGGCTCTGTCATGACTGGAAATACTGTTGTCTTGATTAAAAACACTTGCTCTTGGCAGCACAATCACAGCTGGAAACGCTGCCAATGTCTTGGTAGAAAATGGCCTGTTTTGTTGGAACCATAATGGCTGAAAATGCCGCTGTAGTTTTGCTAAAAATCAAACACTGTTGGGGGCACAATCACAACTGGAAATGTCATGAATGTCATGCTAAAAACACCCAGAATTGGTGGCAGAATTATGACTGGAAATGTCGCTGATGTCTCACGAGAAGACCCTCAGATTTGGTGGCACAATCACTTCTGGAAATGCCAACAACATCTTGCTAGAAAACACCCGGATTTGTTAGCCTTATCAGGGCTGGAAATGCTGCAGATATCTTACTTAAAACATCTGGGCCCATATTCACAAAGAATCCTAAGACTAAAAGTAACTCTTAGTGACGAATTTTCCCTTGGTAAGATAAAATTTATTCACAAAGCATCTTAGGCCTTAATAGAGCTCCGAAGGTGAAAAACTGTTGAGAGGAGAGGAGGACTTTTAAGAAGCCCGAGAGTGTCTTAAACAGAGAAGATGGCGGAAAGACAGAGAGGAAGGAGAGATATTCTCCGTATATTGAACGACAGTGATTTAATAAGACGCTACCAGCTTGATCGTGCAGGGATAATGTTTGTGGTTGACCTCATCAGGGATGAGCTTACTTTTCCCACCCAGCGTAGTAACGCAATAACGCCCACTTTGGATTACAGCACGTACCAGCGCTTCTCACACTCATCGCTTGTGCATAAAAGGAGAAGGAACGACGCATTGATTTGTTGGGCAATGAGCTCCCAAGTCTGCCTCTTCCCTTGTGCCGTGATCCCGGGACCGAGCTGTGCCAACAGCAGGCACTGCTCTTCTGTCTAGTTCGGCTTTCTCGTACTTTTTTTCTCCATTTCGTTCGTTGTTTTGCTCATTCTGCCAAATCAAACCGCTTTTTACAAGGAGGCCAACAATCACAGTAACTGCTGACAGCTGAGTCTGCGTCCAGTATTAATATAAAATAGATTAAGTAGTAAAATTACCAGCATGGCGAGTAAACATAACAATAAGCAAATCAATATAATAATCGGCATGTGAATGAGGTGCATTCAAACATTTTGAAGCTGTGTAACAATTAATTTAATTTTGCTGAGTTTCATCATCATGACATAAAATTATTTTCACGATTATACATTTCTTAATACAAGTTATATGATCGGTTGATTTCACTGTCCATTCATTACTAGGGGCGCTTTTTCTTTTCTTTTTGTAACAACCAATCACAGCTTTTAGAAGACTGCGTCACGCCGAGCAACGGGGTCAACCACACCTCCTCACTAAGATAAAAGTTTCTGTGTCCTCCTTGCTCAGAGTTGCTCTCAGAAACTTCCTGAATCACTCTCAAGCTTCCTTGATTCCTTGCTAGGAATTTTTAGGCTAAGTTAGGAGCTCTCTGAGAGGACTCTGAGAATCTTTGTGAATACAGGCCCTGGTCTTTCTGTTTCGCTAAAAAATGCCCTGTTTTGGTAGCGTAATTGCCACTGAAAATGCTGCCAATGTCTCGCTCGAAAATTGTTGGATTTGGTAGCAGTCGCAGCTTGAAATGCTGCCGTTGTCTCACTATAAAACACCCAGTTTTGGTGGCACAATTACGGCTGGAAATGCCACGATGAAAACATCCGCTTTTGTTGTTTGTTGGTCTCAAACAGTGGTCTGCAGTGTCACGCCATTCACCGTCCCCTCCACCTCTACATCACTTCAGAAACATACAAATGTAACATGTCTGTGGTTTTCAGAATCATACAATGCCAGCATTTACTCCTGATGATGCGTCTGTGGAATTTAAAAATTTCGCAACACAGTCTGTTCAGTCCGTCAAGCAAGACAGATCTGACATATTCTGGTTTCACTGTTAATGGTGGAGTTCACCATTCCCACATGCAGAGCTCATGAACATATATGTATGAAGGCAGTGTGAATATGAATACTGCTCTGGTACACATGAGATCACTGCTGAGGCATTTTGTTAACCTCATATTGAGAAACTAACAGAAAACTAACATTTTCTGTCTGCTGAGCTGCTCTAAAAGCATTTTGAATTTAAAGTCATGACCTGAAAGGTTGAACTCACAGCTGAGTGATTTATGAAGCAACGAAGTATAAAAAATGTAATTCTAGAAACTTAATAAATTGTACAGAAATTGTCATTTTCTTATTCAGAATCTTGTACTTCCCAGAAACACACCCAGACTCAGTGCACGTAATTCAAATTCAGCTGTCTTGCGCCACAAGTTTCAGTCATACATGGCAATCAAACATTTCTTAAGTTGAATCTTCTATTTGTTCGATTATTTTCAATATGCCCCTTTTCTTGTATAATATTCAGTGTGTTCTCCAGTCACTCTGTTTTATCCTTTTGCTAGCGCATCGACCCATTTTCCCGACAGGGATCATTAAAGTTTCATCTAATCTTAATAAATTGTTAGACTCCTAATAGAAAGATGAGGATTATGGATGGAAAAATGGAGCAACTACTCACAAGCCGTCTGCAGAGAATCCTTGAACTGAAGTCAAGCACCTCCCCTGTCTACAGGCTGTGCATAGTGAATGGAGAATGGATTTCCATCTCTGACTTTATCCTTTTTACTGTCTGCTTTTGTGCCGTTTGATTGAAGGTAGCATAGTTTCGGGGGCTGAAAGAAAGAGACAGCTGCCGCTGTGTCACACAGACTTCTCTACTCCCTGTGCGTTCGTAGAGTGAAAGAAGAGTTTTAATAAACATACTGGGAGCAATGAAGACGGTGCAGCTCTCATTTTTTTTCTTCCCTTTTTCATTAGTGCTTTTATCCATTTCTCAGCAGCTCCTCTAACCTCAGCGTGGATGAGTCCTCCTTCTGAATATGCTTAAAGAAAAAATGACACGCCATACTATCAAACACTCCAAACATGTCAACATGTTTCATGACCTCTGTCTGTCTGACAGAAAGGGATGAGACAAACATACGGGAGCCTTTCATTGTCCAGAGGCGCGGGGCTGAGTGTGCGGCTTAGGGAGACAAAGAGGGTCAGTGTGCGTGACAAAATGCAATGGAGCAGAGCCTGTCTGCTGACAACAGAGAAGATAGCACACACACACCTGTGGGATCATCACCTCTCCTCATGCTATGTGTGCGTACGTGTGCGTGTGTGTGTGTGTGACTTCAAACATGTCTGATTGCTCGTGCAACGCACAAAAAGCCAGTCAGATCGCAGCAAAGTGCCTGCAGCGTTTTATCATATACGAGCCCCTGCAGAGCTGCAGAAGGCTGTAATTGTTTGGAAATTGGAAGAAAGATTTCAAAGTCATGTTTTAAAGTGGAAACAGACATGATGTTTTTGCTTTAACTTCTTACAGAGTAAATGTTGAGTGCACAATCTGATGGCTGTGGAGTAATGACACCATCTCGCTGTCAACGTGCAGGCTGTTCTCATGCCCCGTTCGCACTGCAAAAAGTATCCATATTTGTACATATCCCGCGTAATCATGAACCGGTAATTTGTGCACAACCTAACGCCATGCTCCATTTTTGGTGCGAAAATATTTGCAGGAAAGTATTTAATATTTTCTTGTCATTCATTCGGATTGCTCCCAGTGTGTAAACGTCTTAACCTTGGAAACTCTTCCTGACCTACGAAAAAAAGCCCCGTTGCTAGGCGATAAGGAAAAGTGATTTGGTTATTTTTGTGACAGCAGTGCTGACAATAATACCATCCGGAAATTCTACGAGGGGGAAAGTTAAAGTTGTCTGTTTCTACTTTCACTTGTGGAATTTATCATGTGGAAATAATGTGTAGGTTGGGTAAAAAAATATCAGTCAAGTAGTATGTGCGACTGTGTTTGACGCTACAATTATATACCTGATAGTGATATGTGATTTTTTTTTTTTTTAAATAAGGCAAAAAGCCTGTTAATGTGAGGCGTGGGATTTACACTTCCTAGGTGTAATTCCACCCAGGTGTAAATGTAATGCAATGCAAAGTAAAACACCAGGGATGAAGGTGTTTATTTGACTTTCATTCAGAGAAACTTTATTGTCACTATACTGTAGTGACTTTTTTACTTTAATGGCTCCTCAACGACGAAGATAGCTAATAAAATGCAATGAAAACTCTTATATGGTTCATACAGTGCGTTTCAGTCTATGATTATAGCAAACACACACTGCCTTTGTCAATGTGCTGCACATATTTGTTTTACAGTAGACGAACATCAGCTTGGTTCATACAGAGGTTTAACTCCGCTGCAGCTGCCTCCTCACTGCTGTCTCCAACGTAATCAATCTGAAGAGGTAACTTAAATAAGGTTTTTATTTAAGGCATTGACTGGTGTCCATGGCAACAAGCATCATTAGCTAGCCCAGCAAGGCACAGGAGTACACCTACATGTGAGAAGGTTATGGAAGTAATTCAGTCAAACCATCTAATTTCATACAGATGGTTTTTAAGCTGCTTTGCTAATTTGGTGCACGTTAACGGGCTGATTAAATGCAGTACGCATTGTCCTGTTAGGTCCAAACACAGCTCATAATCAGACCTGTATCAGTACAGCTGGACCTGACAGCACAGGCTGTTCTCATGCACTGATCGTATGTACAACAGCGAAGAGTAATACACCAGGATTTGTGTATAACCCATCTAATCAGGACGGCTGCTATGACATGACAGGAGTGAAGAGAGTCGTGTCGGGGCTGAATGTCTGTGTAAGGAGGCAGGTTGGGATTGTGGAGCAAACACATGACATTCCCCCGGGATACCAGTGATCATGTCCTGTGTGACGCAACGTGGACTATTAGTTATCTTAAGGTTTGTCATTACCATGTTTCTCCTCCTAACTACGTAACTTAACTCACCTAAACTTAACCTGTATACCTTTACTTGCCTAAAACTTACCTATATAACTTTACTTACGTAAAACTTTTTTACATAACTTAACTTACCTAAAACTTACTATGTAGCTTTACTTGCCTAAAACTTACTTCTGTAACTTAACTTACCTAAAACTTGCTTCCGTAACTTTACTTGTCTAAAACTTACTTAGGTAACTTAACTTGCCTAAAACTCACCTACGTAACTTTACTTGCCTAAAACTTACCTTTGTAACATAACTTACCTACATACTTTATTTACCGACATGACTTTACTTACCTAAAACTTACCAACATGACTTTACTTACCTAAAACTTACCTACTTAACTTTACTTGCCTAAAACTTACCTATATAACTTAACTTACGTAAAACTTTTTTACATAACTTAACTTATCTAAAACTTACTATGTAGCTTTACTTGCCTAAAACTTACTTCTGTAACTTAACTTACCTAAAACTTGCTTCCGTAACTTTACTTGTCTAAAACTTACTTAGGTAACTTAACTTGCCTAAAACTCACCTACGTAACTTTACTTGCCTAAAACTTACCTATATAACTTTACTTACGTAAAACTTTTTTACATAACTTAACTTACCTAAAACTTACTATGTAGCTTTACTTGCCTAAAACTTACTTCTGTAACTTAACTTACCTAAAACTTGCTTCCGTAACTTTACTTGTCTAAAACTTACTTAGGTAACTTAACTTACCTAAAACTTACTTCTGTAACTTAACTTACCTAAAACTTGCTTCCGTAACTTTACTTGTCTAAAACTTACTTAGGTAACTTAACTTGCCTAAAACTCACCTACGTAACTTTACTTGCCTAAAACTTACCTTTGTAACATAACTTACCTACATACTTTATTTACCGACATGACTTTACTTACCTAAAACTTACCAACATGACTTTACTTACCTAAAACTTACCTACTTAACTTTACTTGCCTAAAACTCACCAACATAACTTAACTTACCTAAAACTTACCTACGGAACTTTACTCACCTAAAACTTACTTGCGTAACTTAACTTACCTAAAACTCACCTACCTAACTTAAATTACCTAAAACTCACCTACGTGACTTTACATACCTACATGACTTTACTTAACTAAAACTTAACTACAGAACTTTACATGCCTAAAACTAAACTGTATGTAAAGTTACTAAACTGTAACTTTATTTACCTAAACCTAATATAGGTAGCTTTACTAGCCTAAAACATACCTACGTAACATTACTTTTGTAAACCTACATTACAATCATATATTTAGTACGTAATGTGAAGACACCCAACCATGTTTTTCCCCTAACCCCTAACCGACGTAACTTCATTTGCCTAAAACTAACCTATGTACCTTTACATTAAGCACGTAATGTGACTACGCCCAACCATGATTCTTTTTCTAAAATTAACATATGCAACTTTACTTTGATAACCCTGACCTATGTTTCTTTACTTGTCAAACCTAACCTACATATCTTTCCTTTACTAAACCTAGCCTACATAACTTTACGTTAAATAAGTAACGTGATGACACCCAACTGCGATTCTAAACCTAATGTAATCAATGTGGCACTAATTTGTTAGGGTCTAATTCGTTAGGTATCATATGAACCGTCGTATCGGGACACATTGGACAGCGACAAGTCTTTTTGTCATGTCAACCCACAATGTTTATTTTTCATTGCCTCCATCTCCGTTCCTACTCTGTGCTTTGCAAAGTGTGTTTGAAAAATGATCTCAGCACAGGCAGAAAGCACAATACAAGAACAGTGCAGGTGCTGCATGTAAATACAAACAGCATGATTGGATTGTTTACTATTCAGACAGCGTTTAAAAAAAAAAAAAAGGCAGCTGTAAATGGGAGCTGTGCATCCTTTGACCACATGTGTGAGCACATCTGTTGTCTGTCTACTGTACGTCTTGCTCCACACACACAATTACACTCAAAGCTTTTTTCAACCGAGCCGCAGAGAGAAACTGAGCCCTCATAAGTAAATTCTTGGTGTCAGGTTCTAGCTGGGTGCAATAAATCCAGCCAGGCCGGCATGGGCGGGGAGAGGGGAGCCGGGAGGTAATTTGTGGCCAAAAAATGGGGCATTTTTCCTAGCCGCTCATAAACTAAAGACGCCCAGCCTGGCACACTAATCCATGGACCACCGAACTCTCCCCTCGCCAGCCGAAGGGTTGACATCACCTTCGATCATGTGTAAACCATTGCGAAAGGATGGGCTGTCATTTATTTCCCATGATCCCGTGGGAGGCTGCAGGTAGCGAGGGCAAAGATTTGAAGGCAGGATCACACAGAATATTACGACCTTCTTCTCTCACCTCTCCGTCTCTCGCCTTTCTTCTGTCTCTGAAAGGTGGACGGGAGCACGCGTGTGCACATGTGTAAGAGAGGAGTGGCGAGTGTGTGCGAGATAGTAGCAAAGAGAGAGATTGTGTGGGAGGGATGTCAGTTGGAACCAGAAGAGAAAGCAGTGGAAGGCAGTTTTTCTCATGAATCTTTAACACGTTCACACACAACCAAGTATTTAATTTTACAGCAGCACAAATGAGACACCCCCCCGCCATTAAAACAAGAGACAACCTCATCCGTTTGCTCTTGAGTGTGTCCGCATGTGTGTGCAGCACAAGCGAGCACATGTTTATGCATGCACTTGTGTTTGTACGTATTTAAGGCTCAGAATACAAACACACTTCCTGTTGAAAGGTTCTTTGTATGTATCCGTATGCACCTCTCCGGTCAGCGTTATTACCACCTAATAGCTCGCTGGCTGTGGATTTATAGTCATGTGCTACTCTGTCTGTGCAGCCCGTCCCTTCATGGATCAATGCATTAAAGCCCGCTGCTTTGAATACCAAACAAGGCTTTGGCTTGCACCTCCAGCGCCGCTGCGCCAAACAGATTGCACGTGGTCACTCTCCTCGCCGCACACCAATCGCCTCCCACAGAAATGCCTTCTTCCCCCCGAGCAGCCCCCGAGAACCACTGTGGTGCTATTTAATAGCAGCCCCAGCCGTCCTCTCTTGGCGCAGCACGCAGCCCTGCCGAGGCTCGCTCAGTAAGCAGCGCTCCCCGCGCTCCCACATGCAAAATTTATGACTGCAGCGAAACACAAAAGAAGAGCGGGGATCCAGTTCTGTCTCGCAGAGCAGATATAGGTTTTCAAATCCCATACTCCTATACCCCAAGACATTGTTCAGCTGTGTGACAGTGGCAGAAGGAGTGAGGGGAGAGGGAGAGAGGAAAAGATTAAAGTGTTCCCCGTCTTGCATGTGTCTATTTTCATCCTGCTCTACAAAGTATACGAGTTTCTGTCTTATTACAGTTAGAAGAGGGAGCAGACTCCCAAGCACAACTGGGCTGTCTCTCGTCTCTCCCTGTGTACCCCAGAGAAGGAAGGCTCTCGGATCGTACCTGCGCTGGATGCAGGTGGAGGCTGGGCCCTTTTTTTTTTTTTTTCGGAGCTATGAAAGCAGTGTTCTCCGCTCGAGCTGACTATCTGAGGAAACAATGATTCAGACGCGAGGCTGGAGAAGAATGTTAAAATCTGAATGTTACTGACTGCCTTTTTTTTTGTTACGACTTCTTAGGCCATTATCAGCCATAACCATGCACACACAGACTTGCTTGATAAAACACAGGCAGCAGCACGGACAATCGAAAACTCACAAGTAGAGCTACTTCAAAATAAGACATCTGATTTCTTTGAGCGCACGAAGCTTTAATGGAAATATGTAGATTGTCATTGCTCTGAAACTGAATGATTTATAAGCACTATAAAGACATGCTCACTTTATTTTAAGGAATTTAACACACAAAAAAAAAAGCTTTTTGAGATCTTCACACGGTCGTACACACAATAGATTCCTGCCAATGGTTTCGCACTATTTGACTGACAGTTGTTGGTGGTGATGTGCCAAGAATGAAAAAGGAAGAAGTATTGTCGCCTCACAGCAAGAGGTGTTCTTTTCGTGTAAGTGTAGGTTTTCTCAGGGTGCTCCAGTTTCCTCCCAATGTCAGCTGGCATAGGGATATTCCCCACATTATTACACCAGCAGCAGCAGCCTGAACCGTTGATACAAGGCCAAATTCTGACCCTACCATCTGAATGTTTTTCCAGTCTTCTATTGTCCAGTTTTGGTGAGCCTGTGTGAATTGTAGCATCAGTTTCCTGTTGTTAGCTGACAGCAGTGGCACCTGGTGTGGTCTTCTCCTGCTGTAGCCCATCTGCTTCAAGGTTGGACGTGTTGTTGGTTCAGAGATGGTCTTCTGCAGACTTTGGTTGTAGCCAGTGGTTATTTGACTTCCTGTTGCCTTTCTATCATCTTGAACCAGTCTGACCTCTGGCATCAACAAGGCATTTTCTTTTTTGGGACCATCCTCTGTAAACCCGAGAGATAGAGTGTCTACATGCCTAAATGCATGAGTTCCTGCCACGTGACTGTGTTAACGAGCAGTTGATCAGGTGTCCCTAATAAAGTGGCCACTGAGTGTAAGAAGAAAAGGTCTTAAAAGCATTGCATTTAAGTGCCTGATACCTTTAGACACCTTATTTCAAATTCACCCCGACAAAAATCTTAAAAAAAGGAAACTCCATTTTGTGACATCATCTCAAAGATTTCAACTCAATCTGACACGAGCTGTCAAAGAGCGTCTGAGCTCCCAGTCAGCGCAGGGTGGGAGTTTAGCTCTGTATTAGCAAACCAACTGGGACACTGCTGAGCTGACGGAGCAGAGCAACGCCAGCTGACACTCCTCGCTTTATTTCCCACTTTATTTCCAAAAGCGTGCGGCAGGCATGTACGGGCTCAAAGGCAGTGTCTTAAAACTAAATTTAATTAAGTATTCATCTTAATCAATGCAGTGCAAAAAAGCATTTAGCAGAGTGCGACTGATTCAGCCATCAGAGCATGAACACAGGTATCATGACGGTGATCACGGTGTCCCATAATACTGCACAAAAGTGTCTATTGCAGATAAGTATAAGTGATCCCACATGTGCTGTAAAGATTATATTTAATAAAGGTCAGGGTGGATTTTAGTAAGGAAGATTTATTGCATATGCTACATATCAGTCATTAAATTACAGCCATAAAACCACAGTAACAGCTGACATGTCTTGACATTAATGCCTACTGAAAACCATGGCAGATGGTAAATAAAGTTTGAAGGCTTTTTTTCTTAACAGGCTACTTGGAACGCCCACACACACACACACACACACACACACACTCTGCTCTACCTTTTTGATGCCACTGATTTTAAGGGTCAGTCATTACATGCTTGACCTCTGTCGCGTGTCTTCACTTCTCTCGACACTCCCGTGCTCATTAATCTGCGTCCCAAAATGCCACTTGGTCTTCCCCTCGTATCGCCGTCGAGACAGTGAAAGTGATAAGACAGACAACGTGGGTGGACGAGCAGGTAATAGCTTGCCTGAGTTTGCGGTGTCTCATGTTTGCCACAGTGCTGCACAATTGATTGGCCTTAATGATATTTTCAAAGGAAAGAGAAGCCGAAGGGAAACAAAGTTGGAGAAACAAAGCTGTCCAAAGTGCTGATGGACTTCTCTGCAGTTTATCTGCCAGAGATTCAAAGCAGATGGGTTTTTTTTTCATTAGCTGTCAAAAAGGAAACACCTGCCCTGCGTGAGTCACAGCTGATTTGCCTGTCACACCTCACATATGCCAAGTATTACCTGTGAATGAACTGGTAGTATTGTCTAAATATCTTTTATATTTTCTCCTCTTTCTTGCAGACATTGTTATAGTCGACTTGTGCAAACTAGAAGCATGTAATTGTGCGATAAAAGCCAACTATTGGACCGACCTTCCTAATGTGTCCGTTACTAGACAGCAAAGATGTTCCTGTTCATCTTGTGCTGTAAGGAAGTTAAGACGAGCCCCACTGCACACTATCGGAGAAAATAGAGACTTGACATTGGACAACATGGACGTACATATTACCCAGCAGTCATCACTGCATATCTGACAAAGCTATCAAACAAAGTAAGAAATCTATCAGAGTTTATAAAAAATAAAAAGAAGATCATGAGGCAAATGAGTCTGCCTTTTTTCGCCTGTCTTATTTATTCTCTGAGCCACGTCAAAGACTAATTTCCACTGCTTTGCAATGGACAATAAAGTTTCTAACAGTAAATGGTTCTGTATTAAGTGTGTTGCATCAGTGGATGAAAACAAGTCAGACCCTGCCGTCCTTTACATGCTTAGATATTTTAAACTACTAATAATTATGATGCCACCGTGTGTTCCTCACAAGCAGCAAAGTAAGTGTGTTGTACTGTAGTAACCCAGTACGGTTAGTGGCGTGAAAAGCAGTTGTTTTTAAGCGAGTAATTTCTGCTTTTCCAGCGCGAATCTTGTCCCCAAACCCAGGTATTTTACAGCCCAATCATGACTTGTCAACCAGGTGAAATGGCTTCCAAGCTGCAGACCACTGTTTGAGACCAACAAACAAAACCAGTTGTGATTTAGTCAGTAGTTTCTGTGTTTACAGCAGCTTTTTGGGCAATAAATGTGGGTGTTTTTTAAGGGCTTGTTGCTGTTTTCCAGCAACTTTTTCAGCTCCCAAATGTTTTTTTTAGGGACCTATCACTGTGTTTACAGCAGCTTTTTAGGCAATAAATAGAGGTGTTTTTAAGGGCTTATTGCTGTTTTCCAGCAACTTTTTCAGCTCCCAAATGTGAGTGTTTTTTAGGGACCTATCACTGTGTTTACAGCAGCTTTTTGGTCACAAAAATACAATTGTTGTATACCAAGATGTTGCTGCTTTTTCTGCTGGGAAAGTGGCACTAAAAACTTTTTTTTTACCAAGACATTTTAATAAGATCTTAAAAGTAATTTGAATGTGTTGCTGACCAATTAATGACAGATATTAAATAAATGAATGTGTAGAGTTTTGCAGTAAAACACCAAACTCTGTCAGAAATAAAAGTTCCTCGCTGGTTGTAACGTGGTATTGTGGTTGAGGTTATTTATACAGACCCCTATTATAAAGATGTCTCAGAGGTGGATGATAAAATATTAATGCCACTCATATTTACATTCACTGTATTAAATATTCTATGTTAACCAGGAATCATATATCATCAGCACAACTCTGGGTATTATTCCACAGGACTATTATTAGCTGCTGCGAGCCGTGGCTCTGCATTATTACATGCTTGAACACACACCTTTGAAAATACGAAGGCCTTGCCCTTTCTCCCAAAGTTTTTTCCCAAAATCTATTAATTATTGCCGTCTGTGACATTCCCTTTTCTATTTTAAATGTATCCAAAAAAAAATATCTTCATAGTTTCTGGCAGGCTCCCTAAAATGCCCATTAATCTTAATTCCGGAGTTGTACGAGTCTGGCTTTCCTCTCAGAGTGATAGTTAGTATTTCCACTGGCGGAGAAAATAGCTTTTAAGATTGCCATGATGTGGCAACAAATCACATTCTGACATCACGGAAAAAGGGGTCAAAATCAATCAGCCGCCCAGTGGCCTTTGACATTCAATAAACGTCAGCGGGTATTTATATGCGTCCCTAACCGATGGCTAAAATAACAGGCCGCAGATGACAAAATATGATAACAATTAGACAGGCCGCAGCGTGGGGGCCCCTCACATCTGCATGGATCACTGGCTGTACCGCGGCCGTGGTGGGGAAATAAAACGAGTGCAGAGACGGAGGGAGAGGAGGAGGACGCCAGGACGAGGGAGGGAGGGGGGTAAGACAGAGAGAGGAATCATCACGTTAATGTGGTCATTTACCAGAAAGCATCGTTCAGCCCACACAAACCCAAATGCCACCATCTAAATCCAGCCTTAATTAGGCCGGCGCTGTGTGGAGAGGACAGGAGGCTGAGGGGACTAACAATCAGTTGTTTACAATAACATCAACCGCCTTGTTATGGCGAATGTGTGACAGGGTGATAAGGTCACACATGGGACTCCATTATAGCAAAGTAGATGCAGCTTTATCTGGTAAAATTGATCCCACCACCCGTCAGCCTGAACACATTCTCCACAGAGGGAAGCTTAAAGGTATTCCAGTAAACCTTATTCACAATCCACCGTCGATTCTCGCATCAATGTTGTGCTGCTTATTAAACAATGGCCTCATATGAGGGAGCAAATATGCTAAGCTAAGGGACTGTTCTCTTATTAGGAGAGGGGGGAGGCTGGGCTGCGCCTTTTTTCTACTCTCTCAGTAGCTACAAATATTTTTCCTTGAGCCTTTCTGAGTGTGTGGCAGAATATGCGTGACAAAAGTTGGGGACGAAATCCAGGGTCCGTATTCACAGACATTCTGACAACAATCGCAGTGATCTCGTAACTTAGCCTAAAAACTTTCAGTGAGGAATCCTATCTTAGGAGTGATTTCGGGAAGTTCTCGCATATCAACTTTGAGCAAGAAAGGGAGAGAAACTTTACCTCAGTGAGGAGGTGTGTTCGGTTCAGTGTGCATTCTGTTAACAGGTGTGATTGGTTGTCACAGACACACCCTTTTGTGAGCCTGCAAGGTGTGAGGACACCCAGTGGAAATGAAATGAACTGCTGACTGATATCTTAGCGTTGCGATCATTTTACTTCTGGGGTTATAGCGTGAGGTGGGAAATGTGCAATGAGATCAGCCACACATATTATCCCTGCACGATCTAATCTGTAGCATTTCATTTACTTTAGAATATTTCTCTGATCTCTTTGTGTTTCCAACCTTTTCTCCTCTGATTAAGAAACTCTTAAGTCTCTTTAAAGTCCTCCTCCATGCTCTTATCAGTTTTCCACCTTAGGAGCTCTTTTAAGGTCTAAGATGCTATGTGAATAACTTTTATCTTAACTTTAAGGGGAAATTCTAAGAAAGTGTCACAATTGTAAGAAATGTCTTAGAATTTCGTCACTAGGAGCAACTCGTTGTACTAGGGAGATTTGGGAATACGGCCCCTGGAGTTGTCATGTGTCCTGGTTAGTTCATTTATTTTTGGAAATTTTTTTAAATGAGACGTTAAGTGATTTTGATTAAATATCACTTTTTTTAAGCTCAGATGTGGGTATGTTTTTTTTTTGTTTTGTGTTTTTTGACGAAAGCATTCATTATACACAATGTGTTCATGGACTATCGGAAATTAAAGAAACAAAAAAAAAAACAATTATGATTTCTGTTTTTACAGTTTATAGCTATGATAATTATTTTTATTTTGGCAAATTTTAAAGAAAAATACTTCCAAACCGTGGCGGGTGTGGAAAGCTGAACAGCAGCGCTATCTGACAAGCAGCAGCTGAGTTGTGAAAAAAGGGTGTAATGCTGGCGATTTTCAATAAATACATGCCTTTCAAAACCACATGGGTATTCAAAATAAAGTCAAAATACGACCGTTTAAAGGAACAGCGTGAAAGATTTAAGGGGATTTAGTGGCATCTAGTGGTGAGGACTGCACATTGCAACCAGCAACGAGTTGTGGATGAGGACTTGCTCACGATGTAGATATAAACGTCTCATTCTAAGGTAACTAAAATGCAGTGATTCTTATTTTCAGGTGATTATACACTAAAAAAAAACATGTCCCTGAGCTAAATAAAGAACATAACTCCTCTTCCGTGTCCCTTAATATCATTTGAAGTACCTCCCCTGTTTTGCACCTCTCTCGTAAATAACGAGCAGTCCCTAAAGAATGAATAAGGCCTGCATTGAGCTGTTGGGCATAATTCATGATGTATGTCTTCAGCATGACATGTCGCAGTGAGTGGAGACATTTACTGCATGGAGATTAAAAGAGCTCCCCCAACAACTGCTGCTCTGTGTATGTGCTGGTGGCAGATAATGGCCGGTGTCCAGTATGTCTGACTGCATTCATATTCAGCTTTGCTCACACGCCCGAGCTATGCCCTTCCACAGGTGCGGAAATAACAACCCCACCACTGTGTTAATGGTCTCGGCACACTCTGCCTGCTTTTTTTTTCCTCCCCCCCCCTCCCCCTCCCTTTGATTGATTGTTTTAATTTAAAAATAACCCGAGTTATCTATTTATTTTTGGTTTATTTATTTCACTGAAAGGGCTCCTATCGGTCGCTGGCAGGTCGCACAATTCCAATTTCCAGAGTCGCTTCCTACCAAAAAAAATGCAGAATGAGTCTAATAATGGCCTTTCGCTCTATCAGCCGCTCCCCTCCCTCCTCCTGACACTCTTTCTTTACCTTTGGCTCCTGCAGTCAGTCAGTCATTGTTGTTCTTCAGAGCGGGGAGATAGGTCAAACAGACAGACATTTGGCATTTCATGTGAAGAAATGTGGTGGAGTCCAAAGATTAACTTGGCCATTCAACTGTCTACATTTGGGTGGAGGAATGTATTCAGCCTTACAAACGCAGGATATCAGGTCAGTGCTTCTTATAAGTCTGCTGGTGTTGTAAAAGGTAATGTATATGTAGAAACTCAAAATTTCACATTAAAGATATACTACACTAAAAAAATGTATGGACTCGAACAGAAAAACCCCTCTCAGTCGTCACTTATGAGCCACTAGAGGTGTCGGGTGGTGTTTATCTGCCCTCTGACTGTATTTACTTGTTTATTCTTATTTTCTATGTCACAAACATTTATGGTTGTGTGCTGCCACAGCGCTCAGGTGAGGCCAGGGCTGTTTTAAAAGGCAGCAGCTCGGGGTTAGGAATTGTCTTTCGCTAAGCTCCAGGAGAAGTCAAACGAACTGCGATGACACACAGTTGGTTGAATGTCAGCAAAGTTTCCCTGCTTCCCTTCACTGGTTCCTGTACAGCAGGGTCGCTCTTTGTTTCACTGTTATAATCATTAAAAATCAAAAGCAGCATGTGTATACATTCAGTAGGCTGTATCTTCAGTAGCTACACTACAGTTTGTCAACATCAGTTTTACCTCATAAGATAAAGTTCTCAGTCTGTTCATCTGACGTCGGGACAGAGTGACATACCTGGGTTCTAGAATTTTCACCGTGTCGCAAAAGCTTTCGTTTTCAACACCGCCGTATGTCAGAGAGTCCAAAACTGGATGTAAAGTCGGGCATTTTAAGATGGCGGTCTGTGGGGATTGAGCCAGCCTCAAGTGGTCATTTGCTGAACTGTAGTTTTCAGCACCTCTGCGTTGGTTTCATTCTTAAGTTTTGGTGATTGCCGCTTGATATTTAGCAGGTAAAGAGACAGAAATTTTTCTCAGGATTTGGGGTAAACCAAAACAGAGTAAAAAGAAAAGTGAATAATGGATTTATATGGCCAGAAAAACAACTTAAATTCATTTTATTAATAAATAAATATATCACATATTTCCCTCAAGACTTGCTGGAAGGGAAAAAAAGCTTAAATTTGATTTACTTTCATCAGATGGCAAGAAATACAAACTTTATACTAGGGTTGCAAGAGTATACTGGTTTCAAAGTATTCCATGATACGGTTATTTTACCGTGTACATTTGTTTATCTACGACATTGAAAAACAAAATGCAACAGGGCAGAACATCTCAACTTTATTTTAGTAATTTTTACACATAGTTCCATTAAAAATGATATCAAGTTTCAAATATAGTGATAAAATGTTTGTTTAACCAAAAACAATAGATTTAATTCCTGTAAGGGTCGTTTACACTGATAAGCGTGATACCGCGATATTTTCTGAGACCGTGTAAATCTCATATATAAATCCTACTGTATTTGAATGCTGACAATATAAACCCTCCTGTTTCTGCCGCAACTTGGAACATCCCAAATCACCCCTGCTGCAGTGGCAGTAATGGTCTGACCCATATCCCACCTGAGCTACTGACGGAGGCTCGTTGGGGTCAATCCACAGTGAACTGTTCGAGGACTGGAGGAGTCCTGAGATGTGGACATGTGTTGAGTGAAGGTTACTGATGGTACTTGACCAGTTTCAGTTCTGTTCAAAATTTTGTAGTGAGGGATTATCATTTTATTTTTTATTATTTTTGTGATATTATGATTGTGGCACGAGCAGTCTACCATTATATGCTTTTATCCTGTACCAGTAGGGTGACCATATTGAGATTTCCAAAAAAGAGGACACTCGGCCGGCCACAAGATAGCCTGCTTAAATCATACTCACAGTTTACTCAAAGATGCCTTATAATTTTAATATATTTAAAGTTTATATGTATGGATAGAAAATTCAGTTATATCTCTCAAAGACAGAAATTCGGTCAGCTTTCAGTGAAAATGTAGTGTAAAAATACCTGTAAATAAAATCCTATTGTCTGTCCTATTTGTTGCTTGGGGACTGTTATTTACGTGACAACACTTGAACAGAGCACACACACATTGGCTGTTTGTTTCTACCTTTCCCCTCGCCACCCGCCTCCGCCTTGATTAAACGCTGGAAATAAAATAAAAGAGGGAGGCAAGTTTTCCTATTTTATCTTATTTTGTTATATTTCTCCCTCTCCCCTCGCCAGAAGCCTCGGACCTCCCGCCGCCCGCTCCCGTCTCAAGCATGGAGGTCTCCCTCTCCATGGAGCACCCACAGCACACGCCCGGCCTGTTAAATAGCCTGTTATCATAACAACTGTGTGACACAAACTCAGTGCTTTAGTAATTAAATAATGTCGGGCTCGGTTCGGTTTCGGACATAACAAAATAGAATGACTGTCAGGTTCGGACAGAATATATGCGGCCCCGCACTCTCACACACGGACACACACACACAAGGAAAACCGGACATTATCATCAATTTATAAACACCCCCCAGACAGGACCCCACCTGATGGTGGCCTAAATGTATTTACTTATTTTACAGTTTGTTGAGGTGCAAAGATCTTTTTGCTTTGTGCAATTTTCTTATTCTGTTGTATTTTTGTTAATTTTAATGTGTCATTTGTATCTTAAGTACATTATGGCATACAATTCAGTTCAATTTTTCTATAAAGCCCAATATCACAAATCACAATTTGCCTCAGAGGACTTTACAGTATACAACATCCCTCTGTGTCCTTTGGACCCTCACATCAGATAAGGTAAAAAAAAAAACAACAACATTTAGTTATCTTTTTTTTTTTCATCCTGGTCTGAATTTCTTCTTTTTTTTTTAAAAAAAAAAAGAGAAAATCCTTGTAAAATTTATAGTACTATCTCTCCACAAAAATTGGTGCTGTAACTGAGTCATCCCGAGTCAAACTGACATCGAATTGGAAATTGAATCAAATTGGACCCTTGTGAATCAATATCGAAACGATTCAGGAAATCAGTGGTGATACCGAGCCCTGGTGAATACGATTAGCAGTTCACTGCAGACTCAGCCACCTCCATGTTGAGAGCAGCGTGCAAGCCTCGGAAGCTTAGATATGCCGTGAATATCGTATATTATTACCTTTAATTGACATTTTATGTTACATAGAGTAGACTTTCAATGATGTGCTGTGTGTGATGTCAATGGCTTGGCTTTAAATGCATGTGATGTGTCTTGTAATGTGATATTGTCCTGTTTTGTCAAAGAGGGGGTTCCCTTAGTTTAGTGCTATAGCAGTGGTTTTCAAACTTTATGTGCTCAAGGCAGACTTAAGGGCAAGATCTCAAGGCACACCTGTATTTATATCTGTGGACAAAAGCGTCTATAACGTGTGTTATCACTCTTATCACGACATAAGACAATAAGACAGGTAGCTTTTGTGATACTGTCTCTTTTCTTTCGGTGGTCCTGTCGCTGGTGCTCTGTCGCAGTTTGCTCGATATGGTAAACCAATCTGTTGTCCCACTCACGGCTTTCTCCTTTCAAATGTTATCATCCCTCACACTGGCTGCCAGTCAGGGCTTTTCATGTGTCACACATTTATAGTTCCCACTTGCAAACGGCAAAAAAATTCCCAATGAATCACATTTTTAGCTCGAGTTTGCCTCCTTATTAGGAAATGGGTGCACATGACATACTGATGCAGCCAATTAGAAATGAATTAATAACTGCTACAATGCAAATATGTCTTCAAATTTAAAATATTTGTTGACAGCCCTAGTCGGAAAAAGACTGGATGCACCCATGACGTTTAAATCTGTGTTGGAGCCCAGCCTTCACCCAGTCTCCGTACATGTAGCCTACTTTATGTGGAAAGTTGCACTTCTTCAGATTTTTTCTGCCCTGCTGCAATTATTACCACCCAGCCAGCTAAATAGTCTCGGGGACCTTACGGAATGTAATTTCCAAGAGACGCCCCGAGAGTCCCGGCTAGGTTGTGGGAATTGGTAAACACACAAAACGAGCCGAGTCCCCGAGGCCCTGCAGTGCCTAAGAGAAAGGGTAAGTGAGTGTGGATAACACTGCTATCAAACAATGAGACAGCACAGCCGGCCAGTAAGGGACTTAAACTCATTACAGCTCGGGAAGGCTGGGCCCACATGTTGGGTTATAGTTGTCTACTTATCGCTGGAAAATTTCACTTTTAGTGCTTTCAGTGTTAACGCTGATCCCGCTGTATATGAGGTGCATTGCTTCAGACTGGGTAGAGCCTGTGTTAGATTGTGATGTGGTTTAGTGCAGCTGCAGAGTTAAATGGAAAACAAGGATTTCCAGTTACCCTGCCAGTCTTCATTTATGAATCTATCACATCCATTTATCTCTTTAATAACAGATGAAGATGATGAAAAGACATGTTACAAATAAGGAGGGATGTTAAAGCCTCCAGTCAACTGAGCAAAACAAGGTCTGCAAGGCAACATTATCTTACGTTGTGTATGTTTCCGCTCACCAAACGATTTTCACTCTCCCCAGGTTCAAAGATCACAAAATAAGATTTGAAACCAATCTACAGAGCGTCCACCTGTTCTTTAAAAAATGGGTCAGCAGAACAGTGCGAGCCGAACTAAAGTAAATCCTTTATTAAAGCAGAAATATATAGGCTAATTGGCAACTTTCAAAGACTTGTGAAATGCTTTGCATTTTAATGAACACAGAGAATATTAATGTAATGCTAATTAGCGATGAAGAAACTTAAATCGTACTACAGGAGAATATTTTGTCCTACACGTCACAGCTGCAGATTTCAGTATTACAAGGTCGGCTGAAATTACAGTTGGCACATGGCCGCATAAAAAAGGACTGTAAATGACATGAGGACTTTCTCGATGGTTGTTTTGCCTGGCCTTGCTCTCCATCCCTGCTCACTTCCCTCAGGCCATGTTCTCTCCTCACTCCCCAGACCTGCCATCCTCAAACCATCTACTGGATACCCTCAGACTTTCTTACAGGTCCTGGTCACCTGACATCCACTCGCACCTGTTCCCACGTTCCTGAAGTTACCTGACTTTCCTCGCCGACTCTCTCATCTGTTTCTGTGTTCCCTCATACGGATATTAATAATTAACCAATACCGCCGAGCAAGGCGATACACTGCACTCGGCTTTACAGTGACATAAAATTTCGGCCAAAGAACAAAAAATAGTCGCACTGAATGAGGGTTGTCTATCGATCAAAAATAAATTCTACATTTGCATCTTCTGTCCCTCATCAGCCTTGCACTTTATAACCAGCCCTTTTTACAGTTAATCTCTATAAACCGATATTGCATATGTTTGCAGAATCAGAATTTTGGCAGGTGTGTCGTCGTAAAGCTGCTGGATTTTGGACACAATTATCCCCCCCGTCTTCTACCACCGAAACTCGTCTGCAGTCCATTTTGCAAGGCAAGTGTGGCTTGACGAGACTGACTGCTAGTGCTAGCTTTGAGGTGATATTTCAGGCTTGAAGTACTCCAATGGTGCGTAAATTCCTTACAAAGGAATCTGACAAAGCCACCCTAGAAAGAAAACCCTAGAAATGCGCAAAACCTAAATATCGCAATAAAAAACTGGTAATGGAAACACCTACATTTCAAAATAACTCAGATATCAAGAAAAGGTTTTTACGCTCTCATGAGGTGGTTTTTCAGACGTGTCAATATAGAAGTATATCGTAAAAGTGTAATGGAAACACTTTTTTCGCAAATGTACGTCACCGGACCTTCAAGTCCTCTGTGAATTCCTCGTTCACGATCCTCTCCCAGAAATCCTTTATCCGTGGTCGCTGCCACACATAAGGACTTCGCCTTTGAAAAACCACTCGCTCTCTTCGTCTTCGGTTGTAGACTACTGCAACAGCAGCAGTGGCAACCGAGATGATTGTTCCAGCTCGCAAGAGATTTGGAGTGTCCATCTTACTTCCGCAAACAAAGTTGAGTCTCATGGGACGAGATTTTACGAGAATTATGGCTCATACGCAAAACACCTTTTTAATGGAAACACCTGCAAGTCGCAATTGTAGTTTGTCGAAACTTTAGAAATATCGCATTTATTTTGCGGAAAATGTGATTAGTCAGTGTTAATTTTTTGTATCCTGGCTTCTTGAATGTGTTACCTAGATTTGTTTGCTTGTATGGACCACCTTCCTGGTTTTGACCCTCGCCTGCCTCATGATTCCTGTACCTGTCAGTAATAACTCCCTGAAACAGTCTTTGCACTTGTCTGCTTTTCTTGGGTCTTAACTCTGTTACCCCGCCCACACCAGCCGTGACAATGCAAGTCAAACCCAGTAATAATTTGAACTTCTGACAACATAATTTGTAAGAATATAATCAATGGAGGATTCTTGAATCAGTTAAATATAATACTTTTGGTTCTTGGGAGCAGGATAATGAACAAAACGGTGTGATGAGCTGTCAGTGTTTGGAGTTAACCACCAGTAAGATATTGTCAGAGATCATCAGAATATGTCACAGCCCACTTGCTCTTTAATTGCTCTTGGAGAAACCTCCGCTATGTAAGATGTATGAGACGACTTTTGAGGGGACGGCTCCTCTTCTCTGCTGTCATCACGCCCACGTGTATCCAGATCTGTCATTGTGGTCGAACTAACCGATCCGTCCTCTTCTTTTTTTTACAGATTACCGCTGCTTTAAAGCTCACTGATGATGAACACAGAGACGAGGAGCAGGAAGACGCACCACAAAGGTCACTGGATGGATTTTATTCGACAAGGTAATCATGTGAAATGTGCATTAGCCTCTGATGATACCTTTTGAAATGTCAGTTATATACAGTCTTCAAAGCCATTCAACATTGATTATTTGTGTTTGAAGTGACGCATTTTATTCCAGGAAATGTTCCCATGGTACAAACGCATACTTGAAGACAATCAAGGCCTCGAATTAAAATGTGTAATGATGACAGCTGGTTGTTTTTAGTTGGAACATAAATCCTCTTTCAAAGGTTTCACATTTTTGATACTAACTCATCATTTAACCTTATTTAGCCTTAATTGTAACTGTAAGGTGTAATTTCACAGCGAGGCAGTAAGACGTGTCACCCTTAATAACTTCATACAAATCATCTGTACCCCTCAATTAACTCCATCAAGCGATTGTGACGGTCTCACCCCTCCCACCACCAGAAGAAACTAGAGACAGACAAAGAGAGGTTATGAAATGATTTACTGTTCCTTTCATTACAAACACTCAGTATGTGGATATCTCATAACCTCAGTAATTTAGACTTAAACTACTTTTTAAAATTACTGTTATTGGTGCAATATTCTCTCTTGGTGTTACCGTCCCCACACTGTAGCTCAGCAGGAAACACTGGGCAGTAATGAAAGCAGAATAAAGCTTATCTAATTGTGGATTTTTGCCAGTATCTGAGTCATGACTCATTATGGCCGATACAGACATATGCACATATTTTTTGTCCACAACCTGCAATGAACATTGAGTCTCTCCTGTAGTGGAATTAACTTTATTATGCCCACTTTTATCATGATGGCCCACTGGCACATGCAGCAGTGCTTTTCAAAATGTACAATTTCACTGGGCAAAAAAAGAAAACTACTTTAATTTAGGTTATTTTTATTTCTTTACTTAACCAGGAAGTCCCGCTGAGACTGAAAATCTCTCTCCACTAGAGACCTGGCCGAGGGAGCAGCCACTCAAAACACATTTAAAATACAACATATAATACAAAAATCCACAATAAAACATCAGCAATTCAAATATTATGGCCTCTCAAGAAAAACAAGCACGTCTCTGTCACCACATTCTGTATTAGTGGGATTTTAGATTTGTCGCGATGTGCTTAGTTTTGTGATAAAACATACTGTGATATATTGCGATTCATTAACTTCTTTCAACTGTAATTATCCCAGAAAGAAAACTTTCTTTTATGTAATAAGATAAAGTTTTCATTCTGTTCATCTCACTGCTGAAGTTTTTTTTATTGCAGCAAAATGTGTCTACTGGACTGAAAAGGCACTTGATTTTATTTTTATTCTAGAAGGCTAACAGAAGTTAAATTTTTATCAGTACTATTAATGATTTATATCATAAAAATCGATACTTGATGTCCAAGTAGCGATATGATGTTGCCAGACAAAGAGATCAAGATGCTGTGCTGTATTGATTTTTTCCCCCACATCTACTATTGTCTAGTTTTGTCTATGATCTCAGGTGCATGACCTCATTGACCAGCTGCCTGTAGCCATCACATTGGTAGGCGATAGTACTACACGCAATTTCAAAATTTCAGCTGAATGTATAAAGCTTCTCTGTATAGCTGGTGTCTCGATTTATATGTTCTCTCCTTGCACTTATGAACATGGGTATAGAGCTGCTGCGGGAGCCACCTGAACAATGTTCCTCCAAGTGATTAAACTGCATATTCACGAAACGCTGGGCGATATGGCTGAAAGATAGTATTTGATGTTTATGGCTATACTGCAATTCACGATACACATCTCAGTACTTTGAAATCTCCTCTAAACTATGGTAGACTACTAAATTACAAAATAATTAATTGAACTACAGTTACAATAAAGTTAATAAAGTACTTTTTTTCAATAAATAACTGTTTTAATAAAGTTAAACAAAGTACCATTATAATTAAGTTAAAGAAAGCAATGTTATAGAAAACGAAATAAAGCACTGTTATAATCAATTAAATAAAGAACCGTTTTATTAAAGATAAAGAAAGTACTGTTAAAAAGAACTTAAATTAGATATTGTTTCATAAATTTAAAAGCAAGAGAGACAATAAAAAACAAATGGAATGGTCAAAGTTGTAATATTAGCATTAAAGGTGTGTTGACTGATTCACCTCAGTAATTATGTTTATTAGCAATTGCCTGTATATCAATTAAAAGAATAGTATTCATGAATAAAGTCAAGTAATATTAAATATATCTTACTATCGTTGAAAGATTACGTAAAAATCATGAGTAAGAATAGATTTTGGCAGAATTTGTACGACCATGTCTGTCAAAATGACATACAAATGATCCTGGTAATAACCACAACCAGGATAAATTTGACCCATTGAATTAAAGTTGCATAATTAAAACCCCAACTTATTGGCTTGTCATATCTGCAAATATGTTCATTTCCGGCCGATGCTGATATTTCATCTTAAAGCTTTTTCTGCCAATAAAGATAACGTGCCGATGTTATCGTGCTTCCTTCATATCTTGCGTTCTATAATAACAGGATGGGAGGTACAACAAAAAGACTGCTTATTAAACCACTGTGTTATTAATGCTCCATTAACTTCTGGTCACATTTAGTTGTCTAATATAAGAAGAGAAGAGATTGTGAGTATGGAAACATAGCTACTGCCTTACTGTATCCATGATTATTACCCAGTTTAACATCTTTTCAGTAGAATATTAACTGTAAATGAAAATGTGTTTTATCCCAAAAACTTTCTGCACCAGTAAGGTGGACCCACATGTATGTAGCCTGAGTCTGTGAGACATTTGCTGTTGCTCACTTATTTTATTATTATTAATATGTGGTTATTATAACTGTGCTTGCTGCTGTAAGTGTGTGGTAAAACTTAAAGGCAGCCTCAGATGAGCTCATCAACATTTTTAGCAGCTCCTCTCTCGTCTGGATTTTGGCAGCTGACTGGTTTGCAGAGATTTTAGCGAGTATATCAACTCGAAACTCTAACTAGGATTTTGAAAAGCGAGGAGGACGTTCCTAACTTCTCATCCCCAGTGGAAATTGCGCTCTCGTGTACATATGCTAATAGAACACAGACAATGAACAAATTTAGCTGCGAGTCAGGCCCCTCGGGTTTCAGCCCATGTAGACAAGCCCATGCATTTATTTCATGTGTGACCATTACCTTAAAGTTAGAGTTTTAAACTCAGAAGAGAAGCGCCGGTGCTCCCTAAATTAGGTCCCTGTGGCCATGTGTTTGGAATGAGCAAGGCAATGAGACCGGCCAACAGAGGGGGAAAAAATAACACATAACAGGACTCAGCATTTCCCACTCATATCTCAACATTTAATAAGAACCCTGTCTAACACCAGAGGCCATCCCATAACTGTGGGGTCATGTGCTTGACCATTTCTTTCTCCCCAGAAGCATGATCCTAATTACACTGGGTGGAAATCGCTGATTGAATAGTTCCTTAAAAAAAAAGTCACAGCAACCTGCAAAGTGTGCTCCAAATAAACTTCAAAGTAGGTCACCTGAGCAAGTTTGTCCCCTTAAGACTCCGGTAAAAAAAAATCAAATTGTACTTCTGAGGTTTTAACATTTTGGGTAACATATGATTTAAAATGCATCATTCAGTATTTCTGCAGCAAGGACGTAAACAAGCCACAAACGTTATTGTCATTTTGTGTAATTCTCAGAGCTGACCTTTTTCTTTTTACTTTTTTTCTTCTTTCTTTTGTTATTTTTCAAACTATAAAACTTTCCACAAATTTAAATGCAATTTTGTTGTTGCTTTAATGCCTCCCCGCTGACGACAACCACGGCCGAAGACATTCTGTTTCCGGGTTGTCCGTCCGTCTGTCCCATTCATTAGATTTGCCACAAACAGGGACTCAACAGTAAAGGGATTAAATGTTGGTGGTCAAAGGTCAAAGTCACTGTGACCTTGCATGCTTCTCGCTCTCGTGAGTGTGACATCACAAGAACACCTTGAGGGAGCTTCTTCAGATTTGGCACAAACTGATACGATTTTAATGAAGGTCAAGATCACTGTGACCTCTGACATTTTTATGGCTATAACTCAAGAGTTGCTAACTGTGACAAAATTTCACACAAATGTTTAGTAAGATGTGATAAAGTGATGACACTTTATATCCAAAAGGGCAAAGGTCAGCTTCACTGTGACATGTTTTTTCTGTAAAAACACTTTTCTTGCTGTAACTTAACATCGTACCTCAGGAACAGAAGGGGAGACATTCTGTCAGATACTGAATTGGTGACACTAGTCCTCCTTGAAACTGTGTTTATCGTAAAAGATCTTTTGTTCTGCTGGAGGGAAGATACTTTCCATTTTGAAAACATTAATAATTTATCTAATAAAAAA
This sequence comes from Epinephelus cyanopodus, assembly GCA_026686955.1. Classification (NCBI taxonomy): domain Eukaryota; kingdom Metazoa; phylum Chordata; class Actinopteri; order Perciformes; family Serranidae; genus Epinephelus; species Epinephelus cyanopodus. The sequence goes on from CM048934.1 coordinate 11,056,321, forward strand.
CAATACTTGATGTCCATGTCACAATACCAGCATATTCTGTATCGACTTTCTCCCCACACCCCTGGTGAATTGTATTTTTTCCACTTTGGTTTTCGGTGCTGAATATTGCAGATGTGTTTCAGACATTTTCTGGCCTGAGCTGCCTTTACAGTTCATTTCTTGCCAGCAGACGGTGTTTCTGTGTTTTTGCTCAGCAGTTGAGTGAATTTGGCTGAAAGTGGTGTTTGCATCATCTAATGACACCTGGATGTGTCCTTGTTATTGTAACAGTGCCGCTGCCTTCATATTATCATGTGCACCTGTGCTGCTAACAAATGGCAACAGGATGCTACCAGTGTTCCTGAAAACAAAAAAACAAAGACAGGGAAATATCTGGAGGGTCCTCAGAGGGGTCTCCTTAGTAAAACACACAGTATGATCAGTAGCTGATGTCCTCGGGTTTCCATTCACTCTGCTGCTTGATAAATGTCAACGGCTCTTCACTGGAAAGCGGCATTGTACCAGGTTAAATGGTCCTGCATCCATCTCTCTGTGTTGCCCCTCACAATGATGTATGTATTTCTTGTACTTGCACACTTGCATTCTCATCGTCACGTCCTCCCTTTCCTCTCTCTCTCTCTCGTGGACAAACTTTGTTCTCTCCCTGCTGCTGCGATCCCTCTTTGTCACCAGCCTACCCCCCCTTTCCTCTCGAGCTTTCTTTATCTCTGTTTCTTCTCATTGTTCTTTATCTTTTCATTGCTCTCCATCTGCCGCTGAGTCCATCTTTTTCTCATGCTGCTTGGTTCTTCCACTTAGCTGCGTTCATTTTATACCCATTTATTTTTCTCAGTGTTTTCCTCCAGTTCTGCTTCATATTGATGTTCCCTCTGACAACAGCAGTATTTAGAGCTATTAGATATTAGCTCAGTCAGCTCGGTTGCAGAGTAGCTTGTTTCGAGCTTGATTTACAAAACACACTAGTCACACTCTGGCATCTCGCTGTCATGCTGTATATCATACACATGGTAATGTCTTATCACAGCTAATTTTGCTGCAGTGTGCTTAAAACAGTCCCATGCTTTGCTTTTTGATACTAGCAGAGGTATAACTGATGAACGCAGAACGTAATCTGATGTATAACGTAAAACATACTGACTCTTCCTGCAAAAATCACAGCAAATATCAAGTTTAATCTTGCTTACATTTGTAACCAAACTCCTGCTGCGCTAAGGACGTTCCCTTCAATTAGCAAATGTTAGCATGCTAACACCCTTCATGAACATGTAAATGTAACACCTGGTGGACAACCTGTCAACACGCTGGTCCAAAGGCCAGTCTCACAGAGCTGCTGGCATATCTGTGGAGAACAAGAACTAAAATGAATACAGTGTGAGCAGGCGCTGCACAGTCCAGCTGAGGAAAATGGATATTGATGATCTGCTTCCGCTGAATGCCGCCTCATCTCTGTTTATAAATAATAACAGAACACTTCTTGAACCGCGGCACCAGCAACAGCTGTGGCCAGAGGCATTATGTTTTCAGGTTGTCCATCTGTTCCATTCTCGTGTTTGTGATACCTTGAAAACTAATTAGAATTTGGAGGTTCAAAGATCAAGGTCCCTGTGACCTTACATCCGTATTATTCTTGTGAAAGCGATGTCTCAAGAACCCCTTTGAGGGAAGTCCTTTAAATGTGGCACAAACATCCACATGGACTCAAGGATGAGCTGCTTTGACTGTGAAGGTCCAAGCTCAAGATCACTGTGACCTTGCATCTGTCTCATTCTTGTGAACGTGATACCTCAAGAACACTTTCAGCGAATTTCTTTTAATTTGGCACAAACATCCACCTGGACTCAACAATAACCTAATTAGATTTTGGAGGTCAAAGATTTTACTTCCATCATATTCTTGTCTAACTGGGATGAAAGGATTTACTGCTTTGACTGTAAAAAGTCCAAGCTCAACATCACTGTGACTTTGTGTGTGTCTCTTGTGAACGCGATGTCTCAAGAACACTTTCAGCGAATTTCTTTTAATTTGGCACAAACATCCACCTGGACTCAAAAATGAACTAATTAGATTTTGGAGGTCAAAGATCAAGGTAACTGCAATTTTTCATCTAATTCTTGTGAACGTGATATATGAAGAACTACTTCTTTAAATTTGGCACAAACGTCAACTTGGACTTAAGGATGAACTGCTTTGTTTTTTAAAGTTAAAGGTCAAGATCACTGTGGCCTTGCATCTGTCTCATTCTCGTGTATGCAATGTCACGAGCGCATCGAGGGTTTTACTTCAGATTAGATTCGATTTCAGAGGCTCAGAGATCAAGGTCACAGTGACCTTACATCTGTCCCATTTTTGTGAATGTGATACCTCAAGAACACCTTGGGAATTTCTTCACGTTTGGCACAAACATCTGAATCATACACATCTACAGACAATATCATGAGACATATTTCCAAAAACAAATCACTTTTCATGTCAGTCAGTCTTTCTGACTTTTCTTTCAGCAACATCATATACTTCATAGAAAAGTTGAAAATAATCTAATAACTGTTGTGAAGTTGTGATTCAGCGACGCACTTGGTGACCTTACTCTGAAAGGTGCTATATAAAATAACTTGACATCCTTACTAAAATGTACAAGTAAAACAGAATGAATTAAAAATATATAATTGCTACATTTAGCTGTTTTTTGGACTCAAGGATGAACTGCTTCAATTTTACCTCACAAGTCATGTTTTTGGCCATTTCTGTGTGTGTGAAACATTCACTTTTTCACAGACAAATAAGTTCCCTCTGACACTGTTTTGCAAGAGCACCGTTGCTGTGTTTATGGCTTATTGCTGCCCAAGATCATTGATTGGCTTTAAGAAATACAAACAACCCGGAGTTTTCTCCCCTTGGTGTTGAATTACGATGGGTTCAGCCCGACTGTTCTCCACTGCAGGTCCAACACTAAACCAAAATGTGGACATAAGTCTGGCTATGCGAGACTACAGCTACAGAAACAACCTGATTCTATCATGTTTGTAGGTGGCCCAGTTTAGCCTCTATCATTTGTCTTTGCCACTGGTTACTGTGAGAATTAGTGACACTGATGAGCCATAATCTGAAGCAGTGGACAGTTTCTACCGTCCTCCCACCTCCAAACACAGCCCGGTAACTAATCTCTGTGTTTCAACGTAGATGACAGAAGTTTTTCAAGGCCATGTCTCTTGAAGAGCACTTTTCAAAGATGTATGAGGGTGCTATAGATCATTTTGTGTCCTGTTCTGTGTAATCTGTCTTGACCTGTCTCGTACTGTTGGATGGCCACTGTCCCCTGCTGGACCTGGGTTTTGTGTGTTTTGTCATTTTCTCAGCCTTGTCCTTTTAGACGTGTTCTTCTGCAATTGCTTTAAGGATTCAAACTTAAGATTAGTAACATGGAATGAGTCTTGATTTTAACTGTAATGCAGGCCTTAATGTAAAGCGATTACCTGACTCACTCATTTGTGAACCAGTACCCTGCTTATTTTTGCACATTTTCTTTTGCCATCTTTAATTATGGTTCTGTCATCCATTGTTCTCTAACAATAAAAAAATAATAATAAAATAATAATAATAAAATAATAATAAAAAAAAAACAACTAGCCAGTGATGAACTTCGTGGCCAGTAATTTCTATAGTCGATTAAATGGATTAGTTGTTGCAGCTGTACTTGAGTGACATGTCTCAGTCAGAGCAGGGCTGTGTGTTGGAGTCCCTCGGAGAAGGCTGGAATATCGGCGAGCAGCTCTGCTTTTTTCCCAGAAATCTGCCAAACTGGCTGCAGAGGCGACTGCTAGTGTTGAATATTTAATGGACAGCATTTTCCTCCACACTTTCCATGGTTCAGCCATTATTGTATGTACTACAATATGCTGTTGAGGGGATTTTGCAAAGGAGGTGAGCGCGAGTGGCTGCTGAGAGTCAAGCAGATGCCGCCAGGGAGGATGTCGTGGTGGATGGACGGGCTGAAGAGGCAAACAGGGATTGCTGGTTATTGTGAAGCCATGTTCATACAGAGCACAAAGCACCAGTGTAAGACATGCCCTGTGTGAGGACAATAACGAGGAGGCAGCTTTTTATATTGCAAAGCAGCATTGATAAACAGAAAAAGAAAGATCCACTTGTGGGACATTGTCGTAGTCGTCAGATTTCAAATTTCTTTTGACAATCCAGTGGTCCAAGTTATGAAGATGTCGTCTTCATGATGTGATGGCGCTGCATTACTCTTCTTTTTATCAAATAAGTGACATGCATACACTCAGATGTCACATTTCAGTGCAGAGACGGAGGTAGAAAAGCAGAACAGGGTGAAATAGTGTGTGTTGAGTCATCTCATTCATCCATGGACGTCAGGTAGAAATGAAACTATCCACTCGACTGTGGAGTTTGAGATGTTTTGCTGCTCATTTAAATGGCTTCACCAGTTCGGCTGTAGTTTATTTCTAACATTTCTTTTGCTCTGATGATCATAAATCACAATTGTAGACATTTTCTGGCATCGATTGTAACGTCAAAGGCACCAAAGCCCACTCATTTGTCATCTAAAGGAAATAAATATTAACCAGGTTAGGCCGGTCGCACACACGTCGCGTGTATTGCAATTTAAAAAGACCAAACTGCTTCCATCCAGGGGTTTTTGTCTTTCATTGCCTCTGAATGCTTATTTTAGTATTTTTGTGTCTGCTGATGATCAGATCGGCCATGGAAGCACAGGAAGCAGCCGGATGTGGAAATCCTCAGCGGGTCGATACAAAAGCCCCTAAATTACCTCAATGGTTCTCACTTTTGAAATTGAATAGGCTTCCTGAATGATTTAAGGGCTGACTTTATGGGAATAATGGAGGGCGAGTGCGGTAACACAGTGCCAACAGGGTAACAAGCTGAAAACAATAAACACAGACGCGGGAAAACATAATAGCTGAGCCTATAAATGGATGCCCACGCATACGCCATGTGCAAGACACATAAGAGCTGAATGCATCCGTGTGTATGCAGTGAAGTGCTAAAGCTTATAAACAGTGTTGTGTATTTGTAAATTAAGGCTTATATTAGGACAGGCGAAGGCAGATCTGCTCTCTTTTTTGTTCTTGTGTCTTTCTTGTTACATTACCTGCTGGTTATACAAAGAAAGAAAAAGTCTGATCCTGCAAAATGATCATTTGTATCATAGAGTGTTAGATTGAATTCATGAAGAGGGTTTTGTTTTTCTTGCAGGCCTCCAAGGTGAATGAAGAAGAATCCAAAAAAAATGCTCAGTTCCTCCAAAACACACTAACGCACTAAAACGTCAGGATTTGTTTCCCAACCTTTTTCCGTAAGGGGCCCTTTTTTATGAGGTAAACCGACGACCCTTAACTAACTGACATATTTTATGAAGGCAAAAAGCCCAGAAAATAATCTAAACAATAAGATAATAATAAAAAAGAAATAAAGTAATTTGGAAAAATAAAAGACAACATGAAAACTAAAGGTGCTTTCAGACCTAGAGTTGTCTTGCTTCGGTCCGAATCAGGGTCTTATTTTGTTACAAAGTCATGTTCTCACGGCAGCATTTACAAACAGACCAGTCAAAGGTCTTGTGCGAGTATGCTGCTCTTGATTGGTCAGAATTTCCATGTGGGAAAAATCCAGGAAGTAAACAAAACATTGAAGAAGAGTACACTTGCAAGATAAATGTCTTCTAATGTCACAATGGAGGGACAACTACACAGGTTGATTTTAGCGCTGCTCATCGTGGACTATATTGCTGTCATTGTTCACTTGTTCAAACTAACTTGAGTTTGATTGGACCGAACTTACGAGGGCAGGTGTGAAAGCACTCTTGAGGTCACTGCACTGCACTTTTTTTTTGGATTCTTCGTTCACTTCGGAGGTATGCAAGAAAAACAAAATTTTCTTCACAAGTTCAAGGTACCAAGTGATGAGTAATTCATACACAGATGGTCATTTTGGGTGAAGTGTTTCTTTAAGGCTCATACTGTAGCATGTTATCACCCTTGTGGAATGCAGCGCACACACTTGAGGGAGCATTATAAGGCAGCACTGCTCTCTTTGTTCTTGTGTCTTCCCTGCTACGTTAACCTGCTGTTAATACAAAGAAAGTCTGATCTTAGACCTCCTCTTCCCGCCATTCACCTTTCTATAATTCACACTCTTTTGAGCTTAAATTTTAAAATAAGCCCTTAACTCAGAAAAAGGTAATTTGACATTTACAATGGTTTTCATTAACGGCTGTCTTTTTCAAAAGACCATTCTTCATCTCATTCCTCATCATTCATTCACACCGTCTTCACTCTTAAACCACCAAACTGGTAGTGAAGCTTTCTCCTTTTCTTCCTTTACACATTGCCTTTACTTTTCAGAAACACCGCCGCTCAACCACATCACCCCCTAATTTTGTCTCCTTGCACTTTTCCTTTTTGTCTCCGAAAACCAACCTTCGCTTTGTGATTTTTTTTTTTTGTCCCTCTCTCATTCTCCGTCTCCACTGAAGGGAACATGAATGGCCCATGGAGCAGCAGTATTTTTTGACATGATAAGGCTGATATTTTACCTTGAACGAGGCCGATGCTGCATTATACGTGCATTGATCTACAGTTGCTGTGCAAGTCAAGACACTGACACCAAAACTGTAGAACGTGCATTACTGCTGTTTCAGTGAAGATTAACATTCACTACACATACCATTTCCTGGCTGCTTTTATCACCTCTTGGCGCCGTGTGTGCGTACAGTTTTATCACGCATGGCCACGGAGGGAATCAAACCACTAACCCTGCTAGTGTTACTGTCACGCTTTACCCACTGAGCCATACAGAAAGCTTTCTACTCGCATGGGATTATTCAAAAATATTCTGCAGCACAGGGCCCAATGCTAACACGAATTCCTCGACCGCCTCACTAGTTCATGAGTTCATGAAAAGTAGAACACTTTCCCCCATTTTCCACACAGCCTTCAAGTGCGGTGCGGTCTTTTGGTGCGAGCGGGACCCAATCACAGCGCAGTCAAAGGAAATGCTAAACAAGATGATTGGTCGGGAGCGGGCTGTTTTCAGCAGGACATTTTTCACTTCACAGGCGACAGTGAGAAGTTCTGATTCTGTGAGAGCGGTGATAATTTTCAGGTGTGCACCGTGAAAAATACAGGTGTGTACTTACACACACACACACACACACACAAAAAGAAGTATGTTGAACGGAAAAATGTAACTCTGAATAGTAAACACAGACCTTGTAAAAGCTGGAGTACAAGTTGAAGGGTGCTGCCTGTGTAGAACTGGAGTTATGTGTGATCATCATTATTTAAGCTCACAGCCAAGTGATTTTGCCTTTAAAGGGGTGCTCATCAATTTTACACATGAAGTTCTCTTTACTCGGCACAAGAAGTGCTACACAGTTTTATAAAGAAGCCTGTGTTACAAAGTGTAAATGTGAAGTTTAAAGGCCCTGGAAAATAATTTTGTCAATCACTTTCTAACTACGAATAACTGCATCCTACATGACCGCACTGTTTTCTGCCGAAGTTACAACAGTTTGGTTATTTCACATTAGGTCAGGTTTTCACTACACAGTCACACTGACCGGCCACTTTATTAGGTACACCTAGCTAGTGCCAGGTTGGACCCCTATTGCCTTCAGTTACTTAATTCTTGGTGTCATAGATTCAACAAGAACAACAGCAGACTCATCAGACCAGGCAACGTTTTTCCAATCTTCTATTGTTCAGTTTTGGTGAGCCTGTGTGAACTGTAGCCTCAGTTTCCTGTTGTTAGCTGGCTGGACGTGTTGTTGGTTCAGATGGTCTTCTGCAGTGGTTATTTGAGTCACTGTTGCCTTTCTATCATCTTGAACCAGTCTGGCCATTCTCCTCTGACCTCTGGCATCAACAAGGCATTTGAGATTTTTGTATTTGTGTTGTATTTCTTTTTCCTCTGTGTTCCTCTACCTGTTTGAAGAGGAATACGCTCTTGACAGCTGGCGGGTTTCCTGGATACTGTCAGTCAGATCTGATCAAGTCGGAGTTTTTGAGTGTTGCTCGTGACGAGTTATGGTGTTATGTTTTTGGGTTGTCCTTGCGTCTGTACGTCCGTCCCATTCTCATGAACCGATGTCTTAGGAATGCTTTGATGGGATTTCTTGGAATTTGGCACAAATGTCCACTTTGACGCTTGGATGCTTAACTATGATGTGATTAGATTTTAGTGATGAAAAGTCAAGGTCACTGAGACGATTTATCACCTCAAGTGTTCGTCTATTAAATGCACCAAACGTCTGGTGGCATTGTGCTCAACTGAATGCTTTCATTCACACAGTGGGTGTTGAATGAAGTAGAAAAATGGCATCAAATGAAAAAATCTATTTGTATCATGCTCACTGCAACCTTATACTGTATGTGTCCTATTCTTGAGACCATGATATTTCATTACATTTTGCACAAACATCCATTTGGACTCAAGGATTAACTGATAGAATTTGGTGGTCAGAGTCAATCAGAAATGTCATGAAAGACACTACTGAGTCGCATTTTGGGAATCCAGGCTTTTTTTTGTGAATTCCCCAACTTTATTGACACACAGGGCTGAATTGCTGAGGTTCCCCTTTAACTTTGCTTGATGAGACACTAAATGTCCAAGTGATATGCCCTGCATTTTCTCCACCACCAAAAGGATTCTATTAATATACCATTTGTGAGCTATTCAAATGTAAATGTGTCTTAGATATTCAGTTGGAGCTCGTTTGTTTGCTGCCACGGTCAGCTAATCACCAGGATGATTTGATTTGAGCCAAATGTCCATGTTCACTTGATTTGACGGTGTTGTCTTAATCAGGAAGACTCGAGCAGCCACTCTGTCTTACACTGCAGCTAGCAAATAGCATAAACACTGATTATCGAGACTATTTATAGTGTGTACTGTTGTTCTGTCGTCGGAAAGCAAAATATTCGAGAAAATATTTGCACCAAAAGGATTGTTCGCAGTTTATGTCCAACTGTATGAAAGCCCAACTTTAAAGGTGAACACACATTCGCATTTTGACTTCTCGACACTTGATAATGTGGATGAAATGACATTTTAACGATCCCCCATGGGGAGAATCTGGGACAGTTTCCAAGCTGCATGCATGCTTCATAAATCCAACACTGTTTTTAGTACTCAAAAATAAATACAGCACAAAACGTTAACCTCTTTCTGTCCATCGCTCCTTTCTTTCCTCTCTCATTCACATTCTCTCTCGGATACAGTCACACACACACACACACACACACACACATAGTGGTGGTGTGGATATGGTAGTCAGACATGCCAGCAGCAGGTTCAGTGTGTTATCTGAGTCTGAAAACCTGCAAAGGCAAGTCTGCCATCTACTGAGAAGAGAGAGGAGAGGTTCAGCTTCTCCTGAGAGGCTCCCAGGCACTGATGCAGATACTCATCTTAATGTTGGTGTGATTTAAAGCCATTATCTGCTGAATCTCTAAGGTTAACCAAACAGTTGGCTTTTTTTTTTTTTTTTCGCCACGCAAAGCTCAATATTTTGACATCTATATAGATAGTGTTGCAGCACATTTGTCTTGTGAATGAGTCGGCATGAAAATCAAGGCTCTTTTGACAATAAGTAACAATGCTTTTTATCCTGCTTCTTCAAAACTAAAAAGATGAGATACAGAAAATGTTCACAGAGCAATGGATTCAAGTGATTGTGTGCAGGATTTCATACCACTGAGCTAAAGAGCATCTCCTAGACTCTCAGCAGGGTCTGAAATTAGCACCTGCCAAATGCGGGTGAATTTTTGGCAGGCGGATGTGAAATCTTCAGTCTATCAAAGACGCATCATAACTGCTAAAAAAGACAACGCTATTGGCTGTGTTCTTTTGACAGATTCGAACCAATAACCATAAAAAACAAAGATGGGCGCACACATACTGCACACGCCCACTCGTTGCTCTGTCAACTTTATCACCTCAGGCATCAGTTTCATCTGAGGGAATAGCTCAGGGCGTCGCTATGCTTTATTTCTTTCAGCTGTGGAATTAGGAGCTGGCAAGGTTTTGGTCACCGTGGACTGAAGTCTGTTCACGCTTTTGGTGATCCAAGTTATAATTTACCTTTTGGAGGCTTTTTTTTTTGCCTCATTATGTTTTTGGGTTTGCCGTCCATCTAAATTTGGCACAAACGTCCACTTATTAAAGTCAAGGATGAACTGATTCGATCTTGGTAGTCAAAGTTCGACGTCACTGGAACGTTATTCTTATTATGCAATATCACAAGAAGACCTTTAGGGAGTTTCCTCAGATGTGGCACAAACGTCCACTTGTCAGTTCAGTTCAATTCTGTTTTCATTCTCTATATACAGCAGCAGCATACAGTGAACAAAATGTCGCTGAGGAATAAATGCTGCATAGTAATAAACTGTTAAAACAGCAAAATGATGACCTGGCTTACAATTAAATTAGTTTCAGTGTATAAAACCACTTGGACACAAGGGAACAGGTCAGATTTTGGTGGTTGAAAGTCTCTCTGACCTCTTGTCTCATTCACTCAGTGTGTTTTTTTTAGAGGCGGGGCCATTTTTGTACAGCTGCAATACACCTGGGACGCAGTTTAAGTGCTCACACAAGTGCCTGTGGAGAGTTCACAACTGCAAGTAAACCGAGAATTGATTACAGGTAGGCTAATAATCAGTGCAGGTACAGGGGGTATACCCACCTCTTCTTTTTTACTTTACCTATAGGATGCACTGAATATTATTTGACCAATATAGACCTATGTGTAGTAGGTACCTAAAATTGCTCCGTATTTTCTAGTTAAACACACGTTTTTTATTAACTTCAGCGTTCTATACAAGCAACAGAGTTTTTAAGTAGCTCACATAGCACTTTGGTTATTTTCATTATATGATCATTATAAGACAAGTACAGTGAAGTGTTCAAGTGCAGTGCCTAATAAGATGTACCTAAGATTCAAACTTACAAGGAAAATAATAATAATAATAAATAAATAAACTTAAAAAGATAAACGTGGGACAGGAATAGACGGCAGTATGGATTTTAGAGTTTCCTCTCTGCATGAACAATCTCTTTACAGGGCTCCACCTCTTTATCCATTTGGTCAGCCTCAGTGCACATGTGATTTGTTCCATTTCGTACAGTTCCCATATTTTTGAATCCAGATGTTATATGTTCAGGATTCAGTAAGACTCATTTTTATGTTCATAAAATAGTGATTTCAGTGCCACCTCAAAATGACCACCGGACCCATCTTGACCACACTATTGAAAATTGTGCCACTGCCTCCTTTCACTCTTTATATGAAATTAAATAATCTAAATGTTATTCCTTCATTCAGCGCAGATGCTTCAGGATTGGCAGATAAAATTTCTAAGTGGCAGGCAAACAAATGAAAACTTTCCTGCGTTAGTTGCAGGTAGTGAAAACTAATTAATTTCAGATTTCAGCATCTGTATGCCGTGACAATTGCAAAACACTCCGTCTCTTTCTTTTATTTTATGTCCACTTTTAATTGAATGTAATTTTGAGAAATTCTGTTAAAACATAGATTGCAATGGGCTTAGTACGCAGGATTGTTGGGTACTGTCTCTAAACATGCTTGCCAGCGAAAGTGAAAGTAAAAGCCAACCTCAGATCTCTCAGATTGCATTTCTATCTCCTGGATGCCTGCTGCTTACAGTCCGGCATCTGGTCGCTACTATTTTATTTTATTTCACCAAGCCCTGACTTCATCTGTGGCTGTAGGGGCACACGCCCAAAACCAGTGGTGATCTGGAGGAATTACTTCTGTATGAGTGAGTTTTTTTTTTTTTAGTAAACCCTGCATATATTTCTCTGACGATGACTTGGTGTGCTAACATTAGCTAAAGAGCCACATCGCCATCCCTGGAGCCACACTGCTAACACGACTAAACTGCAAACACTGATTAGTGTTGAGGAGTGTTACATTTTAATTACACTGACTCCATTTTCACTCTGATACATTGTTAAAATACAAACACTTAAAAAAGAGTTCAATTAACAGGTTTGGGCCCCAATAAACACCTTTAAAGTGTTGTTTCAGGTGTTAATTGATATGCGGTAATTTTGCTGTGTCCTCATCCAGTACGTCATGTTTCATTATCTCCCATATATTATTTTAGATTATAATGTTATTTATAGGTTAATGCGCACTGGTTTTACTGGTCCACTTAAAAACAAGCAGTGGCCCCATGAACTAAAATGAGTTTGAAATCACTGCCTTAGAAGTTTAAAAAATATTTTCAGTTCTGGAGTATTTTTGGAGGGATGGAGGCGGACTAGAAAGAGATTCAGTGGGAATATTATTCCGCTACTATTTATGTTGCTTCACATCTTAGCAGCAATTTAGCCGCCTTCATGCAGAGTAGCTCAGCGCTGACAAATAGGCAGGACAGAATATGAAGAATCAGCTTTAATAATTCCACGTTGGTGTCCTTTTTTGAATTTCCAGGCCCAAAGCTGTTCATTCCACTTGTGATTGATTATGTTAAGAAAAAGTAAATCCCATTTCAATTACTAATTTGACCCACAGCAGCTTCCAGCGCACTTAAATATGTATGAATATCATACACACAGTCACTAATCACAGCGAGCCTGCGAGTGAAACTGTGGATTAAGGAAGAATGTACATATATATTGTGTAACTCCCACGCCGTCTTTTTAATCCTTACATATCGCCGTTCATGACAGATGAGATGGAATCGAAGATCAACTTTCTCCTTTCTTTTCTTTCTTTCTTTCCCTTCAAGTGCATTATTCATCAAAAACCGATCCAGAGTCAATCTCTATCATGTCCGCGCGTCGCACATACCTGTATGTATCTCGCCGTTTGTGAACTTATCTTTCCTCGCAGCCAAAGCTGAAGATATACAGTAGAAACTTCATCTTTTCTGTTTCATCCTGCGCAGGGGTTCCTGCACTGTGTCACCACCGAGCTCAAAGGGGAATCTGTGACTTGATAAGTCCGGGTAACATCAAGGAGAAGCGATGTTTTATTCATCGGCACAAAGCTCCTGAATTCACTCAAATCAAATTCGCCCGCCTTTGTTTGAGAGATCAGGCTTGAGGTTTGACACATATAGAAATGATTGGATTTCTTAAGACTTATAAAAAAAAACAAGAGGCGGAGGGAGAAAGTTATGAGTGTAGGAGAGGACAGCGTGATGTGTTTTTGGAGAGTTTAATGAGACGAGGAGAGTGAGAATTAGCGTAATAGCTGGACATGTTTATTTTCTCCCTCACAAATTTATGTTTTCCATCAAATCTTGCAGGGCTCCTTTTATTCTTCTCAGTTTTTCACTCTTTCACACAATCCGCCGCAGCATTGTCTCCCCATAAGTCAGCCGCTCTCACATTCGGGTGACCTTGGCACCCTGCTGATTCACTTGTTTTGTTGCTGTTCTTTCATCCTGTGTGTTTCTCTCTCCTCTCAGATTCCTCCATCCTTCCTCTCTCCCACTCTGATCCCCTGCTGTCAAAGAAATTCAAATACTTCTTGAGCGGCGTGCACCGAGGTCAGATGTGATTTGCAGAAATTTTGGATTTGTTTTACTCTCAGATTGTACAATGCAATAATTGCCAGGAAGGTCTCATCACTCGATAAGTGCTCAATAAACCCCGAGCCGAGCCCTGCAGGAATTTAAAATGATTAGGAGTGAATTTTTATTAAGCACGTTTTAGTTTTTTTTTTTATCTCATCTGCTCAAATTTTCTTTCCTTTTTTTTGTACTTTCTTTTGTTCTTGTTTTATCTTCTGTCTTGTTTCACTGTGTTTCATCAACTAAAGTAAATTAAACTAAACCCCTAGACTCACTTCGCATATCACAGCAGCGACTTGGAGTGTCAGCCGGGCTCATAATGCGATCCAGGTCACTGCAGCAATGTCACAGAGTTACAGTGCTGTCGAGTGCTGAAACTCTCACTCAAGGTTGGAGCCGTACGCCTCCTGTGCCAACCAGTTATTGTAGTAATGTGCCTGATACTGCAGCCACAGTACTGTCAGTACACACATAGGCTTCCTTTTGATATGTGGAATAGAATGATTTCACTTTTCAATAAGAGCTGGAGAGAAACTGCAGCTTAAACTTACACCAATCATTTGGGAAAGCAGGTCTCAAAGAATGAATCAGACTCTTGAATAACATCTCAACAGCAGAACTGAATTCCCTTTAAAAGTATATGAAAATGTACAGTCTATATTTTTGTTTAATATGCTAAACTTGGTGGTGATTACCTGTATTTTCAACAAGTTTAGCATTCACAACTTCTTCCTATGGAGTGAGAAAATTCCTCTTCTTATTGCAGGCTTCCTCATTTTAGACATTTTCTAAAAATGATTGTCAGTATCTTGAGAGAAGTCGAAGGCTGAGGCAGACTGCTGCAAGACACTGTCTCCTGTTTCCTGACAATAATGAACATTTCTTTGGGAGGGGGTAAGATCTTACGACTAAAAAAATTAGTTAGGATGTAGATATTTTTGCACCCTCATTGTTCTGAAGAAGCAGAAGATAAACTTTATTAATCCTCGAGAGGAAATTCATTTTTTTCTGTTGTCATACACACATGCACAAACAGGACCTGATGTAACGACTATGTACGATATATCAATATATTCTGAAGCAAAATATAGATTTAGATGATACAGTTTACAGTAATTTTTTTTCCATATCGCGATCTGAATGTAGGCTATACAACAAAACACATGGTTGGACTAGCATAAACTCATCAGCAACTCAGTTGAGCACAGCGTCAAAATATTTAAACAAATCGACTTATCCGAACAAAATCGATCAGAACTAGAAGACGTCATAGGCGCCTCTTGTTTTCAGCATTTCTTCTCCGTTGACTCATCAGACGGAGAAGAATAAACATAGCACACGCCACAACACAAGCGCTGGAGCCAATATTTTCAAACCTGAATGACTAACGGTATCTTGCGTTGCTACTACGTGTGGCGTATTCCTGCACGTCGGTCACGCCAATTTCCATTAAGTGTTGTCTCATTTCTTAGGGAAAGATCTCTACAATAATATTACTCACTTCCTTCATCAAGGGTTATCTCGCAAACGAGGACACTCAATACCAAGTAGGATTTCAGGATCGCACTCATAATTTCGGGTAGATAAGCTATGAGGTTGCGTCGCAATCTGTGGCTGCGCTTTTAAAGGCCGGCATAAGATACAAGACAAGAGTAGCACCCAGCGCCAACCTTGTGTTTTCCAGGCGGTTTAAGAAGTGGTATGTACAAATATGTTGTACGGCTCCAGACAGAAACTGGCTTTTTTGATAGTAAAGGTTGCTAACCCGTCTCTCAGCTGTAACTACACACACCTGCGTAAGCTGGTTGTAAGAACGAAGGCCGCTTTTCCTCTTTTAAAAAATCGTTTTTACAAATACCGTCATATACTGTATACCCAGTGAAATGTAGGGAAAGTATAGATAATGGCCAAATCTTGGTGTGTACAATGAAATGAGAAGCTATCATCAGCAGTTGAATCTGTTTAATTATAAACTTGGTGATAGATTCTCATGTACTTCACCTGGTAATGATTTTTAACATTTTGTACAACAAATGGTGGATACTGTAGTTTATACACCTTAAACATGAATATTCAGTAACTGCAGACAGAAACAGACATAATGATTCTGTAGTGTTTTTGTCCTCCGATCAAACATCATTATGTAAAATACAACTCCAGGCCTCTCATTAGCCTAGCATTAAGTATCAGGAACAATAATGCAGATGGTCTAAAATATGTAATGTACCCTGCCATCAACCTCACTGTAAATAACCAAATGTGAGCAAACTGGTAAAGAGGAATCAAACTCCTTTGAGGCGGCTGACTGGTCTCTCAACGCTTCACCCGCCGGCATTTTTTCCGCCTCTAAGTGGAGGTGTCCTTGTTAATGGACTAGGTGCCGCAGTCAGTCAGTCAGTGGCGTGTCACATCTGTTAGACCTCAGCGTGGCTCAGCGCTAACTGTGTTTGGACTTCATCACGTCTTCTGACACAGTGTTGACACTGCCTCAGAGAACAAGCTGCCACCCATTAGAATACGCACGCTCCCTTCCTGGAAGATGGTTTGTGATATTTGGTTGATGCTCACTTGATGTCACTCAGAGAGCTCGGCTGCAACTATCAAGAATAATTTTAGGTGACAGGCAAAAATACTACAATTAGGAGCCGGTAGAGACACTATTGCTGGGCCGGCTGGAGGTACACAGGACAGAGTTTGTGGGCAGAGGAACAAAATAGTCATGAGAAACATTTAAAAATGTAGGAAGCATCCTCATAATGGCCTTTAAAGTTGTTTCTTAATGCAGGGGGTCGGATTAGGAAAAGATCGTGGTTGATGTAAGTCACGTCACTCATGACTCACACGACAAATGTTGACTTGTGACAAAGTAACTCAACATTGACTTTTAGTTTTACTTAAAACATGACTACTGGTCTCCTGGGTTAAAGTCCTGTGCTTGTAGGACCCATCTGCCTTCTCCTACCTGCCCTAAGCGGACTTTTGCACTGTTTCTACGTCCGCTGCTCTGAACCAGGGTTGGAAATTAACTTTGTGGCCCACTTTCCACTTGGCTGGTGGATTCCTACCGTTCTACCAGCCACTTCATAGATTACCATTGTGTTTTTGGCTAGTGAGGTCAACAAATCTAGCAGCCACTTGCATATTTAAATGGCATTTGGCTGGTGGCTGGTGCTTACTTCCAACCCTGCGTGTCGGATAAGGTCGTAGATGGCTTTACATTGGAGTTGCTTGATGGCCCGATGCGTCTCATAGAGATGCTAAAGGATGTGCTTGTATCTGATGCTTATGGCCACCGACCGAGCAGTTTTTTTTGATGCCCTGGGAGTTAGACCAGTCTGTATTTTTTTTGCCACTTTATTGGACGATTAAGTCGCATATACATCATGAGTAATACACTAAGTCTGTCTCCATTGTACTTACTCAAATTTTGATTTTATCGATACACCAACTTTTCCACCTCAGCCTAGCGTATAAACCAGTTGGCAAAATTTAGGGTTTTTCTTTTACGCAAATGGGTGACGTGTTTAAAAAGTAAATAAAAACCTTTTTTCTAAATGAAAATGATTTTGTAAAAGGAAGGACATTTTCTCTTTACTGTATATCAAGAAACTGAGCTTCTGTTTTGTAGGGCTGCCCCCTAATAGCGGACCAAACTTTCATCAACCAGAAAGGTTATTAGGTGGCAAGATTTCATTGGTCGCTTAAAATGTGAAACTATTAGGAGCTGCGCCTTGTCAAAATAAATGAATTTAATTTGAAAGGACAGACGCAGGAAGTGTCAGCACTCAGGTACCTGCGGTTATTCCACAGGCTAGTTAATAACATGTCGGGCAGGAAATCCAAAGTGTGGGATCATTTTGAGAAGGTGAAGGACGAACCCAAGGTGATACGTAAACTCATCTTCATTGGTCGACTACAAACATGACGCATCATGTGAAACATGGAAGTAGCTACATGCCCATTAGCCCACAGCGTCATTAACAGGCGGCTCGCTCAGTGTGTGACGTGCACTTGTAGATAAAATATAGGCCTATATTAATGAAGGGTCATTATGTCACAGGTCCCACTAGGTGTATATAATCAAATGAATAATGTCCTTCAAGCAGTTTCAGTTTCAGGGTCCTGGTATTGCCATAATCCAAATATTTACACTTTGCTTTCAACTTAAACATGAAAATCACCATTGTTAACAGTTGCAAGATTTTATCCAGCTTCAGTAATATGTTGTCGAGTTTCATCTCTCGCTCTGATCTTCAAATATTTCATCTCACTGCTGGCACACCAGGCGATTCACCACTCTCAATTAATTAAACATGGAATTCCCCAGCGGCCATGCAGTAAGATGCTTGGTTATATTTTGCAGTCATGTTTAGCTCGACAGGCTGAGCGCGGGGTCAGGAATTTAATACGCATTAAATATGAACACACTCACGATCCCGAAAGGTGCTTTGAATAAAACCGTCCCACCTTTGTCCTTACAAGTGCTTCAGGAACTTGAGCGCTGCATTAATCGGACTGCTTCAGAGTTTAAACTGTGAGTCAGGTGTTAGTGTTGCGGGGTTATCGTGCATGATGAAGTCACGCTGCTTGTTTGTGTCAGCTGAAAGGGAACGGAGCACTAATGTTCTGTTGATGTGATTCCTGTGATCGCCTAACGCAGATGTGATTAAGCTCTGTTCAGTCGCAGCAAATCAATCAGAGCTGTGTCATTCAAGTTGAAAGATACGTCGACGAAACATTGTTATGATTTGTTCATTTTATTAATGAGGCCTTTGATCTGTTCCAGCTGCTTTAGGGCAGACAAATTAAACTCGTAATTGCTTAATAAAAAGACGTGTGCGGCGCTTAAGTGTGGTGATATTATTTTTAGAAGCAGTTTCTAATCAAGTCTACCTTTGCTTAAAAAAAAAAAAAATAAGGATGAATTTCAAGATGAGTTCCCACTTCTGTGTGTGCAGGCAGGACGAAATTAACCATGTGTTACATATCCACTTGTGTGTGCTAATCTAATTCGATAGACTTGTTCGGCATCTTAAAATATTGATGAGTATATTTTTTTGTACTTTTAGGGAGCAGGCACTTTGTCTGAATTTGTCCTGGTTGTTTTGTTTTGTTTTTTTTTTGGTTGTTTTTGTTTGATGACCTTTTCACAGATGAATTTCTCTCAGCTTTATTCTCCCAAACACAAGTAGTAATGGTGCTCAATTTCTGTGTGTAGTGTAGTCACAATCTGTTCCCAGTAAGCATCATTACGGTGAATTGTGGGTCAATAGAGGTCCAGACTCGAACATTTAAGTCAAGACTGGGCTGAACTTGGATACTTTCTCTTTAGATCTCTGGGTTAAGTAACTGTTATTTCCACAGCTTTAAAATGATTTCGACCAGTGATGGAAAGTAACTCAGTGCATTAGAAAAAGCACACAATGGGAAAAAAGAGATGACATTTGGCGTTTTTTGGCAAAAACGCCAGGTGGCTAGAGCGAAGAAACGTGAGGCACATCGTAACCCAGTGAAACGCAAGCAAAAAGCTTCATTCTCATTAAAAACAATTACAAAAAAACTACATCCAGCTGCTAAAACACTTGCTGTGTGATCTCATTCATGCACTATACTGAAGAACAGTTTGAGGCGCTTATGCTTCACTTGACTATTTGCTTTTTCTGCTGCTTTATACTTTTACTTCATTGCATTTATTGTGTAAATTTAATTTTTTCTTTTTTTTTTAAATGAATAAAGTATAGTTTTATTTAATTAATTTGAAAGTTAATCATAAGTTAAACTAAATCAATTGAATTAATGTATTTTTAAAAAAAGTTAAATAAAATAAACTGAAATAAATGAAGTTATTTGATAAATGAAATATATTACATTATTTAAAGTGATTAGTTTAAAAGAACAGTGTTGTAGGATTTAAGAGCATTGCTTGGCAGAATTGGTATAAAATACTCACTTTCACTGTCTATAAACACTTGTTCTATTGGTTGCAGTCTGCAGACTCACCACTAGATGCCACTAAATCCAACAGAGTAGACCTTCAGTTTTTTAATTAATTTAACTCAATTTTCAAATTAATTTAACTCAATTATTTTATTAAACAAAATTTAAACTATTGGCATTGCTAAAATGTCACCTCAAAGACCCTTTTGTATGTCAAAATTGCAACAAAAAAATGTTAATAAATAAATTAATGATCATGATAAAGTAAATAAATTAATAAATTAGTGATTCACAGTAATATTGGCACATTGTAGGTATGGGCTGATCTTGGCTTTAAAATGAAATTGGAATCTGCCTTCACAGTAAGAGTATGCACGAATATGATGTTAATTCCACCACAGAAGAAACTTGATGATCACTTAAATTAGGCAGGTGAAAAGTGTACGGTATATATCTCACATATACATATTGGTATATCGGATATCTGCAAAAATCCAATAACCCCTTAAATAACGAAATTGATTTAAATTGATGAAATGAAATTGAATTAACTCAAATAAAAGTGAATTAATTATTCAAATTGAATTAGAATAAAATGAAATATAAACATTTGTAATATACAGCTTAGTGACAGTGTTTTTCTGTGGTTAAACCTCTTAAGTCGAGCCTTAAAGATGAGCTCTGATGCCTCTCTTTGTTCAGACCCAAACTCCCTCTCAGGTAAAGCCTCCACTCTGTAAACCTCTATTCTGGCTCAGCTCTTGCAGACGCAGGGACACCACAGTCCCGACTGAAATGGCTTCATTATACTGTACCACAAACTGGCTGCGGGTCTCCCTGGCAGAGTTCTGGAGCAGAAACATTCATTTGCGCTGAGCACGTCTGGTGCCAAAGCTGACTCTGTCTGTCCCAGTCTGGGTAAACATGGCAGCTATCAACATGGACTAGCCGGGGCTGCTGAGGGACCCAACTCCCTGCTGCTGTTTATTGTAATGGTCGTGAATGTGCACATCTGCTTTGGCGTTTCCAGGACTCACAGCTCTGTTCTTTTTTCCTTCAGTCGTTGGCTGTGATTTTGTTTCTGAAATGGTCTTTCCCTCTTTCATTAGTGCTGCCCTTTTATACATAATTCCTGTGCTGCTCCCCTTTTCAAACACACCCCACCTTTTCATTTTTTCCCCCATGAAAAAGGTAGACGGCGAGCCCCAGTAGGTCACAGTGCATTAACCACACTAATAAACCCATTACATTGCAATGGAGTGGGATCCAAACGAGAGGAGGCGGGTGCTGAGTGATGGGGATGAAGGAAGGAGAGTGGCAGATTTTGGCAGACTGAGGAGGGAGCGATGAAGCACAGTGGCAGGTTGGGTAAAAGCCTCACTGATGCACACTCACTTTATGTATAAATATATATATATATATATATGTGCCTTTAAGCCTCCTCTGTCTATTCATTACCTTTTCCTACCAGCATTCATTAAGTAGAGGATCTGCCATCTTCTGCCAGAGCATTGCATCACTCCCTGCTCCTACACGACTCCTCTCGCCGAGCACTAGCTGCATTGTGGGGCCAATTACAACACTGCGGCGCGGTTCAGGGGCCATAAATATCCACAGCATGTCCCCAACCTGCAGTGCTCCTGTGAGGAAAGAGGCGAGGCAGAGAGGAGGAAGGCAGGAGGAGAATGTGGGACAAAAGAGCAGCTGAATGCAGATTTAAATGTGCTGCTCCAGAATCAAATCGCAGTGTTTGTTTGAATAGTTGTGGGACTGTGGCACTGCAGTGTCACAGCAATTCATAATTCACAAACAGTTCTGTAACACTGGTGAAGGAACGAGCGAGGAATTCGTACTGAGGCGTGATCCACTTAAAATAAATGGAGACAAAAATAGTAACTAATATGTACATTATAAGCAACAGTTAAACGGTTAATGGAAATTTTAATTTTCAGTCTATTTACATGCACAAAATATTCAGTTTTTTCCCCAAAGACAATATTCCTACTAAGCTGTTTACATGGCGAATTAATATTAATTTTATATTTTACTTCTTTGCATCAAAATTTGATTTTTTTCAGTTTCCTACGAATACGAATACAGCCTCCCTCTTTCAGTCCCTCAACCACCTTCTCGAAAAAGTCAGCATTGGGATACTTGCGCATATCCAGACACCTGTTGAGACTCCAAGTCTTTGGTAAATGTTTCACAGTAGGTGTGTTTCTACCTTTGACCAGAAATGCGGGCTCTTCTTTTGGGCGTTCGTCCTTAGCCCACAGCCTAGAAAAATGCCAGATCATTGAAGCTGAAGTCACCTCAAGAAAATAAGTTTATGCCAGGTCATCTACACTCTCATATCTAAAAGAAATATGCTGGTTACAATACCATATCATATTCAGAATCAGATTCAGAATAACAGTGGAAAAACGAAGCCGATGATTCATGAATAAACTGATTTATTACACTCATAAGTGATAGTTGACATCTTAATAATAACTGGTGTTGGATTGAGGTAATCAGTATCAATCGTTCAGTGTCTCTCCCTAATGAACCGCATGGTGTGTTGAGTATCTGTGCAGTGACCAGTGTCATCAGAAAGTCACAGTGTAGTATGCCCCAAAAAATATAATTAAAAGTCATAAAAAACGTACCTTAAAACTTCACTTAAAAGCTTCGTCCCAATTAAATTAATCGTGAGTGTAGCTACACATTTTGACAAATAAAAGTCTGTCTCAATTAGACACCCAGTCTGGTTGCTAAGCAGTTAATTTTTATAGAAGTTCTTCGGATTTATAAAACCGGGTTGTTGGCTACTCACTTGTGCTAACGTTAGTCAGCACATACAAATATAAAAGACTGAACTTCTGTCAATATGGATTCGGTTGGATTCTAGTCCTATTTTCCCACAATGAGAGGTGAAAGTTTTGAGTTTCTGGTTGGAAAATTGCAAATGTAATGTGTACTTTTGGACAGTTTTGGTTCAGAGGGCTGTGTTGTGCCACTGACTTTATCTCCTGAACGACACTTGTTTCGTTCGCAGGCTCTTTGTATTCTCTCAGCTGTGTCACATACTTGAAACGTTGTGATCTGGAACTCATGCAAAATGACTAATAAAACTCTGACCCACACACACAAACAAACACACACACACACACTTAATACTCCTTCAGGTTGTTTACATCCCATTTTGGATAGTGAGTCGCTGTTGGTGCTCCCCGCTACTGAACCCTCTTTCCATTTTATTTGAACATTTTACACCTGCTCCCAAATTGCAGTTGTTGCCTCCCTCAGAGTTCAAAGAAGTATCATTATGAGCTTTGCATGAGAAAAAATGTAGATGTTTTAACTTAAGCCTCTCCAATAAAGTGACTGAAACCAAATGCAGTATCAGATGAAACAACATCATCTGCCTCAACAAACAAAAACATAAAACCAGTCATTAAAGCGTATTAAGATCCATCTGAAGCCGCGGTAATGCAGCTGTTCTCCCTGTCTGTAAAGCTAGCTGATCTCAACAATGGGGCTTTATTCAGGGTCTCCTTGCCTCATGATTTAAACCTTTACTCGGCGGGTTTGTTTTCAGCACTCTTTTTAATCTCATGTATCCTGATAGTTGGTGTTATTTCTGTAATATATGTCATGACACATGGTCAGCACTTGTTCACCTGATGGAAGCACGTTGCAAATCGAAAAGGAACCATGTGAATTTAAACTGAATTGATTCAGAAAATCAGTGGCTACATCCTGACTGATAACACGATTCTGAAACATTAGTAGAGACAATAACATAATAATAACACATTGAGGTTATGTTATGATGTGATCTTTTATTTGTGTTTGTGTCTCTTTGTTTCGTAGATGAAGAGGTCCATAACTGTGAGAGTAGCCCTGATGTTGGAAGGAAAGCCAAAAAGGATCTATTCCTCAAGGTGCGGGAGAGGTTACGCAGAGGAAACAAGGTTACGCAAAGTGCCTGAGAGCAGTTGTGGCCAGAGGAGTGTCCCAGTAAAGCCACGTTCCCCCTCCACGCAACAGATGAAGGTGCCATCATCCTGAGGAAGGACGAAGCAAAAGGAGAAGTTGACTCAAGTACAGGTAACTATCCTGATCTTTAACGCAGTAATTGAGTCACTGGGGTTAACGCTACTAAAGTGCAAAACAGAGAAAGGATGAGCATACCATTACAAAATTGTCGGTATTGTATGAAAAGTAAGTGTAAAAAATCATAGTATAGAATGTCAAAAAAATCTTAATATAGTGTGCAGTAAAACGTTGTGTAGTACAAAGTAAAAAATGCCATAGTATGTTTTTGAATGAACAGTTTTTGAGACGTACTATGATTTTTTTAAGAGCTTTTTAAACATACTATACCGTGAGTTTCTTTTTCATGCTATACCATGACAATTTTCCACATATTAAACTATTACTTTATAGTTTTTAAATAAACTATACAATGACTTCCTAAACCGTTTTCGACATGCTATGACCATGTGTCATTTTTGATGTATTATGCTATGACTTTTTCGACATACTATACTATGACTTTTTGACATTTTTCAACATTTTATGCTGTGACTTTTTTTTTAAACTTTTTTTGGACATACTACGTTTTTCGACATACTTAACTTTTTTGACATCTTTTTTTAACGTTTTTTTCCACATACTACATACTGCGACTTTTTACGACATACTATATTATGACTTTTTAACATGTTTTTTGACATACTATACTAAGACTTTTTTGGCATTTTTTAACATATTATACAGACTCTTTTCAACATTTTACGCCATGTCTTTTTTTGACCTTTTTTTTTGGATGTACTTAAACTTTTTTTGACATTCTATACTTCAACTTTTTTCGACATAGTGTACAATTACTTTTTTAACTTTTTTCGACAACACTAAACAATGACTCTTTTTCAACGTACTATACTTTGACTTTTCTGCTTTGCAACATACTATTCTATGACTTTTTCCGACATATTTTTCCATTACTTTTTCCCGATTCATACTATGACGTTTTCCAACATACTAAACTTTTTTGACATCTTTTTTTCACATTTTTTTCCACATACTACATAGTGCAGCTTTTTTCAACATACTATATTATGACTTTTTAACATGTTTTTTTTTTTACATATTATACTATGACTTTTTTGACATTTTTTAACATTATACGGACTCTTTTCAACATTTTATGCTACGACGACTCTTTTTCGAAATGCTAAACTATGACTTTTTTGAGTTTTTTCGACATACTATACTATGACTTTTTGACATTTTTTAACATTATATTTTGACTTTTTCAACATTTTATGCTTTGACTTTTTTTTACCCTTATTTTGGACATACTTAAACTTTTTTTGACATAGTATACAATTACTTTTTTTACTCTCTAAATCATGACTCTTATTCAACGTACTACATTTATATGAGGGTGGACTTTTTTGTTTTGCGACATACTGTTCTGACTTTCTCTGACATATTTTACCATGGCTTTTTTTTTTCCTCCAACATTCAATACTATGACATTTTTGACATACTTAACTGTAACTTTTTTGACTTTTTTTTTTTTTTTAATTCTACATACTACATACTGTGACTTTTTCCAACATACTATGTTATGTCTATAGTATGACATACTATACGATCACTGTTTTTTGGACATATTATACTGTTACTTTTGGACATGCTATACTATTACTTTTAAACTTTTTTTTGACATGCTGTACCATGACATTTTTTAACATATGATAATATGACAGTTTTTCTATTATTTTTACTGTTACTATTTAATGACTTCTTTCTACATACTATACTGACTTTTTGAAGTTTTTTGACATACTATTCTATGACATACTAATAGTTTTTTCTACATGAGTTTGAGTTTTCATATATTATACTACAACTTTTTTTCTTTTTTCTGTTTGTGCACTCCAGGTACTGGCCATCATGATTTGAAACCAGACCCTCGACCATTTGCACCCTACTGCCATGGCCGTCCCACCATGCTACCACGCACACTTGGCACTAGGACTGTTTATCCATGCGTGTTCAACCTTACTGCGTGGGTGCTGGACTTCTTTGGACACTGGGTTTTAACATTCACCTGCCCTGGATGAGGATCAAATCCACAACCTCAGGACCTCCAACCACCCTTAACAGCCTGAGCTATCAGTCAGAGACATTATCTGTTACGTACAGCTTTCAAGTTTTCTTTGGACTTCACTTTGCAAAATGGACACATCATACAGCTGGACTTCAGACTTAACAAGTCCTACTTATGTTCTTCTTATGGACGTGTGCGAAATGCAGACTTTTCAGTACAATGTTCTGACTTAAATGTGCAACTTCAGGTATTACAAATCTATGTTGATCATACTGAACTACCTCATTGTAAGCTGTGATCTTGTTTGGACTGACTTTACATGTAAACAATAAAAATCACATCATGTGCATTCCTTCATTGCTAGGGATGGGTATCGCAACGATTTTATCTAAACTTGTACTTTATTGATACTCCTTATCTATTTGTGTAAAAGTACCAATTTAAAAAAAAAACAATACAGTCAGAGCTAATCAAAATTGCAGTGTTTGATCATTTGGCCCCGAGGCTAATTTGGCACCAGGCTTCGGTACCCATCCCTATTAACAGCAGTAACCAGATGTTTGACTTTTTCAACATTTTATGCTTTGACTTTCCACATACTCTGCTGATGGAAGAGGTGAATACACAGAGGACAACAGGTAGGTGAATAACAAATGTGAATGACATATTTAGTACACATAATGCATTACAGAGCAATGGTGGCATGGAATGATTTACCTTTTTTTCTGGTCTCAGAGAGTAATGTTATGAGTTTTAAGAAAAAGCTTAAGTTGTTTTTATTTACCCAACAAGTATGATGATTATTTTATTATTTTATACATCTGGTTGGAGATGTAAAATTGAGCTACTTGCTTTCCTTTACTATTATGATAACAGAAAATGCACTGTCAAGTGATCCTTAAAAGTGATTTTGAAATGAATTGTCAACATGTAGAGCAACAGTATTATTTGTTTAAGTGTTGAGCTGGTGTCTGTGTCATATGTATTTGCGAGTATGAATGTGAAATAATGTAAATGTATTTAATGTTTGCTGCTTTTTCAGTTGATGAAATTGGTGAGACCCCAGGAAGAGTAGCTGCTGTTAATTTCAGCAGCTAATGGGGATCTAATAAATAAATAAATAAATAAAAATTATACATTTCCAATATGAGTTAAAACAGGTGGAGAAAATATAAACAGTTGTGTATTGAATAGGCTCAAACAAGTATATTAACATATTGTAGCATATTCAAAAGAAATCATTGGACAACATGAGGGGAAATTGCATTTTATTTTTAAATGTACATCTGTATAGTTGTGTTGTATGACAATAAATGAAATGTTTCTGATGTTTCTGTACATTATTTTTTGATTTGAGAATCAGATGTTGATTACATGCACACATTACTACAACTGCTAAGTTACTATAGTGTTCAACCCTAAATCGTATCACAAGATAGACATGATGATCCGGACCTTGGCGTGAGAAAATGTTCTATGACTGGACATCTTTGAATTTTCGATGAATGCTGTCTATGACTTCTTTTTATGCGATTTCGAACGACATGCTATACTATGACTTTTTGGTGCGATTTTGGAACGACATGCTATACTGACTTTTTGATGCGATTTGGAATGACATGCTATACTATGACATTTTTATGCGATTTCGAACGACATGCTATACTATGACTTTTTGATGCGATTTGGAACGACATGCTATACTATGACTTTTTGGTGCGATTTGGAACGACATGCTATACTATGACATTTTTATGCGATTTTGAACGACATGCTATAGTATGACTTTTTTGTGGGATTTCGAACGACATGCTATACTATGACTTTTTTTACGATTTTGAACGACATACTATACTATGACTTTTTGGTGCGATTTTGAACGACATACTATACTATGACTTTTTGGTGCGATTTTGAACGACATACTATACTATAACTTTTTGGTGCGATTTCGAACGACATACTATACTATGACTTTTTGGTGCGATTTTGAACGACATGCTATACTATGAATTTTTTATGCGATTTTGAACGACATGCTATACTATGACTTTTTTGTGGGATTTCGAACGACATACTATACTATAACTTTTTGGTGCAATTTCGAACGACATGCTATACTATGACTTTTTGATGCAATTTCGAACGACATGCTATACTATGACTTTTTTTGCGATTTTGAACGACATGCTATACTATGACTTTTTGGTGCGATTTTGAACGACATGCTATACTATGACTTTTTTTGCGATTTTGAACGACATGCTATACTATGACTTTTTGGTGCGATTTTGAACGACATGCTATACTATGAATTTTTTTATGAGATTTGAACGACATACTATACTATGACTTTTTGGTGCGATTTTGAACGACATGCTATACTATGACTTTTTGATGCGATTTTGAACGACATGCTA
Organism: Epinephelus cyanopodus; assembly: GCA_026686955.1. Classification (NCBI taxonomy): domain Eukaryota; kingdom Metazoa; phylum Chordata; class Actinopteri; order Perciformes; family Serranidae; genus Epinephelus; species Epinephelus cyanopodus. Next base: position 11,084,367 of record CM048934.1, read on the forward strand.
TACTATGAATTTTTTTATGCGATTTCGAACGACATACTAAACTATGACTTTTTTGTGGGATTTCGAACGACATACTATAGTATGACTTTTTGGTGCGATTTTGAACGACATGCTATACTATGACTTTTTTGATGCAATTTCGAACGACATGCTATACTATGACTTTTTGGTGCGATTTTGAACGACATGCTACTATGAATTTTTTATGCGATTTTGAACGACATGCTATACTATGACTTTTTGGTGCGATTTCGAACATGCTATACTATGACTTTTTGATGCAATTTCGAACGACATGCTATACTATGACTTTTTGGTGCAATTTTGAACGACATACTATACTATGACTTTTTGGTGCGATTTGGAACGACATGCTATACTATGACTTTTTTTGCGATTTTGAACGACATGCTATACTATGACTTTTTGGTGCGATTTTGAACGACATGCTATACTATGACTTTTTTTGCGATTTTGAACGACATGCTATACTATGACTTTTTGGTGCGATTTTGAACGACATGCTATACTATGAATTTTTTTATGCGATTTTGAACGACATGCTATACTATGACTTTTTTTGCGATTTTGAACAACATACTATACTATGACTTTTTTTGCGATTTTGAACGACATGCTATACTATGACTTTTTGGTGCGATTTTGAACGACATGCTACTAAATTTTTTATGCGATTTTGAACGACATGCTATACTGACTTTTTGGCGATTTCGAACGACATGCTATACTATGACTTTTTGCAATTTCGAACGACATGCTATACTATGACTTTTTGGTGCAATTTTGAACGACATACTATACTATGACTTTTTGGTGCGATTTTGAACGACATGCTATACTATGACTTTTTTTGCGATTTTGAACAACATGCTATACTATGACTTTTTGGTGCGATTTTGAACGACATGCTATACTATGACTTTTTTTGCGATTTTGAACGACATGCTATACTATGACTTTTTGGTGCGATTTTGAACGACATGCTATACTGTGAATTTTTTTATGCGATTTTGAACGACATACTATACTATGACTTTTTGGTGCGATTTTGAACGACATGCTATACTGTGAATTTTTGATGCGATTTTGAACGACATGCTATACTGTGAATTTTTTTATGCGATTTCGAACGACATACTATACTATGACTTTTTGGTGCGATTTTGAACGACATGCTATACTATGATTTTTATGCGATTTTGAACGACATATAGTATGACTTTTTTGTGGGATTTCGAACGACATGCTATACTATGACTTTTTTTACGATTTTGAACGACATACTATACTATGACTTTTTGGTGCGATTTTGAACGACATACTATACTATGACTTTTTGGTGCGATTTTGAACGACATACTATACTATAACTTTTTGGTGCGATTTCGAACGACTATACTATGACTTTTTGGTGCGATTTTGAACGACATGCTATACTATGAATTTTTTATGCGATTTTGAACGACATGCTATACTATGACTTTTTTGTGGGATTTCGAACGACATACTATACTATAACTTTTTGGTGCAATTTCGAACGACATGCTATACTATGACTTTTTGATGCAATTTCGAACGACATGCTATACTATGACTTTTTTGCGATTTTGATGCTATACTATGACTTTTTGGTGCGATTTTGAACGACATGCTATACTATGACTTTTTTTGCGATTTTGAACGACATGCTATACTATGACTTTTTGGTGCGATTTTGAACGACATGCTATACTATGAATTTTTTTATGAGATTTTGAACGACATACTATACTATGACTTTTTGGTGCGATTTTGAACGACATGCTATACTATGACTTTTTGATGCGATTTTGAACGACATGCTATACTATGAATTTTTTTATGCGATTTCGAACGACATACTAAACTATGACTTTTTTGTGGGATTTCGAACGACATACTATAGTATGACTTTTTGGTGCGATTTTGAACGACATGCTATACTATGACTTTTTGATGCAATTTCGAACGACATGCTATACTATGACTTTTTGGTGCGATTTTGAACGACATGCTATACTATGAATTTTTTATGCGATTTTGAACGACATGCTATACTATGACTTTTTGGTGCGATTTCGAACGACATGCTATACTATGACTTTTTGATGCAATTTCGAACGACATGCTACTACTTTTTGGTGCAATTTTGAACGACATACTATACTATGACTTTTTGGTGCGATTTGGAACGACATGCTATACTATGACTTTTTTTGCGATTTTGAACGACATGCTATACTATGACTTTTTGGTGCGATTTTGAACGACATGCTATACTATGACTTTTTTTGCGATTTGAACGACATGCTATACTACTTTTTGGTGCGATTTTGAACGACATGCTATACTATGAATTTTTTTATGCGATTTTGAACGACATGCTATACTATGACTTTTTTTGCGATTTTGAACGACATGCTATACTATGACTTTTTGGTGCGATTTTGAACGACATGCTATACTATGAATTTTTTATGCGAACGACATGCTATACTATGACTTTTTGGTGCGATTTCGAACGACATGCTACTATGACTTTTTGATGCAATTTCGAACGACATGCTATACTATGACTTTTTGGTGCAATTTTGAACGACATACTATACTATGACTTTTTGGTGCGATTTTGAACGACATGCTATACTATGACTTTTTTTGCGATTTTGAACAACATGCTATACTATGACTTTTTGGTGCGATTTTGAACGACATGCTATACTATGACTTTTTTTGCGATTTTGAACGACATGCTATACTATGACTTTTTGGTGCGATTTTGAACGACATGCTATACTGTGAATTTTTTTATGCGATTTTGAACGACATACTATACTATGACTTTTTGTGGTTTTTGAACGACATGCTATACTGTGAATTTTTGATGCGATTTTGAACGACATGCTATACTGTGAATTTTTTTATGCGATTTCGAACGACATACTATACTATGACTTTTTGGTGCGATTTTGAACGACATGCTATACTATGACTTTTTGATGCGATTTTGAACGACATGCTATACTATGAATTTTTTTATGCGATTTCGAACGACATACTATACTATGACTTTTTGGTGCGATTTTGAACGACATGCTATACTATGACTTTTTGATGCGATTTTGAACGACATGCTATACTATGAATTTTTTATGCGATTTCGAACGACTATACTATGACTTTTTGGTGCGATTTGGAACGACATGCTATACTATGACTTTTTGATGCGATTTCGAGCGACATACTATACTATGACTTTTTGATGCGATTTCAAACGACATGCTATACTATGGCTTTTTGATGCAATTTCAAACGACATGCTATACTATGACATTTTTATGCGATTTGGAACGACATGCTATACTATGACTTTTTGATGCGATTTTGAACGACATGCTATACTATGACTTTTTGATGCGATTTCAAACGACATGCTATACTATGGCTTTTTGATGCAATTTCAAACGACATGCTATACTATGACATTTTTATGCGATTTGGAACGACATGCTATACTGACTTTTTGATGCAATTTCGAACGACATGCTATACTATGACTTTTTGATGCGATTTGGAACGACATGCTATACTATGACTTTTCTATGCGATTTTGAACGACATGCTATACTATGACTTTTTTTGCGATTTGGAACGACATGCTATACTATGACTTTTTTGCGATTTGGAACGACATGCTATACTATGACTTTTTGATGCGATTTGAACGACATGCTATACTATGACTTTTTGATGCGATTTGGAACGACATGCTATACTATGACTTTTCTATGCGATTTTGAACGACATGCTATACTATGACTTTTTGCGATTTCGAATGACATACTATACTATGACTTTTTTTGCGATTTCGAACGACATACTATACTATGACTTTTTGATGCGATTTGGAACGACATGCTATACTATGACTTTTTTATGCGATTTGGAACGACATGCTATACGATGGCTTTTTGATGCAATTTCAAACATGCTATACTATGACATTTTTATACACGATGCTATACTATGACTTTTGATGCGATTTGGAACGACATGCTGTACTATGACTTTTGATGCGATTTCGAACGACATGCTATACTATGACTTTTTGATGCGATTGGAACGACATGCTATACTATGACTTTTCTATGCGATTTATGCTATACTATGACTTTTTTTGCGATTTGGAACGACATGCTATACTATGACTTTTTTTGCGATTTGGAACGACATGCTATACTATGACTTTTGATGCGATTTTGAACGACATGCTATACTATGACTTTTTGATGCGATTTGGAACGACACGCTATACTATACTTTTCTATGCGATTTTGAACGACATGCTATACTATGACTTTTTGGTGCGATTTCGAATGACATACTATACTATGACTTTTTTTGCGATTTCGAACGACATACTATACTATGACTTTTTGGTGCGATTTCGAATGACATACTATACTATGACTTTTTTTGCGATTTCGAACGACATGCTATACTATGACTTTTCTATGCGATTTTGAACGACATGCTATACTATGACTTTTTGGTGCGATTTCGAATGACATACTATACTATGACTTTTTTTGCGATTTCGAACGACATACTATACTATGACTTTTTGATGCGATTTTGAACGACATGCTATATTATGACTTTTTGATGCGATTTCGAACGACATGCTATACTATGACTTTTTGATGCGATTTTGAACGACATGCTATACTATGACTTTTTGATGCGATTTGGAACGACATGACTTTTCTATGCGATTTTGAACGACATGCTATACTTTTTTTTTTTATGAACATACTATACTATGACTTTTTTTGCGATTTCGAACGACATACTATACTATGACTTTTTGATGCGATTTGGAACGACATGCTATACTATGACTTTTTTATGCGATTTGGAACGACATGCTATACGATGGCTTTTTGATGCAATTTCAAACAACATGCTATACTATGACATTTTTATGCGATTTGGAACGACATGCTATACTATGACTTTTTGATGCGATTTGGAACGACATGCTGTACTATGACTTTTTGATGCGATTTCGAACGACATGCTATACTATGACTTTTTGATGCGATTTGGAACGACATGCTATACTATGACTTTTCTATGCGATTTTGAACGACATGCTATACTATGACTTTTTTTGCGATTTGGAACGACATGCTATACTATGACTTTTTTTGCGATTTGGACTATACTATACTTTTTGATGCGATTTTGAACGACATGCTATACTATGACTTTTTGATGCGATTTGGAACGACACGCTATACTATGACTTTTCTATGCGATTTTGAACGACATGCTATACTATGACTTTTTGGTGCGATTTCGAATGACATACTATACTATGACTTTTTTTGCGATTTCGAACGACATACTATACTGACTTTTTGGTGCGATTTCGAATGACATTTACTATGACTTTTTTTGCGATTTTCGAACGACATGCTATACTATGACTTTTCTATGCGATTTTGAACGACATGCTATACTATGACTTTTTGTGCGATTTCGAATGACATATACTATGACTTTTTTTGCGATTTCGAACGACATACTATACTATGACTTTTTTGCGATTTTGAACGACATGCTATATTATGACTTTTTGATGCGATTTCGAACGACATGCTATACTATGACTTTTTGATGCGATTTTGAACGAATGCTATACTATGACTTTTTGATGCGATTTGGAACGATACTATGACTTTTCTATGCGATTTTGAACGACATGCTATACTATGACTTTTTGGATTTCGAATGACATACTATACTATTTTTTTGCGATTTCGAACGACATACTACTATGACTTTTTGGTGCGATTTCGAATGACATACTATACTATGACTTTTTTTGCGATTTCGAACGACATGCTATACTATGACTTTTCTATGCGATTTTGAACGACATGCTATACTATGACTTTGGTGCGATTTCGAATGACATACTATACTATGACTTTTTTTGCGATTTCGAACGACATACTATACTATGACTTTTTGGTGCGATTTCGAATGACATACTATACTATGACTTTTTTTGCGATTTCGAACGACATGCTATACTATGACTTTTTGGTGCGATTTCGAATGACATACTATACTATGACTTTTTTTGCGATTTCGAACGACATACTATACTATGACTTTTTGAACGACATGCTATATTATGACTTTTTGATGCGATTTCGAACGACATGCTATACTATGACTTTTTGATGCGATTTTGAACGACATGCTATACTATGACATTTTGATGCGATTTCAAACGACATGCTATACTATGACTTTTTGATGCGATTTTGAACGACATCCTATACTATGACTTTTTGATGCGAATTCGAACGACATGCTATACTATGACTTTTTTTGCGATTTCGAACGACATACTATACTATGACTTTTTGATGCGATTTTGAACGACATGCTATACTATGACTTTTTGATGCGATTTCGAGCGACATGCTATACTATGACTTTTTGATGCGATTTCGAACGACATACTATACTATGACTTTTTGATGCGATTTTGAACGACATGCTATACTATGACTTTTTTTGCGATTTGGAACGACATGCTATACTATGACTTTTTTTGCGATTTGGAACGACATGCTATACTATGACTTTTTGATGCGATTTTGAACGACATGCTATATGACTTTTTGATGCGATTTGGACATGCTATACTATGACTTTTCTATGCGATTTTGAACGACATGCTATACTATGACTTTTTGGTGCGATTTCGAATGACATACTATACTATGACTTTTTTTGCGATTTCGAACGACATACTATACTATGACTTTTTGATGATTTTGAACGACATACTATGACTATTTTTATTATGCGATTTGGAACGACATGCTATACTATGACTTTTTGATGCGATTTGGAACGACATGCTATACTATGACTTTTTTATGCGATTTGGAACGACATGCTATACTATGACTTTTTTATGCGATTTGGAACGACATACTATACTATGACTTTTTGATGCGATTTTGAACGACATGCTACTATGACTTTTTGATGCGATTTCGAGCGACATGCTATACTATGACTTTTTTATGCGATTTTGAACGACATACTATACTATGACTTTTTGATGCGATTTTGAACGACATGCTATACTATGACTTTTTGATGTGATTTCAAACGACATGCTATACTATGGCTTTTTGATGCAATTTCAAACGACATGCTATACTATGACATTTTTATGCGATTTGGAACGACATGCTATACTATGACTTTTTGATGCGATTTTGAACGACATGCTATACTATGACTTTTTGATGCGATTTGGAACGACATGCTATACTATGACTTTTCTATGCGATTTTGAACGACATGCTATACTATGACTTTTTGGTGCGATTTCGAATGACATACTATACTATGACTTTTTTTGCGATTCGAACGACATACTATACTATGACTTTTTGGTGCGATTTCGAATGACATACTATACTATGACTTTTTTTGCGATTTCGAACGACATGCTATACTATGACTTTTCTATGCGATTTTGAACGACATGCTATACTATGACTTTTTGGTGCGATTTCGAATGACATACTATACTATGACTTTTTTTGCGATTCGAACGACATACTATTTGATGCGATTTGAACGACATGCTATATTATGACTTTTGATGCGATTTCGAACGACATGCTATACTATGACTTTTTGATGCGATTTTGAACGATGCTATACTATGACATTTTGATGCGATTTCAAACGACATGCTATACTATGACTTTGATGCGATTTTGAACGATCCTATACTATGACTTTTTGATGCGAATTTGAACGACATGCTATACTATGACTTTTTTTGCGATTTCGAACGACATACTATACTATGACTTTTTGATGCGATTTTGAACGACATGCTATACTATGACTTTTTGATGATTTCGAGCGACATGCTTATACTATGACTTTTTTATGCGATTTCGAACGACATACTATACTATGACTTTTTGATGCGATTTTGAACGACATGCTGTACTATGACTTTTTGATGCGATTTCAAACTACATGCTATACTATGACATTTTTATGCGATTTGGAACGACATGCTATACTATGACTTTTTTATGCGATTTGGAACGACATGCTATACTATGACTTTGTGATGCAATTTTGAACAACATGCTATACTATGGCAATTTTTTAATTTGGAATAACATGCTACAGTTATAGTATTCTGAAGGGTATTCTATAATATGACGATGTCATATGATTTAGCTCCAGGTTCCAAAGTGTTAACAAAATATAATTCATAATAAACAAAGAAATGTATGTTTTACAGCTGTGATTTATGATGCAAAGGGAAAAAAACCTTCAAACTAAATATAGAACTTTTAGAACTTTATTCTTTTTTGTCCCCAATGGGACAATTCATTTGCAGGAGTGTGGACATATTACATATAACATATGGCATATAGAAACAACAACACAGAGGCAAGGCACAGATATACACAAATAATTTAATCACACTGGGCATCACTGAGCAGGATATTCATAAAAAGAAGCCATACAGTAACATAAGAGCATGATAAAATCATCATTAAGTTCAAAATCATTAAAAAATCATTAAAATCGTTGAAAGACAGAGTGCAAAGTGGAAATCACTGCTCCAAGTTATCTCCTCCTCTGGAATCAAGAAGGAGAATGCAGAAGGAATAAAGGAACATTTATATCTGTTGGTTGTGATTGGTGACAGTCTGAAAAGGGAACCTGATGGGAGGAGCTCCAGATATTGATAAAGAGAGGATGGGAGCTGTCAGACAGTGTGTGGAGTTCACTTTATTGTACATCCTTTTGTCGTACATTTCCTGCAGAGGTTCCTGGTTCATGTCAATTATTTTGCCCGACACTTTAACCACCTTGATAAAATATATACAGCATATTTTGCCTTACATACACAGGTTAGCATCGTTATATTTTCATTAACTTGCAATCACTTCCTGATGTGGCTCTTACTTGTTGCTGGAGAATTCAACTTTGTTGTAAACTGCCTTTGAAATTAGAAGCTCATGATTGCTGACTTCACTGAAGATATTTTTGAGCTATTGAAGAATTTGTTGGAGTAACTGAGTTGGATACTTGGGATTTGACTATAATGTGGGATTATCTGAGCTATTTTTTCCCAGTTTTTTTTTTATTGTTTTATAAACCAATTCTTTCTTTGCAATTTGTGGGACATTCTTACCAAGTTGCTCGTTGCCTTTTTCCCCATGTTGTATGTAGTTAAGCATCTTTATTTCTTTTGTCAAAATGAGTCTTACTTCTGTGTGAAATTTCACATTTCTGATGTCACATCATATCAACTTAAACTACTTACCTTTACTTATAATGGTTAATAAGAAAAAGATTATTTGCTCAAAATCTTAAATATGGTTAAAAATATGTTTAAAAAGGCCTTAAAAAGCATTAAACTTGCATGTCAGATACCTGATGAAAGCGCTTATTTTAAACCTGAGCAGTGAAAACAATTCTGGTCCATCATGGTGTCCTGACTCTGAAGGTTTCTCTGTCAGGGAGTGGCTGATTTGGTGGCTCTCCCCTGATGCACTGCTGCCATCATGTGGCCCTTACTGTAACTGCACCTACAGGGTGGGGGCCAATAAGGTTGGCTGCTGCTGTGTACAGTAGTGCCCAAACAACACATTCATCACCCGCAGACGTCCCTGCTCCCCTCCTAGTGTGCCGAATTGATGAACCATCAACTCAAGTTTCATCACATTCACTTTATATTGATAAAGCAATCATGCATGCTTTTCTTCTGTGTATCACGGTTTCCCCACTCTCAAGACAAATGGGGTGTCAGAATGATATTTTTTCCTCACACTTCTGCGCTCTGCTGTGAGGAGGATGTGGGCTCCAAACGGAGGGTCAGGACAGTTTTGTGTAGGAGACAAGTCACGACTCGGGATTAGAGATTCAGAAAATGTAGCTGCTCAGTGACAATTAACACAAAGCAGGTAGAAACTCTATAATAAACTTAGTATCTTATAAAATCTGCTTTTTTCTAAATGTATAGAAAACTGCGTTACCAGACAAAATCTTTGGAAATCTGTTCTGTCTCGTGACAAAATTTCTGGTACAATCTCGTACTGTTGTACAGAGAACAGAGTGAAAATAGAATTAATGCCTCGTGGTCGTATTCTCCGTGAGCCTGTCAAGTAGCAGTTATCATGTCAGACTCAACGTAGCCATGACAGTAGACAGCACTTTCAAGATGGGTGTCGCTGCAAAGAAGCTAAAAAATCTAAAACATGGATGCTTCGCGCACATCCTCCCCCCAGCAGCTCAGACGATCGATACAATCAGCACAGTTTCAAAATGGACACCCAATATTAGTGTCACCAATTCAGCATGTGATCAAATGACGCCGCCTCTGTTCCTGAGTTAAGGTAGTCATGGCAAGGAAAGCGTTTTTGCAGGACATTATGATGTCACAGTGAAGCTGTCCTTTGACCTTCTGGATATGAAACACGGAAACTTCATAATTTTATCCTATCAGACATTTGTGTGAAATCCTGTCAAATTTATCGTGTTAATTCTCGAACTCATGCTTCAGTCCAAGTGAATGTTTGTGCCAAATTTGAGGAAATTCTCTCAAAGCGTTCTTGAGATATTGCATTCACAAGAATACTCAAGATCACTGTGACCTTGACCTTTTACCAGCAAAATCTAGTCATTTCATCGCTGAGTTCAAGCAGATATTTGTGTGCAAATTTGTGAAGTTCCCTCAAGGCTTTTTGGAGATACTGTGTTTTATAAAAATAAGACGGACTCAAGGACTGATTAGATTTTGGTGGTCAAAGGTTTGACAAATTTGAAGACATTGTGTTTACGAGAATGAAACAGACATGAGGTCACAGTGACCCTGACCTTGGATCTAACCGCACATATCTAATAGGTTCATCATTGAGTTTAAGTGGACGCTTGTGCCTGATTTGAAGATCTATAAAATGAAATAGGATGGTTCGACATACGGATGGAGGGAGACCTTGAAAAGATAATGCGTCGGTAACAACAAAATCCAAGGCAAAATGTAGTAGGACACTCTGCTTTGGATTCCCGAAGATCTGGGATTCTATCAGGCCAAGAAACACAGCAATAAGCACATTATGCAGAAGGGTGAAGAATGATGGTGTTGCCACGACAAAATTACCGATAGCGTGATCATGACCATAGCAAGATCTGTGACAGTTCCTCACAATTTTCTGCTTTAAAAACTATAAATGACACAAGCATATTCTGAATCTCGTGAAAAGTGAAAAGTTTTCTCGAAAAAATAATATAAAACACCAAAACTGTGGTTACTTGTGCATTTTTGGGGTCACTGTTTTTAATCGTAACAATTATTCCATAATTACCGAATTCTTACGTTCATTTCCAATTTTGGCTGGACAGTCAAAAACACGACTCTGAAACATCTCCAATGCCTCCATTTTTTTTTTATTAATTCTTCCTACAGTATACAAATATTCACACACAAAATGTTCTCAAAAAACCCCTAATGTCTCGTAAACATTCAGATTTCCTCGTCTTGCAGTTCTGTCTTTCGTTTCCTTCATTGTGTGCTGTACTGCCACAGACTTCTAAACATAGACTTTTTCCTTTAAAAACAGGGGCCACTGGATCCTCGCGTCGTCCTGTCGCCCAGACACACCTCATACACGGCAGCATCGCCCCCTGACACTTCATTATGTAGTCACATGACCCCTTGTCTCGTGTTAAACTGCAGCAGTGACAGCCAGGTCCAGGATGAAGGGAAGAAGGCAGAAATCACAGTGTGAAGCAGGAGCTCTTGACATCAGTGCGCTCGGTGCGGGCCCAGAGGTGAGGAACAGGAACGGGACCGTATTGCGTGGGTCGGCTTCGAGCTTAGTGTGTGTGTGTGGGGGGGGGGGGAGCAGGTGTTGGTGTATTGATCAGATCTGGATCAAATAGTTCCTTTGATGAACAGATTATCCTTAGTGTTTGTCTTTAAAAACAAAAAGCCTGGAAACAAAGATGGGAGAGGCCACGTCGTCACAGTAGAGACAGTCCTCCTGGCACTCGTGCATCCTTAAACGCAGCGTGAATATGGCACTCCAACCACAAAAAGAATTATTTGCACAGACAATTTGACCAAAATCTGGTAGTGACACCAAACTTTTTTTTAAGGGGGGAGGGTATTAAGACAAAGAATGTAAATGGTATGTTGGTATGGCTACAGGACACAGTTAATCAAGTATTAAGGGACGGCAAGATTACAGGGAAAATGACTGGTGCGGTTAAATCTGCATATTCAATAAACTTCCTTTCATACAGTAGGAACCCCCACAATATAAATCTATTTAAAAACATCTATAAGAACATAATCATGTGAAAACAAAGTATATATATATATATATATATTTATATATATTGAGACAAACATAAGTAACAGCATTGAAGATGCCTCACGTAATTTTGGCTCTGGCATTAAGTGCTGCATTTTCACTGCCGCTGCCCATATATGTCTCTCATCTCTATATCTTTATTCAATATGTACTCCGCAAGCAGCGGCTCCTTCCCAAAATACCAGGAAAGCAGTAGTGCAACAAACTTTTAGCAGGATTTTTTTTTTTTTTTTTTTTTTTTTTTTCTCTCCCCCAAAGGAAATTCATCAAGTACGTGAGTTTAGGACTCAAACACGCAAGATGCAATCCATAATTTGAACAGGGATAAGTTAGGGCGCTTTAAGAAGAATTTTTTTTTTTTTTTTCCCCACAAAATGATTAATTGTAGTTACTCACCCAGTGTTACGTTAATTTCATGGGAACAAATCTGTTTTGCTCGCATGCCTCCGCAGTGGGCGAAGAATCCAAAAACTGAGAAAATTCTTGATGAATTGAAGTCATGTGGGTCCATGTTTAACAACAGCGAAACAATATGAAAACATCTGTTTACAAACTCTCACATGACTCGAGCAGTATAATCCAAGTCTCATTCATCCAGCCGTATGCTCAGTACTGCCAAAACACACTGTCCTTTGCGACGGGGAACTGAACTGAAAGTGAAACTTATTGATGCTCTCTTCAAAGCCAGACTCCATTGACAAAAACAGCAGTTTTACTTTGCTGATAACGGGAGCTACTGGTCTACCTCTGCTTTGTTATGTTGTCCCAAATATTGGTTTATCGACACATTTCGATTCTGAATATTTCAAACAGTTTTAATACTCATCTTCTGCAGTATCAATACACTATTTTCTCATTATCTATTATGTTGTGTTCACTCACTCCCGAATGCCTTGCCGTCCTTCCTTCTGCAGAGTGGTCCAAACCGCTAGAAGCTAGTTACCAGCTAATAACGAGACAAGCTAATTTAATGTTAAGAAGCCAGCGTGTTCCCAACTACAGTTCAGAGCCAGTAAGCTGTCACTGAGAGAGGTAACAGTTGGACGCAATGGATGCGACACGAATGACGCAAATGAAGCAAGTAGCACAATTTTGTGTCGTGCGCTTACTCGCTAGAGTTGAAAAATCTTAACTTCAGCGTCCAATTTGAGCCATGAGAGCAAACAGCACTTAGATCCTGCGGGGACGTCAGACGCCAAGGACGTCATATGGCAGAAGATTATTCATCGATTCAGGGATCTCACGTGCATATGACGCAAGTCAACACAAAATATTCCAGCGCTAAAACTCACGGGAGTAACGCAACGCAAAAACTCGCATCACGTCATTCTGTTCTCTGCAACTAACCAAGAAAGATCGTTGTTGTCGTGTTATAGCATTGTTGCATTTGTCTTTTAATAAAAAAAAAATTTGTCATACTCTCAATATCAATTTTTCATCATGGTATTGAAGATAGCATCGAATATAGATATGTTACGCGCCTTCATCTCCTCACAACTGCCTCTATTCTTGCCTGAATCAAAAATGTATCAATCGACACCAGGCTGTTCAGAATTCAGACTTTTGGCCTCTTTACACTGGCTTAAGATTTTACTAATTACTTTAAGGCTCTCATGGTTTCTCTCCCAGCTATATCGCCAACCTCTTCGTACTGTACACGCCAGGATGTACTTTGACGTCCTCGGGCAGCAGAGGTCTTTTCTCTGTTCCAGAAATCTAAAGGGGACAGAGCGTTTGCTGTCTGGGCCCTGAGGCTCTGGAACAATCTGTCCAAGGAAATCAGGTCGGCAGAGTCAGTGATCGCTTTTAAGTCCTTTCTTAAAACATACTTTTATCGGAAAGCCTTTCCTGATTTTACTTGAGTTTTAAGTTCATTTAGATTTTTATGTACTCTGTTTTAAAAAGCACTTTATAAATAAACTTATATTTTTAAGGGATTGTATCACAGTACAGTGACAACACTGCTGCCTCAACCAGTTACTTTATTTGTGTGATTTTGTTTCAGTAGACCAGCAGCTCTCATGTTCAGTGAGGTAAAATTACTGTTTTTGTCAGTGGAGTTTGGCTTTGAAGAGAGCACTGATAAGACTCACTTCCTGTTCAGTAGCCTGTCCGGACGAGCTGCGTACTCGGGACGTCCTGACCATACGACTGGATAAATGAGACTTGAGATTACGCTGCACGAGTTGTGTGACAGCTTGTAAACAGACGTTTTGATGTAGTTTTGCTGTTGTCAGACATGGGCCCCTATCGCTTCAGTTCATCAAGAATCTTCTCCGTTTTTGGATTCTTCGTTCACGGTGGAGGCTTGCGGGAAAACAAAAGGTTTCTTCACAAATTCAGCGTAAAACACAGGGCGAGTAACTGACACACAAACTATCATTTGAGGGTGAAGTGTTCCTTTAAAAAAATCGTACAAGCTGTTTTTTGTGTGGTGATACTGTCACTACTGAAAGTGTGATTTAAATACTTCCAGTGCAAACATTATTCTGTACTGCACGCACACGTTTATGGACTGCACCTTTAGACCTTTACACATGGTGACTTTTTGGTTCGAACCAAAATGAACAGAAGACTGTGAACAGGTCATGTGTTCTGGCTGACTGGATGACAAACTATCATGACCTTTGACCTTTTATTGACTTTTCCTTGACCTGTGCAGGTTTCCCTGTGAGGCTATGAGTGAACTAAATAAAAAGGCATTATTGAAAAATAAGGCTACCAGTCCGAGGCGTTTAAAGGCACCCAGACTGAGCTACATTCCATCTTTGACGACCAAAAGAAGAAACAATGAGAGATAATGAAATGTTTTAGCTTTCAGTGATGTCCTTTTTTTTTAGTATTAGGGCTAAAACAACTCTTTATATTTATTTCTCTCGCTCACACACTATCTCACTCTGCAAGTTTTATTTTTTTTCTTCTTAAATAAGCTTTTGATTTTAGAGGAGGAGCGCTTGATTTTCTCTCCATTGTCGCTGGAGTCCTGGGAGGAGGTGCTCAGGAGCTTGTGTTCCCTCCCCACGCTCCGGCCCTCCGAGTCCAGGGAGGTAAGAGACGGGTAACGCCCCACGTTGGGCAGCATGCTCGCGGGCAGCTGGCCGAAACTGTAGGACTTCTCCAGGATGCCGTTGTACACGCCCTTGCCCGTCGGAGAAGTGGCGTTGCCCTGCGAGAAGGTTGCACTTTGGGACTCGGGTATGATGCGGGTGAGGTCAGGCGAGCCTCTGTGTGCAAACGGGTGGTGCTCCAAAGCCGGGGACGGCGAGGTGGAGGGCGGGCCGGAGGGGGTGGTGGCCGGAGTGGGCGGCAGAGGAGGAGGCGTGGAGTCCCTGAGACTGCTGCTGCTGCTGCTGCTGGTGGTGTGGGTGGTGGAGGTGGCCGGGGTGGACGAGGGAAGCTCTGGATTCTGGCTGAACAGCAGCAGCTCCTCGCGGGAGATCTTGCGGTACGGGGTGTCCGAGCCCGGTGTGCAGGGGTTGTGCAGCTGCTTGCGGCCCACAGAAGAGTTGAGAGAGTCTGTGTCGGAGCTGCACTCCTGAGCCGGTTCCCTGGAAGAGGAGAGCAGACGCACGGCGGTCACAACACAAGACGAGCAAACAAATTAGAGCAATGTGTGGTTTACTAAAGAAAAAAGGAAAGAAAATGTCTTTGTCATTTTAATGTAGATAATTTGGCATGTAGGTCAGCGTGGACCCCTGTTTCAAGCTGAATGTTTACAGCTAACCAGAGAGCAAAATCACAAAAATGACCACGTGAATAAAAGTGGCTCATTTAATGTCAACGGGTTTTGGTAGTTTGAATAACTGCACTTTTTTGAATTGCATTTGTACAACTTAAGCACAAAATAAACCAAAGCTTGTGTGAAATTTTGTCATAATTAGTCTATGAATTCTTGAGTTACAGCAAATAACATGGTTTTAGAGGTCACAGACTGAATTTATGAAGAAAACTTTAACCTGCTAAGTGCATGAAGAATCCAAAAAGTGGGAGAATTCTTGAAGAATTGAAGTAAAAGAGGTCAATCTCTGCCTGCACCAGTAGCTGATCAGTGTTATTTTGTGACTTTGGTGAATCCGAACTAACTCTTTAAAACCTCAGAGTCACACAATAACACAAATATTCAATGAGGTAAAATTAGTTTTTGTCAAAATAGTCTCACTTTTTTTTTCCACTTTTAGTTCAGTTACTCGTTGTAGTACTGCGCATACAACTGGATAAATGAGACTTTGATTATACTACGAGTTGTGTGAAAGTTTGTTACCAGACGTTCTGACATTGTTTTGGACCACTACGACTTCAGTTCATCAGAAGTTTTCCATATTTTTGGATTCTTCGTTCACTATGTGGGCATACAAAAAAAACATGTTTTTCTTCACATATTCAAGGTTAATATTATGAGGTCAGCAATTATTAGGATCTGGTACTAAAAGGTGGAGCTGTGAACACTGCAGTCTGATTGGTCAGTAGAGGACGGTCGCTCTGCTCAGGGCTGAGTTGTGGCTGGTTTTGAGGCTCATGTAACCACTGTTCATACTGTGGAGAGTTTTATTAGTAAACTGTAAGTATAAAATGAAAGGATGTTTTGCTAAAATCATGTGCTTGATTAACGTTCTAAACGCAGCCTATGACTTTAATTCATCAAGAATTTTCTCTGTTTTTGGATTCTTCGCTCACCAAAGACAACATGTGAATTTTCTTCCTGAATTCAAGGTCACACGGAGTGAAATATTCCTTAAGTCATCAAAATCTTGCTGGTTGTGTTCTTGTTTTACTAATTGTTTTCTCATTAGTTAATGGCCACTATCTGCCATGCATTTAACATGAACATGACGGTCTGAGTTTAGTCTTTATTGACACATTAGTAAGGCGAACTGCGGGCAAAGTGCAGGAATTAAAGTGGACAGACGATCCACTTAATGAGTCCACTATGTTAGACAAGAACTAACTGTGGTGTATCATGTGCAGGTTGCAGAGGAGGTCATTCATGCACCCTCCACACGTTATGTGGCACCCGACAGCAAAAGGCACCTTTTAACCCCAAGATGAAAGCATCAGTGTGAATGTCTGGATAAAACACCTGTGAGTCCAAACTGTAAAACCATTCCGCGGCGTTCCGGCCACCGCTACATACCCCCTCCTATCCGAGCTGAACATGATATGTTCGTCGTCTGCCTCGGGGCGATAGGAGAGGGACGAGCTGGCCATGGACAGCAGGTCGGGGTCCGGGGACATCAGCGAGGACTGCGGAGAGCTCATCAGGCTCCGGCGGGAACGACACAGGCTGCTGCTGCGGGTCAGTGAGGGCCGGATCATCGTGCTCGCTGGGGAGACGTAGAGGAGGAGGAGATGGTGATATTAGAATATATTTCACTGCATTTTTTTTTTTGCTTTAATTTAAAATCCTCTGTCTTCTTACTTGTGAACTGCGGAATGATGGGAGGCGTGTCCTCGTCCAGGTCGTCCACTCCTCCTGCGATGGGGTAGGGAGGCACCGAGACTCGCGGCATGACCACCCAGCTGTGGTCTGAGTAGAGGCTGGCCGTCAGGCTCGGCAGCCCCGAGTTATTAACTACAGGGAAGTTGCAAAGCTTCTCAATCTGCTGCCAGCGGTGCAGCCGCTCCCTCAGGCACGCCGTCACCTCTGACAGGGCTTTCCTAAAAAAAAAAACAAAAAAAACCACACATACAGCTGAGTGAGCGGCGGAGTCCTGCACACTGATCGTACCTGGCAAACATGAGCGTGATCCTGTTCCTGATACTGATTAAATTCTCGTCACAGGCAGTGAGAAGCCGTCTTTGCTTTGACTCGACTGGATTTAGACAGTTTTGGCTCAGCAGCCTGCTGGTTACATTGTGATATTGGACTCGCGCCTATTAAAGTGGTCACGCCGAAGATTTGACTTTATTCTCTTTTGTGAGATTTCCCTCCTTTTTGGCTTTAAAACACAACAAGCCTTTATCTCAGAGGCAGAGACCAGATTATACATGACTTGGAATAAAACTTTCAGTGTCTACCTCAGAACTGTAACAGCAGTATGTGGTCAAATGTGTGTAGGAACATAACATAGTACAGTCAGATATTGTCACAGCTTTGTTTGTTTCTAATGTCATATTTAATTTGTGTGTGTGTTTAACAGAGTGTGTGTGTGTCTGAGTTTCTTACTTTGCTTCTAGTATCTTGTGGTCCACCTCGTCCAGTGAGGAGCTGTGGGCGACATGAAGCGTTCCAAACACTGAACCTCTTTTCTTCTTTATTTTCTCTGCCTGAGAGTCGAGAACACACGAAAGATTCAAATATTATTCTGACTGAAATTATTAAACCTGTGGGTCTCCAACAACATGCCCTCAGAGTTACTGTGAAACAACATGACCTTCATCCATTTAAAATGAACATGAGCTCTTCTGAGGTCATGTTGGTTAAAGTTAGACAAAGTAGTGTAATGAGTAACTTATCACTTACAAATGAAGGTAACTTATAATATGTGATACATTACATATTTAGAGTAATTTGCCCAGCATTGATTGTATTTTATATATTTACCTGCACATTGTAAAAAGCTCAAAGAAGCATCAGTCTTTAAAATAACCTGACTAAAGATGACTGTGTGACGCCAAATAAAGGGGAGAAAAATGTAAAAAATAAATAAATAAACAGCATAAATTGGCCACATTGATAAGAAAACCTATTTAAAAAATAAAACCATTAATTATATGAACTCTGCTGACTTTCTGTAAAGAGATAAAAGCCAGAATAAAACATACAGTCCTATTTATTATGCTCATATTAAACTGCTGAAATAAAAAAAAAAACTTGTTATCTGATGAGAACTGATTTCAAATTTCCTGATTCATATTTAACTTCCTGCGACACAGTTCTCTGTACTAGGTGTTACGATGAAGACGTGATAATATATTTTACTCTTTAGCTACTACAGTACTTCTACTCTAGGCCAGCCAGGCTGAGCTACACAGCTTTAAAACAACAGTGTGTGTCTCTGAGCAGCAGACTGAGCTCTCTGCAGCCCAGCACTAGTAGACTGGTGTTAACAGTAAACATGATTTACTGCTCTTTTACCATCTGGAGACGAAGAGGAGCAGGAGATGAGGCAGACACAGCTCTGTGTGCTTTACTTTGTGACAGGCTGTATAAAAGGGTGTAGGGTCTGATTTGGTTGGCTCCTGTCAGTCAACACCCAGGGCATAAAGTGTCCTCCAGCAGCTGTGTACAGTGTCTCAGAGAGTCAAACCTAAGTTAAAGTACACTTTTACAATTTCACACGCGTTAATTAAAGTTTAAAAAGAAGCTGAAATCAAATGTATTCATTAAAAATTATTTTTCACATCAGCTGTTTCGGTTTATGAACTAAATTAATTCAAATGTATGCAATTCAGACCGTTTTGAATACTCTGTAAATGTTTTTTTAAATACTGATAATACACGCCGTGTGGCAAAAGTTCAGCTCAAAATGGCAGCGATGCGTCATCTACAGCCAGCTGGAATATTCCAAAAGAAAAAATTACAATTAGGCCGACGCTCACTCGTATCGCATTAGGACACAGTGTTAGAGCAAATTAAACAAAACAGATAAAGTTATCCCTTCAAATTATCTATTAGTAAAGACAGTAATGGTGTTCAGAATGCCACCAATTTAAACTGCTGCTGTATGGGAATACAGTTACTCATATTTTGTATGTTAGAAACATAACTTAGTCACTTGTATTTCATTAAACCTGATGTTCAGTAACTGCAATTTTCAGCTTTATGCCGATGATACTGTCATAAACACATCTAAACCGGATTTACTAAAACTTCAAGCTTCTAATCAATCTGATTTCTGTTTCCTACAAGATTGGCTTTCACTTAATAAATATTTACTCAATAAAACAAAATTCTATATTGTGATCTTTGGTACCAGGCAAAAGCTTAAATCAAAAACAGGCTCCTGTGTAATAACATGTAAAAATGGCACTCGTCTGCATAAAGTTGACAAAATCAAATATCTTGACCCTGAACTCTCATTTAAAGCACATATTGATTATGTTCTACGTAAAGTCAATTTTGGAAGTAATAATTTATATCAATCACGTAACTGCTTTACAGATAATGTTCGTAAAAAAACTTGCCTCTCAACTAATTCTTCCGGTATAGGACTACTTTGATGTTGTTTATCAAAATGCATCACACGTGGCGACATCATTGGTGGTGTCTCGCCATCAAAGACAGCTAGAATTCTTACCACCTACGTCTACTGACCAACCAATAGAAATGCAGCAAGAAATGACGCACTGATGCTAAACCCAAACAAGCAGACGGATAGCAGCTCGTCATGGAGGCCAAACACGCTAAAAGAAATGTGTAGGATTCCAGCAAAGAGGAAAACCTTGTGTAGTTGTGGCAGAAAAGATTCGAAAAGAAAAGTGTCATGTCTAATAATTCAATAAATGAAGTTACCTCGTCTTTGGCGACGCACAGCTGAAACTCAGCGCTCTGTTTCTTGATGTTGTAGTACTGAACCTCCACCTCGTGTGTGAGCTGGAGCCACTTCTGCAGAGCTTCAGGCACCGACCGCTCCGACTGCATCTCCTTCTCCGCTCGCTTCAGGGCCTTCCGCACCTGCAGGACGGGAAAATGATGCATCAGGGTCCAGAGTCGGGTTAAAGTCACTGTCAAATATTTAAAAACTCCTTCCACGAGATCATCGATCAAACGCTGTAAGTGAGGGTGAATTTCAGATGAACTGCATTAACTGTGTGAAAATGAGTCTGTGAGTGGAGAACTCATTACGGAGAGGATATATTGCTGCTGTATTTTTTATGTGAGGGGAAATGGGGAAATATTGTGGTTATTTTGTGAAACTTTGCAAGAAGTATATCAATTAATCTTTTCATTTCAAGGTGTTTTATCAGCAGTATTGAATACATTTACATTTTTATCGGTGAATATACCGGCCATCTGAGTAGAATATGTAAATATTGTGCATTTAAACATTTCAATAATGATGAATCTGTTTTGTAAGAGGCATTCAGGGCCAGTAGACAGTCAGGGAAGCCCTACCTGTACCAGCTCTTCTTCGGCATATTTGAGGCGGCTGAGTTCACATTCAGCGCCCTCTCGCAGCTCTCGAAGTCTGTGAGCCTCCGTTTTGGCTCCGTTGATCTCGTCCCGCATCTTCTGCTCGAGGTTCTGCTTCTCCACGGCCACCGTCCGGTTCTCCTCCTGAGCTTTTTCCAGCCTAGAGATAGACAAAATGTAGATTTAATTACATATTTAAGGAATACTACGAGTTAGCTGCTAACTGCTACTCCCTGGTTTTTTTTTCTCTGCGTTTGGATTCTTCGTTCACTGTGGAGGCAGGTGAGAAAAGCAATGTTTTCCCTCACGAATTCAAGGTTACACTGGGTGAATAATTCATATACAAATGCTCATTTGGGGGGTTATGTGGTCCTTTAACACACATGATTTTACACAGTGTGAAGAAGCTAAGAAAGTGAAACTTCATGTCGTCCCTTATCTCATTCCTTCTCTTACCGGCTCTGCAGGTCTAAGAGGCTTTGCTCAGCATTCTGCAGACTCTCCAGATCCTTCATCATCTTGGAGATGTGCACCTTGCTGGACTTGTTCTGCACATAAGCAAACCAGCAGCCCCCGACGCCGATCACTATGGAAACCATCAGGACAAAGTCCTTCATCCAGTTATGTTGTGGACCTGCACAGGGAGGGAGAAGACGGGTGGCTTTAGAATATACACTGCATACTTTTTAGCCTACTCAGTGATGGTGTAGTTGACCTGTTTTTGCTTTTAAAGCACATTGCATACTTACGGAGAGGAGGGCCAAAAAGCACTGCGTCGAGTGCCTTTAGGTTTAGTTTTTGTTTATGCCGCTGGTCTAATATCTTCAGCTGCATCGACATAAACGACGGTTCATTTGCCGCTATTCTGGAATATGGAGAAAAAGAAAAATACACATTGAACACTGAGAAGCTTTCTACACAGTCACATTTCAACTATTTCAATGTCCAGTGTGCATTTTATTTGACATATCTGCCATATCTGTTTGTGTTTTTTGACTCCTTAGCATTTAAAATGTGTCATAAGAGAAAAATGTGACTTCAGTGTTGGACAGGGGTCGGCAGCCTTTTCTATCTGAGGAGCTATTTTTTAAGAAAGGCTTGGAGCTGCAAAATGAGACAGACAGACGGACAGACGAGAAAACATAACACCACGAGTAGAGCAATATATGAGTACACCAATATATCTGGATTTTATGGGCAACCACAATGATGATTGAACTTTTGCAGTTTTAGGGGAGTAAAATGAGACGACTGATAACTGCAGTCAGGGGTGCAATAATTTTCAGTTCATTAAGGTATCGACACGAGTGAGGGTAGAAAGGAGCGTGAGATGGATTCTTAGTTTGGTTTTTGCGCCAGACCTTTGTGGTGAAGAGGGAGCTGAGCCAGAAGGTGAAGCTTTCGATTTACTGGTC
The DNA here is from genome assembly GCA_026686955.1 of Epinephelus cyanopodus. Classification (NCBI taxonomy): domain Eukaryota; kingdom Metazoa; phylum Chordata; class Actinopteri; order Perciformes; family Serranidae; genus Epinephelus; species Epinephelus cyanopodus. The sequence continues at coordinate 11,107,346 of CM048934.1, forward strand.
CATCTACGTCCCAAACCTCATCTATGGTCATGAGCTCTGGGTAGTGACTGAAAGAATGAGGTCGCGGATACAAGGGAGCTCGGAGTAGAGCCTAGTTTCAGATAAGTGGTTGAAAATGGATGGACGGGGAATTTACACAGATTATGGATAGTGACGCCTCAAAACAAGGCAGATAATCTGATATATTAACCTTAAGGATCACATGGTTTGTTACACAGATTTGTAAACTGTTTGGGAAATGGCAGGCACTTTCTCAAAATACCTGGCAGGTGACTGGATGAACCATTTGTCTATCACCGTATTTCAGGGGCCAGTCAGGAGAAGAGCGAAAACATTTCTTTCAATGAAGATGTTCGCCTCTCCATGTCATCACACACACTTTAACCACGCCTGTAGCTGCCAGCTGCACCTCAGCCGAACCACTGGTGGTGCAGACACAAACGCATTACTTGAAGCCTGTGCTGTGTCTTGTGTCATCTCGATATCAGGCGAATGCAGCTGCTGTGGTGCAGCCAAGAAAGATCTGATGCCAGACTGTTTTTGACTCGTTGCACGTTGAAGCACATAAGAAGTGTCTCTGCTGCTGAACTGAGACAATTTACAAGAGTGTATTCATCCAGGAGGAGAAAGTATAGATGTGAGAAAATAATATCATTTCAGCCTAATAAAAATATCAGTGACTAATGAGTTGTGGCAAAATAACTTCAAATGTTTTCTTTGAACTATGAAGATGTTCTCTCACCGTCCACCACCATCTTAAAGGCTCAGACAACATGGCAGCCTGTGGAAACTGTACCCCCTCGCTGTGACATCACTTCATGAGTCAGCGCCCATCAGCCCCGTGGCGTAACCTGAAACCCCTCGATAACCCCGCCGCCCACCCCTCTGTCTACTCATGCCGTACATGCAGTTTGCAGCGGGTCACATTCCACAAGTGTCCCTCCGACGTCTGAGTCTCTCCTGTCATGTCGGCACTGAGATCACTTTGTTAACAATTTCATTTTTACTGTGAATATTTGGTGTGCTTTTTAAAGACAAAACTGTGACATTTTACACATAATAAAGTCAACCACGTCACTCTGAATTAAAAATAAATAAATAATAAAGACTGTAATGATGGCTGCATTTAAGATCATGACCACAAGTGATCTTAAGACAAACTAGAAGCCAACCTGGACAACAAAGGAACAAAGACACTGAGGCAAAGAATCCACCTGCCTCTTCCCTCCCTGTGTTACCTTCAATGACCAGCAGTGGGCAGCATTAAACAGAGTAATGAAACCTACATCTGCCTCTGGGTACTGTAGCAAAGATCATAATGGTGTTGCTGTTCACAAACACTCCACTGCTCACCGACGGCAAAACAAAACATCTTAATTAGAGCAACATCTGCCTTGAAGCATAATAATGATCTTTTTATCTTGTTAACAGCGTCACTGAGGGAGAACAGGGACGCTCTGCTCCTGAGAGCGATGGAGTAGGTGACACTTTGTGAGAGGTGAGCGGTACCAACCGAGGTAAAGTGTTCCCCGTGACCCGGAAGTCCCGGAAGTTCTTCTCGTACTGCGGCAGCTCCACCGACTCCTTCAGCCACTGCACCGAGTCCTCCACGGTCCAGTTGTGGACTGAATGAGGAGAGAGAAGAGGGACAAGGTGAAGGTTACTTTTCAGCTCTCTGCAGATGCTTTTATCAAGAGTAAAAGAAGGTTAGGGATAAAAAGTAGTGGAAGAAATAATAAGGTCCTTTACAGCATTGCTACAAGAGTAACTTTGGCATTTTCCAACCTGGACTTGTTCGCACCATCAATTTACGTCCATTCAAAGTATTTGTTTTTGCCACTGACAGGCTCAGATTGTTATTCTAAGGGTCTGTCCCATTTCTACCCCTTAAATCTTCCACTTGGTATTGAGTGCCCTCGTTTGCGATTTAGCCCTTGATGAGGGAAGTGGGAAATATGAATTCTTTAAAAAATTCTTTAAATTTACTCAGTACGCTTAAAATTTTGTTTCTTCTGTCATGTTGCTTCCCTTTAACCAGCGCCGTGTCACCTGATTAAAAAATGCATTCTATAAATCATTTACTATGAAGTACATCAGATGTTCATATGACACCAGTGTGGGTTTAATTTGAACGCTGAGGAAGTGCGAGTCCACGTTAAAAACTTGTTCCAAAACCGCTTCGCTCTGCACATATTTCCAGAGTGAAAAACAAATAGTGGCACATACAGGCAGAGAGTGACAGATCGGTGGGGGTGTGTTTGAAGATAAACCACAGATGTGTAAAAAACCTCGGGTCAAAATTCATCCCCATCTGAAATTCAAATAAGAGACGAAGAAGAGCGAAGAAGAGGGAGTGGAGGAAACATCTTTTTGAAGATGTTTTAATTGCAGTAATATGATTAAATCTAACTTTGTGTGATCGAGATGAAAATGAAAGACACTTGCCCCTGAGCTGAGGAATAATTAAAATAATAGCAGTAAGTGATTCAAACGACACAGATGGGCTCCTTGAACAAATAAACCCTTGAACATAAATGAGCGCCTGCACGCTTTTACTTACTTTTATATCGCCAGATATTCAATTACACATTCTGCAGAGAATAAATCACACACTTCACTCTGGGAAAAGATGCCCCTGAGTGTACATCAGTGTTCACAGCCTCCTGCGGCCTCTGAAGTCCACTTGAGTTTTCAGACAATTGGAGGATTCTGCCGAAGAGACAGTGTAGGGTTGTTTACTTGTTGAACTTGTCTCACCTGTGATTACTTAGTAGAAACCACACCTGAGTCATGTGATTCGATGTGTTTGTATAGTAAAGTATGTCACTTGCTCTTTTTGCAGCCTGAAAGTGGAAGGACAGGACTGCCACGTCGCTGTGAACAACTTATTCTTTCCTTTTATTTCATTTATATGTTTTTATTCCCTAAGATTTTGTTTTGTCCTCAAATTATTGAATTATTTTACATTTTTCTGCACTGATTTGCTTCATTGATGTATTGTAAAGCGCCGCAAACACAGTTATTTGTAGGTATCACACCCTTGATGGCCGGTCCATTCTGAATGGACCTCAAGTGACTCGCAAACATGTAAAGTCTGTAAAAAACACACTTCATTTTTAAGTACAATGAATTTCCAACACAGAGCTTTTATTTTAAAGTGCTGCTTCTTGCTGTAGAGTGAGTGACTAACAGACAGCTACTTGACAGCGACAGCAAACTAGTTCGAGGGCATGGCCCGTCGCAAGTATGATGCTGAATGTTTTAAACTGTGTGGACCTTGAACTGATGAGTAAGGAGAAATCTGGACCCCGTGGTTGCACCAGTTGGGAACCACTGATCTTATCTCCACTGAGATTTTAATTGGTAGAGAAATTTCCTCTTGATTCATGCTTGCGTTGGATTATTGCGGTTTAAAAGGAACAAGTTTTTCTTGCATGCCTACATGGTGAACGAAGAATCCAAAAACGAGTTGACGTCATAGGGGTCCACGTTTCACAGCAGCAAAACTACATTAAAACATCTGTTTACAAACTCTCATACAACTTGTGCAGTATGATCTAAGTCTCATTTATCCAGTCATTTGCTCAGTCCTCTTGATTGGTCAGAATTTCCATGTGGAAAAAATCCAGGAAGTAAACAAAATGTTGAAGAAGAGTACACTTGCAAGATAAATGTGACACTTTCTAATGTCACAGTGGAGGGACAACTACGCAGGTTGATTTTAGCGCTGCTCATCGTGGACTATATTGCTGTCATTGTTCATTTTAGTCAAACCATACAGTGAAAACAAGGCGCCACCTCTTCAAGAAGGTCTCAGTCCGGTTGTTTTGGTGCACACCTGAGTGTGATTGCTGTGTTCACACCTGCCCAAACAAACCCCACCTAGCGGGCAAACAAACTTGAGTTTGACTGAACCGAACCAAACAGGGCAGGTGTGAAAACACCCTTAATGTGAGGTCATATTGTCTGCGTTTAGCCAGCTGGATTGGAACAACTTCCTGCAGGACAGTGATTGTGGAGGTGTTTGTGTAGGTGACCTTCACAGTCACGTTTACCTTCAGAGGTCTTCCAGCCCTTCCACAGCTCCTCCACAGTGATGTGCTGGTCTTCACGGTGCAGGTTGCTGTGTTTGTTGGTTTGCTGCTGCTTCATGTCTTCTATAATAAACTAGAAAACAAAGACAGGCAGAACTGAGTTTCAGAAACATCACAGAACATATCGTTTTGTTGGTTTACAGTGAGTTTTTCTTTGTTACTGAGATACAGACGGCTGTGCCTGTCTGCGTATGTCCATGTGTGGTTCTGACAGAGAGCTGTAGAGAGTTGGCTTTGCCTAATAGTCGGCTTTGGATCACACACGCACACACACTTTCTTTTCGCTCTCCTTTCTTCCTTTTAGGGACTTTGAAAAGAGAAAGAGACCCACTTCCACCTGTGTGTGCATGTGTGAGTGTGCTTTCAGTTTCCGGCTGTCCTCCTTTGGTCGCTCAGAACTAAATGCCCCTGCAGAGAAAGCCATGCCACCACAAACCCCCCGAGGGATACCCAGCGTTAACAACAAGGGAAGGTATGCTTTGGCATACACTAAAAGAGTAACAGCTCCTGTCTGATTAAAACACCCCACCTGCTTTAGATAACTAATAAGCTTTTGATATTACTGCAGTGAGGTATCATGTTATTCTGCTGAAGGGTAATTACCTTCACCGTATTATCTGTACTGCAGAGTCATCATCCAGCTGGTGTCTTTCCATGATAAGTGCTCAAAAATACACATAAGGTGCAGATTTAGCTGCTTTAGGCGAGACACCAATGTTACGTTCAGCTCTCATACTACTACTGTATGTCAGTAAGACCTGATGTGACCTGCCTTAACCCTCGAATGTGTTCCTGTTACTTAAAAACAATCTAATTCAGTAAAATTACTACATTCATGTGGTTTGCCACTGCATCCACTGATTTCTTGAAATGATTTGGTTTCAGTTCACAAGGTCCCAATTCGATTCGATTTAATTGGGGACAGTCCAGTTACAATACCAATTTTTGCTACGATGTGAAAGAGATTCTCAGAGATGTTCAGAATATCGTAAATTTCACAGGGAATTTTTTTTTTTTAATTTACTAAATAACTAAATGTTGTCACTGGAAACAAATCAAAAAAAGGCAATACAATAAACTATGTTCCTGACATCACTATACTGAGTAAGGTTTCGAAAGTATAACTAAACAAATCAGGTCGTTAAAATAAAGATCAATTTCAGGTGAATTGATTATTGAGTTGAGTTGGGATAAGGAAATGTCTTTGCAGAGTAAGTTCTGACGTAAACAACATTTGACCAACGTGACTAATCCGCCTCATTTATTTGCTTCAAACCAGTTGATGGAAATACGTCTAATTTGCACTTTCTTATTTGCGACATTTCAAAAGTTTGCTTACATTCGCTCAAATTTGCTTGACAACTGAGCAGAAGCAGCTAGCGTGTGCCAAGTACAGCGCTGTAGCCAGAATTAAGCTATCTTAGTTAGTTAGTGTTTTTTTTTTAGTATGGATTCAACAAACGAACAATATACATTTCAAAGTTCTGTACACTACGTATTTCTTGCGTAGTGTACAGATTTCAGCAGCGTAGTGTTGATTTATATCACGCACTGTTTTGCACTTACAGGACGTGACGACGGCTTTTTTTAACCACCTCTTCTTCTTCATTGTCTTCTTTTTAAACAGCCAGTTGCCCACATTCAACATTCGCCAACATTTGACCAAATCTTGTATCACAACATCAATGCTAATCATAATGTGCTGCTCAAATCACATACTTCTGTTAGTACACTATGTAGTATACTATGTGCACTATGTACTCATTGGCGTAGTGCACAAATTTCGACAGGGTAGTGTTGTCTCAAACCAAACACGGCCGCTGTGCACTCCCCAGAAATGACGATCGCAAATTAGCTAGACAGCAAACTAGCATTAGCATTTGCGTTATCGTTCGCGATACCAAATCATTACAGACTGCTAAATTAACCCAATAAACATACTGCTGGCTTATATCTGACAACTGTATAGTGGTGCTTAGTGCAAAAAACACATGTATTTGTACAATGCAGCGACGTTCACAGTCGCACAGTCCTCGGCCGCCATTTCCAGTTTGGAAAGTGGTCCCTCCCCTTCTGCTACATAGCCAAGATAGCGACGATTGAGGGCGAGAAGTGTCCATCGTTCGTCAACTTCTTGACCATTCTGAAAGCACCATCCGGGTACTCATAGTGCACTGCATTGTTCCATACTAACATACATTAAGTCTAAGTACAGAAGTACGCGATTTGAGTCACAGCAACTGTCTTGACGTGAAGCTAGGCTAACACCTCCTGCTCCTTCACGCACAAACATAAGAGTGGTATCTATCTTCTCGTCTAACTCTCGGCAAGGAAGCAAACCAGCACATTTCCAAAGACGCCAAACTATTCCTTGAATTCACGTCCTTTTATCTGGACAAGTCCTCTTTTAGTAGCCTAAATTATCTATCAAACGAATATCCTAAAACTGTCTTAATACCTGCCTGAGCACAAAGTCAGTAAACCTACCGCAGCTTGTTTGTTTATTCCACAGACATCTGGTAAATGAGATACTCTAAAGTTGCGTACAGCAATCTGATATAGCTAAACATAATTTAAGTTAGCAGGGGACAGGAAACTCTGCAGCTAGGTGCTGCTAATTGTTGCTAAGGGAGACATAAAGACGCCTAAGCAAGGGTCTAAATTCACAAAGGAGTAAAAAGTCCCTGAGTTTTCATCATAGGTGTGATCAGTGGGGAGCTGAGTGTGCTGTCTGCAGTGTTAGCATGTAGCGCCTGGTCATGTCAGCAGCAAACAAAAAAGGTGGTTAGAAGTGGAAACTCATCAGCAGCACAGAGAGACTGCAGCAGGGTGAATCACGGAGAGCTGAACGCTGCAGCTGCAGCCAAGTGTGTTTTGACATTTCTCATAGCTACGAATCACAATAGTTTCAGATCAACGAGTTTCAAATCTGTCTCGATAGATCAGCTGATCCCGACACAGCTTGAAACATGTCACATGTCTGCACCGAATCTCTCTCAAATAGTCCTAGAAACACCCGAAGACAGATACTGGACAGATTAATTCATCATGACACAGACATACATGTTGTTCCCAAAACCCACCAGCGCTGTCACACATCTGTAGTGTTTGCAGGGACCGTCTGAAGCAGAGCTGTGAGTTTGACATAAATAGGCTACATAACGGCTGTCTGGTTCTGAGAGGCGACAAATGTTTCCAGGTCTGAAAAACAAAAAAAAAACCTTCCTCTGTGATCAAGACATTGCTCGAGATGCACTCTGATCACATGATTAAGAGATGGGAGAGGATGATACTTAAGTTGTCAGAGTGGAGAAATAATTGTGCTCCCATTACTTTATGAACACAAAATCTGGCGTCTCTAACATCAAAGACATTAGTGGACATCCTAAAATGGTGGACATGTACGTGCTACTTCAGTGTCAGTATAATTCTATACGCCTATTTTACGAGATCGCCTCCTTCGTCTGGTTCAATCTGAATCTCCAGCCGGTGGTGGCATAAAGGTGCATCAGCTGGTGAGGTGCTTTTATCAGCAGTCAAACAGTTCAACCTTCACACACACACCTGGTGTGTGACGCAGGATATTGAACACACATTCAACCTGTGTGCAATCATTCATGCAAGAGCCTGGTCCACAACAAAACCTTTCGAATCCCTTTATCGAAATGATTATTTGGCTTATAGACATCTGAGAAATTAATCTCCAGATCTGACATTTAATAATGAAACTCATCATTCACTCAACATTGTTGATTTAAGCTTAAAGACAGCTGAATGATATGTTCATCCATTCTTGCTAGAGTCAACAAGACTAACAGTCTACTAGTCCGCCCTTTTAGGATGCTGACATCGCAACAATGAACACGAATTCAACCAATCCCTGTGAATTCTGCATGACCTGGCAAATGTGGTCAATCACACCCTTATTTGTTTCTGGTTCTTTGTTTCTTTTCTACCGCAAAACAAGAGTGGCTGATATGTGTAGACAAAAGATAAGACAAAAAAACCATGAGGTTGTTGTCGGGCTGCCCCCTAACAGTCGACCAAACGTTAAGTCGACCAGAAAGGTCAGTCGGCAAGATTTCATTGGTTGCTTAGTCGCAAACAAACAAACAAACGTGAAACTCAGACACAAGAAGTGGACACACTCAGGAGTCAGGTTAATTTCCAGGGCTGGTACCTGCGGTTATCACACAGGCTAGTTAATAACATGTCGGGCAGGAAATCCAAAGTGTGGGATCATTTTGAGAAGGTGAAGGACGAACCCAAGGTGATATGTAAACTCATCTTCGTTGGTCGACTACAAACATGACGTATCATCTGAAACATGGAAGTAGCTACATGCCCATTAGCCCACAGCGTCATTAACAGGCGGCTCGCTCAGTGTGTGACGTGCACTTGTAGATAAAATATAGGCCTATATTAATGAAGGTTCATTAGTTTTGTATTTCTCTGTAATGTAGCACAGTGTTAATTAGTCGACTAATGGCCCTAAATGACAACTATTGGTCGACTAGGAAAACTCTCAGGCAAAAAAATTAAACAGTGACCTGATGGCAAAAGATGAACGTATTTAATAAATGTCATAATGATCTATTCAGTGGCTGTCGCAACATGTCACTCAAAACTACAAATGCCAACCTGCTAATGGCGCTTGAAGAAAGTCAGGGGATCACCAAAGTCAGTACGATTCATCCTCTGAGAATCATGAATCTGCATAAAACTTTGTGCCAATCCATGTACATATGGGACATTTTGAACAAAGTGTTGAAGTGTCTGCTATCACAGCTAGAAAGACAAAGGATATAAACTATGTCATACAAGATTCATTAGACTTAGACTGAGGAGGCTTCCACTCTAATAGCTACAGCATTAGCGTTGTAGAAACTACAGTTTTTATATAGAACCTAAACAACCTTGCAGTAAGTTGTTGCTGTACTCTGTGTTCACTTGTGCCAAAGGGTTTCCTCGGGTCCCCATATGGGCCTGAAAAGCCCTTTCACAAATCAGCGGGGGACAAAATACTCTGAGGGGCCTGAAAACTTTGCACAGTGTTTTTTTCCCCCTTCGCCTTCGTCCCACTCAATACAAATGCAAATGAGTTTTCTCACTGACATAAAGCCAGGAACCAACTAAAGGAACCAACTGTCTGCTGAGTCACTGGAGGCACCACAATGTGTGCAATACTAGTCCAAACAAATGTCTTGCAAAGCCTTTAATGCTCACTGTACTTTATGAGAAACGAGTCCTGCTGGCAGAGATGCAAACTTCAAGGACGTTTTGCCAGAGCACACGAGCAAGAGCAATATAAAAGGCCTGAGGAATGAAAATTTCTCTTTCAGTCCATGAAAGAAAAAAAATTGTTTTAAATGTCTGTTAATTATTTAAACCAGCTGCATTTTATTCTCACATAGTGAGACATCTGTCGTCTCACCTCAAGTCAAACTGAGGAAATTTGGTTAAAATACTATCATCAGAGTTAAGATGTGAGTTGATGAATATTTCTACACTCCTTTATTTGTTTGAAATCTACAAAAGCAAAATGAATTAACTTGATAATCCTGTGAACTTTTGTTTTTCTGAATTAATAAGATTAGTATCTTAGACTTTTAAGAAAGGTTTTCATGGCAAAAAATTATTCCTGCTTGTTTTTCTAAATTAAGGAGATTATCATCTCCGCATGAAAAACAATTCTGCTTGTTTTTCTGAATTAACGGGTAATAATCCTATAAATTCTTGTTTTTTCGGAATTAACATCATTATCTTTGAATTCTGAGCAAGATTTCATGACAAGAAAATTCTACACATTTTTTTCTAAATTAATGAGATCAGTACATCAAAATTCTAACATAAATTTTCAATTAAAAAAAATCTGTTAATTTATGAGAAAATACTCCTGTAAATTCTTGTTTATCTGAATTACCAAAATTTTCATTACAGAATTCTGTGAAAGGTTTTCATGAAAAAAAAAGTATGTTTATTTTTTAATTAACAAGATAATAAATTCACAAACTGTTGTCTTTCTAAATCAATGAAATTCTTATCTCGGAATTCTGAGAAAAGTTTTCATGAAAAATAAAACAGTTTTCATGAGTTCCACTTGCTTTTCTGACTCAACAAGATCATAACCTTGAAAAAAAAATTCTGCTCCTCACTTTTTTCATTTACGAGAAAATAATCCTGTCAATTTTCGTTTACCTGAAGTGACAAAATTTTCATTTCAGAATTCTGAGAAAGTTTTCCAAAAAATTTCTGAAATATCAAGATTATGGTCTCAGCATGGAAAAAAAAAGTTCTGCTTGTTTTTTTTCTGAATTGATGAGCTACCAATCCCCTTAAATGTTTGTTTTTCTGAATAAAGAGGATTAATATCTCAATATTATAAAAAAGAAATTCATGAAAAAAATTCTGCTGTTTTTCTGAATTAACAAAATAACAATCTCGTAAATTCCTGTTTTTCTTTCATGAAAAAACTCCACTTATTAATTCAGAAAAAAGGGTTCGATTTCTTTCCTTTAACTGACTGCATTACACTTCCATAGAAGTCCAACCCCTGATCTCTTTATTCAAAAATATACTGTATAATAGATAATGTATGAATGATCCATTTTCTTATTTGCAATTGTTTAAGAAAGATCACTGTACTCAAAAAATAAGAGCACGAAGAGTGAATGTAATTGGTTCAAGTGCCACTATCTCATTATAAAACTTGTACTTGTGGGCAGGCTGGCGGAGCAGCTTTGCATATGGTCAAAGACAGCTTTGTGATATTTTATGGAGTCATAAAAAATATGTGGTGAGCAGCACATATAAAAAGGTCTTTGTGTGGGAGCCTTGCGGCTTCTGTGGTTCAGAGTTTAGATAGTGTGATAGCTGTGATAATTACGTGCATGGCGTGGAGCCCTCTGAAATGTCAAAGGAGAAGAAATTCCTACAAGGAAACGGGCAAAGTGGTCTTACATTGTGTTTACACTTTGTACGATAGACACTTGTAAACATGACGATGAGATGCAGAGCCTCAGCTCTGCCCGAGGATCAACAGTCGGTCGTGCAAAGACAATAACACGTACACATGTTCTATACAGACGGAGGCCGAGCGCAGACAGGGTATGACACACAGTCAGCAGCAAACAAAGACATATTTGTCCCTATCAGATTCCAGATTGCAGGGAGCTGGCTGAGTTCGAGACTCTTCCCATGAGCCTCTGCTCTCTCCAACAGTCGACTGCGACTCTATTCACCCGTTATCTACTGCATCACTCCATCTGTCTGCATCTACTCATCTAATTTACTCAAACTTATTACATCTATCATAAACCCAAAATGACTTTTTTCCCCCCCTCAGCAGCACACCTCAACATTAATCAAACCCGTGAGTAATATGAAACTGCAGGAAGCCGGTTATTACATTGATTAATTGTTATCAATCTGTTATAAATTTGGGACAAAAACTATGCTGTGCTCGGGTATGATTTATGGAACGCATGAACTAGTTGGAGCACAACTGATTTATCACACATGACAGCTGGGCAGGCTCCGTTCGAGACCATCACTCGTGTGATAAGATGTTCCTCGTGCTTTCCCTGAGTTTTCAGTCCTCACGTTACTTTGCCCGAGATCAAAGTGTGTGTCTTTGCCTAACAATGTGCTCTGTTGTGAGAAGTTTAAAACTCCAGTGGGTTTCATCAAGCCATCCTCAGGGCAGCAGAGGTTTTAACTTTCAAGGGTATAAAAAGCATCCTGTTAAATTAACCTTAAAATGCCTATTTAATAACCAAAGAAAACTGAAAGTCACATAGTCCAATTCAAAGTGGATAACACTATCATAGAGAATAAACATTTTGCACATGTTTTTCTAAACTTTTATCCAGTCACTTTTCAAAAAAGAGGGTAAAACAATGTCCTGAATGTGTGAATATCAGTGAAAAACTAATCAACACAGATAGAAATGTTTATTTAGGAGATTACTGTGTATAAAAACACTTCCACAAAACCTAAATTGATAAGACGGACTGTTTTTTTCCCCTTAAGACAACATCCGAGCCATTTCTTTATCATTTCTGCACATTAATAAAAGTCTATGGTGCCTGTAAGGAGTTCAAATCTACTGTGAAGCTTCATAGTATCATTGACTACAATACCCATAAGCCAAGGGTGAAATAGGCCAATCACTGGCTCTTTAAATAAATCTAAACCAAAGGAAATCTGCTCTTTCAGCTCAGGCCCTGGTTGGCTAGTGAGGCCGAAGTAACAGCACTGGAAGCTCCTATTGGCCGAGGTGAGGTGTAAATGAAAAGGCCAGGCCTGCCTGTTCCTGTAAGCTGAAACCATTTCCCTCAGTGGAAACAAAGATTTTATTTACTTTAATTTCACAGATAAGAAACAATAAGTTGTGAAGACAATAAAGCCTCCACAAAAATAGTACTTTAAGTCTTGTGTGTGATTTATCCTGGCTTCATATGAGCAGAGAAAAAGTCAGCTAGCCGCTAGGCTAATTTATACAATGTAAAATGCCATAGGCTTGTGTTAAAAACATTAGCATGTTGTATTTGTGGGGAAAATGTGTCCAGATAAAGACAAGTGTTTGTCTGTGAATGCTGCGAGTTATAGTGAAGCTGAGTTGTGTACTTGTGTTTGAAAGTGTCTCTATTAAGCCATGTTTAATGTGTGTTTAATGTGTGTTTTATGTGTGTTTGAATCAACTATCAACTGTATAAACAGTATGACAAAATCTCTGACGGATGCCAACGTTTTATATTATCAGATCTAAACTGTAATGCAAGTGAATAAAATTTAATTTACAGTGCTCACAGGATTTAAAAAGATCTTCGTTAGAAGGCAGTTCCAATACAATTACTGCACTTTGGAGGTGTTCAAATGTGTATTTGTTCAGTTTGGAGGGAGCCAGGCGACCAGTTTCACCCTGCATCTAGTCTTAAAGCTAAGCTAATCATCAACCAGCTCTATCTCTATACACAGACACATGAGTGGTATCAGTCCTTTCATCTTGGCAAGACTACAACTCACCACATTTCCCAAAATGTTTGACAAATTGCTGGATATCACAGGGTTTAAGAGAGAAAATATGTTTGGGGTTTTGAACCATCCCTTTAATTAAAGCTCTACGCCTGGATTCAAAGCAGTAGGTCATAAATAAATTCTCTCTTAAGGGAACATTCCCAGACATGTCAACAAACACCTTCTTGAAGCTTCTGAGACTCCTCCTTTCTATAGACACAGCCGAGACGCTCCATTAGCCTCCTCAGGTTCCCTCTGTTCATACTCGCCTGGACACGAATAACTCATTTATACAGTATGCTCGCACACATGCAGAACTCACATGCAAGCCTAATTTTTCCACTAAGTTGTTATGCATGGCCTGTCAAGAACTAATAAAGCACACACACACACACATACACACACGCACACACAGGGGCAGCGCCATCACCCCCCTGCTGTGACGTGAGTTGGGTTCTTGCAATTTCAAAGTGATGCAACACGATCCAGCCGAGCGTCTCCTTGGCAGACAAGCAGCACGCAGCCCAGCACCCTGAGGAGAGGACGTGCACCTGCCGTCCCCGGTGACTGTGCTCAGCAACAGACCCCCCCCGCACGTCGCTCAAAACCCTGGCGACGCCCAGACTCAGAGTAATCAGAGGCAGGATTATGTTTAACAGGATTACAGCTGGATTTGACCCCTAATAAAATTCTTCCACGGTGGTCGAGTTACAGATGCTTTCGGAAGCCAAAAAAAAGGTGATTACTTTTGATTTTTATAGGATACATACACATCGTCAAGACGTCCAAGTTCCTGGTTTGGGTTTCTACAGACAAGTTAGATTTAAGACTTTTTTAAATGGTATATATAATGGCATATCCAAAATTGATTTATTGCTAAGGATTAGGAAGAACCCATAGTCGTAGCAGTCTTAAGACTTTTGAAAGGCTGTTTTAAGACATTTTAAGACCAATTAAGGCTTAATTTGTAGATTAATTAATTCAATGCCTTATAAGACTTCTCAAGATCTGAGGAAACTAGGGATGTCAGTCCCAGTTTATTTTGCTTTTAATAGCCTGGAAGTCATTAACTGGTCACCAACTTTTTTGAGAAAAAAAAATGCAAAGTAACTTAAACTACATGAAGCTTTTCCTTTGAGCCTGGCACTGCACTGACTCAGTGAGCATTAGCATCACAGATTAAAGCGCTATCCTTTACGAGGTGGTGAAATCGGATGTTTTGCGATGTTATTTTCTTCCCTTTTATTCTATTTTCTGTTGGCTTTACTGACAGACAGACAGCTGGCAGCGTTAACATGCAGAAACATAGTGGCCACTGCCCAACCTCCAGTCTCCACTGGTTAGCTTTGGCCGCTCTGCATTGTGCACCAGCTTGGTTCGGTGGGGGCTAGCCGGCTTTGGTGCTCTTTTATCAACTACTGCTGGCAATTGCGGTATAGCAATAGCTTTAGCACCGCTAGCTGTGCCAACACTGATAACGGTGCTAACAGAGCTAACAATGCTAAAGGGGGTTTGAAGCTCAAAAGTGAGCCGCTTACTCAACAGGTGTTCCCACAGCAACGCCGTTGGGTCAGTACAGTGTTACTTATCGTTTCTGTGGGTTAACGTGGCTAGCTGGAGGTCTGTCAGAAAAGCCAGCAGAATATAAAACAAAGGACAAGAAAATAAAATCAGAACGGCATTACTAGCAGTTATCGCAAAATGTGTGGTGCCGCTAGCGAGCTCCTACCAAACCCAGAAGGTGCGCAGCACGGTACAGTGAAAAGAAGCAAAGTTAACCTACAGACTGACATGTGTAACCGGTCAAAAATACTCTCAACAATTAAGCTATTAATCATTAACCATTGACATTCCTAGCAGGAACCCATTTATTTTAGCTAATGTATACAGGCATGGGAAAATGATTTGACGGTTTTGATCACAATAGAAAAGCACTTCCTGGGAGATATAATTTAATCAAGACAGTATATGAAAATGGGGGTAAAACTGCATTGTGTACTTAGAAATGGACCTTTTGTCTTCATCATGCCAACTGACTCCAACAAATATGTGTGTTTGTGTTCTGCCACAAATCACCACCCCAAATATCCACTTCAGACGCAGCCAGAGCCTTTTTCTGTTCAACATCCTGACTGATAGCTGTGACAAGACATGTCAGTGATACTGCAGTCGTAAAAGGAACTGAGGTACTTTTTGGCCTCACCACTTCCTTATTTGCTGTCCACACCACTGCACAGACTGTCAATTACTGTATGTTCAAGCACACATCAGTGGGCGCCCTTTTTGTGTGGGTGGCTCACCATCGACGGTGGAGCAGCTGGGTGCTGCAGCAGATAGATGCTGTGGTGACTGGTGCATCTGGTGTCAGTGACTCAGCAACCTGTAAATGTTCTGAGTGTGTGTGTGTGTGTTTTATTTGTGTGTGGTGATATAAACTGTGAAACACGGGAAGGTGTTGATGTCTGTGAGGGTTAATTTCCCTGTAACTTAGCAACACTGATTGTTGTTAAGTTACGGAGGAATTTTACGGGTAAAACAAATGTAACACTTGAGTGATACCAGGTAACTCAATGATAAGACAACACTGTGTTTCAAATTTACAGAGCAAAAAACAAACTACTCATGTTATGTTACCGGAAATAGGCTGCGCTATGGCAAATATAACACTGTACTGTGTTTCAGTTCTGCCAGTTAAGGCCTTAACTGAGGAAGGGTGAGTTAGTGCAGCACACCAATGTCTAGTTCATGCTTTACTTTAACGTGGACATGACAAATTACCTGCAATTAAAATACCATTAATAAGTGTGAAGATGTTTCCAAGCTCACTAGACACTGCAGCTTCATCCACACTAACACATTTTTCATTTTAAAATGAAAATAAACATGAGCTTTCTGGCAGCATTTCAGAAATAATCTCCGTCCACATTAACACACCTGAAAACAAATCATGACCGTACACGCACACTGCGTATTAGGGCTGGGTATCTTTAAGAAACTGCAATACCAGTACCCTTATAGTGAT
Source organism: Epinephelus cyanopodus (assembly GCA_026686955.1). Classification (NCBI taxonomy): domain Eukaryota; kingdom Metazoa; phylum Chordata; class Actinopteri; order Perciformes; family Serranidae; genus Epinephelus; species Epinephelus cyanopodus. Next base: position 11,123,480 of record CM048934.1, read on the forward strand.
ACCGATACAAATGGAGTACTTTGTTTGATACCTTTTTTTCCCACGTCATTCCATACCAGTTTGGTACCGGATCAGAAAGGAAAGAAGAGTAAAGGAAAGGACTCGGATCAAAAAGGAAAAGAAAGGACTCAAATAGGAAAGGAAAGGACTCAAATAGGAAAGGAAAGGACTCAAATAGGAAAGGAAAGGAAAATAAAGGAAAGGAAATTACTTGGATTGGAAAGGAAAGCACTCAAAGGAAAGGAAAGGAAAGGACTCGAAAAGGAAAGGAAAGGAAAGGAAAGGAAAGGAAAGGACTCGAAAAGGAAAGGAAAGGAAAGGAAAGGACTCGGACTGGAAAGAAAAAGAAAGGTGATGTTTTCGCATTAAAAAAAAGGAAGCGAAAGGAAAGGAAAGGAAAAGGAAGGTAAAGAAAAGAAAAGAAAAGAAAAGAAAAGAAAAGAAAAGAAAAGAAAGGGAAGGGAAGGGAAGGAAAGGAAAGGAAAGGAAAGGAAAGGCTCAAAAAGGAAAGGCTCGGAAAGCAAAGGAAAGGAAAGGAAAGCTCTCGGATTGGAAAGAAAAGGACTCGGAAAGGAAAGGAAAGGAAAGGAAAGGAAAGGAAAGGACTCAGATCGGAAAGGAAAGGACTCGGAAAGGAAAGGAAAGGAAAGGAAAGGAAAGGAAAGGAAAGGAAAGGAAAGGAAAGGAAAGCTCTCGGATTGGAAAGGAAAGGACTCGGAAAGGAAAGGAAAGGAAAGGAAAGGAAAGGAAAGGAAAGGACTCAGATCGGAAAGACAAAGAAAGGAAATTATGTTTTCGCATTTTTTTAAAAAAAGACCTAAATATGACCAAAACGATTTCTTCAGAAACTTGATTTCAAAAATCATCAATGCATTAATTCACGTAACGATATAACATACACTCTGTTTAGCATGGATGATTATTACTGTCGTACAACGTGCTTTTACAGCAGACATGATTGTGTCAAACAGGGAGACTGACTGGCCGGAAAAAAACTACAGAAAATGCTGAAAGTTTGGGATCATCTTAAAACTCTTGTCTATTGTAAAACCAAACCATCCTACCAAAATAGCACAAAGTCAAAGCTGCAGCAGCTCAACAGAAAGAATCCTCCTGTCAACACATCCAGTCCACAGAGCAGCCTCGACACAAGGTTCAAAACTATAATGGATCTAAAACAGAAACGCCTTCAAAGACACAAAGTCCCTCTATCAAGCTTTCTTATGTTTTGTATAAAATATTCATAAATCATTTCCCTTACAGCTCAACCTGCTGGTGTCATTGTCACCATATATCACCACTGACCTCACATCATCTTCACCACCGGCGTAAGAATCTCTGAAATGCATGTCATGAAAAACTGGATACCGTGACCACGGCTATAATATTACACATACAGGCATCCTCTCATCTTAGTTATCCTCTCAGGTTTTGGGATGAAGGTGTGAGGGCGGCAGAATAAGAGAAGGAAAAGCAGGAAGTGCCAGTGAGATCTTTGTTGGCTGAGTGTAAGGTTTCAACCAGGTGGTGAGGGGGCGAGGGGGTTGATGAGGTCTCGTCCCCCTGAAGGCCAGATAGGGACTGACGTGCCTCGGCCCCACGCTCGTCACCCCCCTCATGACACTGTGTCACTGCTCTCGACTCATCGCTGCCAGGAAGAGGTGGACATTGTAATGAAACCAACAGTAAATAGGGTCAATTCTTCTAATCCACACACCAACAAACGGGGACCAATTTGGGATTTGGTGTTGCGCTTGGGGAACTTTCGTCAACAGGTCAAATAACATGCTTTCTGCTGCCACCTTACTGAACTCTACTTTAAGGTCATGTATGTGATATACTTTATTTTATTAGTTTCAAAGAAATCCAGTTGACTCTGTCTGAAGCCAAAAAGCCTTGAATTGGTATTCATAAGGAGAAATTTGATTTCAATTTGCATAAAGTTCCTGAATTTGAGCCATTTTTTCTGAAAAAGTTAACAGTGAAAAGGGACCTATTGTGCTTTTTTTAAAAGTAATTCCTGTGAGCAAAAACTTCAGACATTTCTGAATCCTCTGAACGTTTTTTTCTACTTTTGCCACAAACTGAAGCCAGATCATGGTCATCTGCTTCAGGCACATTACTGCAAATGCATCCACTGCTACATGTAGCTACATGCTGATGTCAGGGAAACAAGGAATCTTCGTTGCCAATGTTGATTTCTATCTGATTGCGGAACATATTGCTGTTGGAACATGTTTGGTTGTTAAGATTTTGGTTTAGAAGTTTTACTGGTTGCTTTTCACAGTAGAAAGTGACGCTATACCCCGTCACAGTCATTCCTCTGCTGCAGGGACGCTGCTACATGTGGCCACATGCTAACACCAGGATAACCTGTAATTTTGGTTGCCAATGTTCTTAAATTCTCCCAGATTTTAGATCATGTTGCTGTTAGAAAACTTTGGTGTGGAGGCTTGTAGTGGTGATTTTTTTTTACAGTAGAAAATGTCATTACCCAGGAGCAAGTCCACCGCTACATGTAGCTACATGCTAACATCAGACAAATATGTAACCTTGGATCCCGATGTTGTTCATTTCTCCCAAATTTCAGATCTTTTTGCTGTTGGAACATGTTTGGTTGTGAGGACACTAGCATTGCAACAGTATGAGATTTTAATGGTACGATAACCAATATCACAGTTTCACAGTATCACTGTATTATATAATTATCAGCATTATTGGTGAAAATGGCCCAAACATTTAATTATTATAAGTGAAACTGTTTCATTTAAATGGAAGTTTGTGTAAAAAGTCTCCCTTTTGAAAGTAAAATATCGTAGAAAAGCAAATACAGTATGATAACCATCAATTTTAATATCATGGTATATCACTGCAACCCTGGAAGACGCTGGTGTAGTGGCTTTCAGTGGTGATTTCCTACAGTAGAAAATGCTGCTACAAGGTTGCTTCATTACAGTCATTCCAAGGATGCAAGTCCACCGCTACATGTAGCTACATGCTAACATCAGGTAAACATGAAATCTTGGTTGCTAATTGGGTTTGAAGAGACAGGCACTAAACGAGTGTCTCAGACAGAGGGTGAATACAGGTGTTACAGCACAGACAGTATGAGGAAAATTAAGTGTTTTTCCAAACATTAAAGCATGTTCGAGCAGAAACCCAAAATACAAGTATGAACCTGAAAATGAGCAGTTTTCAAAATGGCTGTTCCAGACTTTATCACAACCCAGAGCGTGGGACAAGACACCATCAACCCTTTTCAGTTAACATCAGTTAACCTGGCGGTGAAAATCCACCTGTTTCAGTGCCGAACTCCTGGTCACACGATAATGTCCACCTTTCGTAAGACTAACTGACAGACAGCCACTAATTTGGTGAAAGGAGCATCCATCATGTTATGAAACCCTGCCCCGCCCCGGAGCCCTGAGAAGAAGCTTGGAAATCCTCAGTAATGAGCGGCGGCCAAAAACAACTGCTGGATAGAAACAGACACGGCTCATTGCCCTTATAAAGACAAAGGGTAAAAACAGGGCAGGGGGGCAACGTGTAATACACTCCTATACAGTACAGCGTATACAGGCATCAGTGACACATGCACAGACGCACATCGCCTTCATGTGGCCGGGGGCCAGTTCTTGCACTGCAGCCCTCAGGGGTCTTTAGACACGACTCATCCAGCGCCCAGCTCTTTACCCGGGGGCCACCAAGGGGCTGAGGGGTATAAATGTTTCTCACACCAGCACTTCTCAGCCAGTTAAAAATGACTCCTGCCAACACACACATACTCACACACACAGAATGTGACCACGGTCCGAATGGTTTCTTTAAGAGGTCGCTGATTACCAAGAGACGCAGAGGCCACGGCGGGTCAGAGTGCTCTCAGATGTCAGCGCTGACCCTGTAGTCCCCCACAGAAACCTGTCCCTTGTCTCCTCATGTGAGCGTCTTTGTGTTTAGGCTACATTACATCCAAATAAAACTACAAATATCAAACATTTAATGCTTGAAATTATTGCTAAATGTGTGCAAAAATGCCTCTATGGATCTGTGTGTGTTTCCACTAATGTGTCACTATGTTAAAAATGCGGACACCAATTTGGCTCCCTCCTCCGATGATTAACTGCTTAATATTAAAAATTTATTTGACTTTTAGGAACAGCTACAAAGTCGAGCACACTTCCAGAAGCTGTTATTCACTCTTCACTAAATATTTACTTGAACGCAGGGCATCCACTTTCAGAGGTGACAGGCCAGTATTCTTGTGTCAACACCAGAGACATTTGCAAGCAGCCTGGTTTGCTTAACCTAATGATCTACAAAACACTGGTAACATGAGGCAGCCTGTGAAAGTGGTCGAATATCCACAATATAGGAACCTTTCAGACACAGTTTAAAACTCAACAGTCATAAAGGTTTTGCTCCTGTTATCACGTCGTCTTCAAAATATAAAGAGCCAGATTAATTCGTTTTAGAAATTAAAGGGTGAGTCAGTGTTTTTCAGCTCTTGTAATGTTTTTCATGTTTTTGTGTCTAAGTTACTAATGGAGACAACAATGTTTGAAACTGGTCCAGAATTGAGCGAGAGCATTGCAGCCAGCAATGTTGAATCAGGCTGTCAGGCTGTTGAATTGGGGTGCATGTAACATTCACTGCCCACTAAACCATATTTGTTTTTAATGACAGACAGATTGTTACTTTGAGTGTCTGACATTTGTTGGAAAGGATCCCTACTGAGATAGACCTTTTTGTTTAAGCAGAAACACGTGAACTTGTCATTGCCAAACCACCATTTAAAAAAAAAAAAAAACAGTAATTTTAGCATGTATAGAGTCAGCATATTTTCGTATTTTACTGGATTACTTAAGGGTTTATTTGAGCCATACCAGAGTTTGATGTTCAGTGTAAGATGACCCAAGATGACTTTTGTGGGTTTTGTTTCTGTCGACTTTGAATGAAGTGTGTTTTATGGCAATAAAATCACTGTTTCTTTGAATGGAGTCTGGTGTGCTTGGCCGTGGTGACTTCGGGGCTGTTTCTGGTTAAACAAAAAGGATCTTACTCTTAAACAAAAAGGTCTATGTCTGTAGGGATCCTTTCCATAATGTTGTCAGACACGTTTAATAACAATTTGAGCCCATCAGTGGCAAAAACAAGCACTTTTAGAGGACAAAATGATGGTGTGCATATGCCCCAAATGGTAAAATTGCAGCCTGTTGCAGAGGTTTCACTCAATACTGGATAAATTTAAAACATTGTTGCTCCCATTAGTCACTTTCACACAAAAATAAGAGAGCAGTTTGTCGCAAATGTGGTAAAAACCCCATTGAAAATCATTCTGAATGCACTATGCTTTCAAACCGAATAATATCAACATATCCTGCATGTCTTAATTGGAAATACTTCGTTTGGAACAAGGCCTAATTTGAAATATCCAATCAGAATATGCTGTTTTAATGACCAAGAGTACTGTCAAATTCAGAATAATAGTGGAATATTAGTGTGCATGTAAACACAGTCAGTGTGCTCAAGTCTCTGTCTTTTCTCCTCGAAGCTCACCTCCACGCTCTCGTTGACCTCTATTCCCCCGTCATTGTCATCGTCCAGCTGTTTGTGGATGTGCCGCAGCGCCTCCAGACTGAAGCGGTCGTCGTCGCCCATGCATGGCGGCATCACTATGAGACAGGGGTCTGCAGGGAACAAAAAAAATTCAGGTCAGAGACGAAAGGTCAAGTGAAGGTTAACAAGCAGCCGGAGGAAGTTTACACAATGATCAGCTCCAGTTACTGTCAGGAGCAAACCCCATTAGCAGTTAGCATATTCCTACATCTCTGTGTCACTTTTAATCACAGCAGTACATATAGGCTACTTTGTGTTTGGATTATGTGTCTGCAAACCATAGCTGCATCTACAGACTTTGTGCCAGCCATCTTGTAATGAGGTCTGGCACAGATGTTCATTTAAAACACCATGACTTCTAAGGAATTGCTGCTATGTGACAAACTGCATACTTGGCACACAGATGACACATCCTGCAAAACACAGTTTACATTCCTCTCCAGAGAGCGAATCACAATGACACATCCATTGTAGTAAAATTAGGTTATGTTTGCAGAAATAGTCCATGTTATATAGTCCATACAGTCAGATAGTCCATATAAATCACTTTGTTATTTTCATGAGAGTAAGCTGACATGTTCAAATTTTAATACTGAGCTATAACAATTGACAAAATTAATGCACTACTATTTTGATCATCATTTATTTGTTGATTTTTCCCAGCAAAAAGGCCAAACATTTGATGGATACAGACCCTCAAATGTGAGAATTTTTTTTGCTTTTCAGTATAATAAATAATCAGGTTGACATTTGCTGAGGCTGTAGGACACTGCTCACTGTTCTCTGGTGTTTTACAGACCAAACGATTAATCAATAAATTTAGAAAAGCAACCTGCAGATGAATCAATAATACAATGAGCCTTAACAGCAGCATCTCTGCTGGCATTAATTCCATAGAAGCTGGTTTTAATTACATCTAAATGCCAGGCGAATGGCAGCTTTTAGCATTTAGCTGATTAATAGCTTAGGTGATGGTTAGCTTGTCGGCCACCCTGCAAGCTGTAACGTAGTTATACTGCATGGATCTGTCATCGGTTGGTTGTAACATTAGCCGATGAAATAAATGGCCAATGGCAAGCTAGTTAGCTGGTTGGCTACTTGGCTGCCCAGCTAGGTGTAACGTACCTGCACTGTACGGATCTGCCGTTTTTGCTTTGTAACATGAGCCAATTTAGTAATTTACAAAATTAAGTTACACTGAATGGACTCTAGTTTTAGCACTGTAGGCGGTAGCAGCTCTAATTCAGTGAGCACAAACCCCAGTGAAGGTCTGTCTTCGGACGGCCGCTACAAAATTTGCTTGTTAGCATTAGCAGACTCCATTTCGAAGCTCATCGTTTTTTCTAGGAAACATTATGTGACATTTTGTAATAATTACTGTATGTAGTCTTTCTTCATGGCCAAACATGTTTTGTGAGGTCACAGTCACTTTGACCACCAAATTGGTGACTGTAAGTGAACGTTTGTGCCAATTGGGAAATCCCCTTCAGGTTTTTTTTGAGATATTGCGTTCATGACAATGAAATGAACATAAGGCAGTGACCTTGACCTTTGGCCACCAAATTGGTGACTCAAAGTGAATGCTTGTGCCAAATTGGAGGAAATTGCCTGGAGGTGTTATTGAGATATCACGAGAATGAGTTGGACATAAGGTCACAGTGACCTTGACCTTTGACCATTAAATTTGTTAGTCAAAGTGGACACCTGGGCCAAATTTGAAAACAAAAGAAAAATATCCCTTTAGTGTTTTTGAGACATTACGTTCACAAAAATGAGACAGATAAGAGGTCAAAGTGAACTTGACTTTTGACCACCGAAGTGTTATCAGTTCATCATTGAGTCAAAGTTGATGTTTGTGCCAAATCTGAGGAAATCCCCCCAAGGTGTTTTTGAGATATCGCATTCGAAAATGAGATGGATATAAGGTCAAAGTGAACTTGACCTTTGACCACCGAAGTCTTATCAGTTCTTCACTGAGTCAAAGCGGATGTTTGTGCCAAATTTGAAGACTACAATATCAAATTTATGGGATTAGGATGTATAAATGGATGGACAGACAACACAAAAACATAACACCTTGAGCCATGGAAATCGCCAGCACAGAGGCATGAAATATATTATTATTATTACATGTAAAAAGTACAGAGCCATCCCTTCCAGGCAATTTGTGCTGACCTGGCTCCACCTGCCTCCGAGGAACTGTGACCACACCTGCCCAACGGCCATTTATTAAAATGAATGCCACTTCCTTGTGTGATTTGGAATACAGACAAATTATGAAATGAGTTATGTAACACAGCTCCTGGTAGTCATACACCGTGAAAATCAGGTGAGTAAAACATGTTGTCTAATATCTCACAAGGGCCTGCACTTGAACCTGAAATTTGGGCCAAAGAGTCCCTTGATCCGTGGAGGTAAATATTTAATTTGTAAATCTGGTGCTTTGGTGCGTCGAAAGTGATTCCACTTGTGGCTGTTATCACAAATATCTCAAATGCTGACGACATATGAAGCCTCTCAGCCTTCCCACAGCAGCACACAGTCGCCTCAGAGCTCCTGCTGGACTCACTCGTGTGTGCTGTTGTCATTCCTGCAGCGTCCCAGGCATCCCCTTGTTTTTATTCAGTCCCCCTCCCGTCCCACTGGGGAAATGAGCCCATTACTTCCAGCCTCCCAAGCCATGGACAGTTTGAGCTGGACTGGAGCCAAACTGTCTCAATGGAGCCACAAAACACACACACACAGCAGATTCAACAAAACGCAGATACACCGGCTCATACACACACATATAAAGACACGTACAGGCTGAAAACCACATTTCAAGAAGATTTAAGTCCCAGTCTTTAAATGCATCACTCCATAAACTAAAAAATAACAGAAACAATTTTTAAAACCTATGACCGTTTCTTTAATGTTGATCCAACTAGTGAGGTCTTGTCCAAGCCCAACAAATAATGATGCTGCCTGTTTGGCAACAGCTTCAGACCACACACAAAGCCACACACAACAGCCGAGGGAGACAACAGCACCCAAACACGTAGACAGAACGCACACCCAGACATGTGAATCAGGTTCTGGCAATGAGCGGTGTTTTTTCTGTTAGAGGACGACAGGAAGGCCACCAGAAAATGCCAAAAAAAAAATGCAAACAAGGGACATTTTTGTAGTGTTATAAATGCTTTTGGATGCACAGAATGCAACTACACAAACTTGAATCAATTGCACAAACTACCACATAAATGTACAAATAATCTCATGCCTTTAAAGCAGGGGTAGGCAGTTTAATTTTGGCATCACTGGGCAGAAAGACTTGTGCACCTCCTCTTGGCTGTTGTACAAATGCAGATGTATGTGAACGTCCCTTTGGTGAATGCCTGATTCAATGGCGGAGAGTCCTATGACCTTTGGGCGCAACCCAAAAAATGACAGACGGATTTATCCAAAAAGAGAGTCGGACAATAAATGAAATAAAACGCTTGAATACATCAGTTAAGAGTTTCAGGATGGAGCAAAAATGTTGACAATAGTTTAGCCTTCTGCTAACCGTAGCTTAAGCTCACAGCTTCAGCTTCAAGTTCATGTTCATGTAGCTAATGTTAGCCAGAACCTCAAATAACAGTGTGTCCTCCGCCTCATTCTCCGCCGCAACAGACTCCTGTGTCTGTTCAGTAAATATGAAGCTGGAGCCAGCAGCCAGTTAGCTTAGCTTAGCATTACGACAGGAAACAAGTGTCTGAAGGTTAAGCTAATCTGTGTCTTCCGCCTCACTAGCACAAACCCCAGCTCAAAGGGATCAGACAGCCCAGAGTCTCCACTGGTTCAGCAAACTTTATGTTGCTGCCGTTACACAGATTAAAACTAGGGCTGCCACTGGCCACCAGCCATCTGTGACACCTGGCGCTGGGGGTTGTACACTGAAATAAGATTCAATAAAACCATGTACAGGAAAGACTGGGTTACTGCATGTAGCGTGTGCATGTGTTCGTGGTTATCTGGTGGGTTTAGGACAGAGAGAGAAGAGCTGCAGGAGGAAGTTGTAATTTCAAATGTCATTTTTTGCCTTTTCCATATTTTTGTCTACCACAGCAGGAGTTCAAAAGTTTGACAATTTGAGTAAAGTTAGCTTAGCTTGGCATAAACACTAGAAATAGGGGGAAACAGTTAGCCTAGCTCTGTATGTATGTAAGTTAATCACCTCCTGGTCCTAGTTCCATACTTCACACACAGACACATAAAACTGTATATTCAAGTATTTTATATATAAAAAGGACATTATAAAATACATTCACTACTCTCAAATACAACTCAGAACTATTTTGGAAGCACGTAAGCATGTAGAGTACAGTGCATAGGCGACCATGTGGCCTTTTGTGTGGGTTTTTGATGTAGGATCTGTTTACCGAAACAAGACTTGACACTTTGGTTATAGAGTTGCCACTTGGCAATCTGCAGAAGAAGCAAAAGGAGACATTTGATTGGACGTGTGCCCGATCTAAGTTTGGCTGAGGACACTGGGGAGGATGTTCCATGTCGAATGGAGAAACTGGCATTGCCAAAAGGCTGGACTGAGCCCACACGTCGATACAGTGCCAGATGTTGGATAACACAGCAATCATTTGTTTTTGTGTAAACAGATACAGTGCGTTGGGTGAAGTGGGTGAAACCACAGCGGCTTTAAAGTCTCCACCTGTTCACGATGACGGGGTGGCAGTGAACTAAATGTTTAACTGTGTTTGACTAAGCTGCTGCAATGACAAAATCACCAGCCACTTCCTGGTATGACCACATACAGTACCTGTTTGAGCTTTACCAAACTGCCTGGTGTATAGGCGCACATACCATAAATCCTCTAAACACTGTGCACTACAAAAAGAGTAGGGACTAAAAAATTACTGCTGACATTTAATTGTCAGCTTCAGGACCAGAATCAGTATAAGGTTGATTACCAAGTATGTTTCACTTCACACAAGGAGTGTGTGATTTACAAGTTCAAAGGTTAGACCTGACACGATAAAAACTTTATATGAAATTTTATAAAAATTTGCAAATTATAGACAAGCTTAGCGAAACTCCCAGAAGAAGAAGAAGAAGAAGAGGAAGAAGAAGAAGGAGAAGGAGAAGATGAAGTAGAAGAGGAGGAAGGGTAAAACTACAAATGATGGACTTTTTAGCTCGTTCCCAGGGGTTGGCAAGCTAACAACTATCAGGACTCTGCCCCTACGACTACAAAAGTGCAGCTGCAGGCTACCAGTAAGCTACACTGTGTCATCTTATAAGTATTGTTTCATTTACTTCAAACTTGTGCAAGTAGGCGGGATGGTGAGGAAAAAGGGAGAATCGCTGCACCCAGGTCTTAAAATGGTCAGGAAAACCCTGCTGTTTATTTTGGCACCATGTTGGCTAAAATGTTGGTGACATTCTTATGTACAAACAAAAAAGAAGCTCGAGCAAAAGTTCTGTCAGGAAGACAATACTTTTCGCTCAGACTGTAAGTTTCTCTCTCACCCTGACATTCTCCTTGCACGCATGCTCACTTACTATCTCTAGGTCATTGTTTGGGTCTTTCAGTCGACCAATAGCACAGCGACACACCTTCTCTGTCAGCCTGTGGTCAATATGGTTCTTTCTCTGTCGTAGTGGACTGCATGGGGGATTTATCTTGCTGCAGCTCAGATGTCCCTCAATCACAAAAAAAACCCTCCCTCTGGCATCCAAGCACCAAAGACTTCTATTAAATCTGAATCAGCACAAATCATCTGTTAATCTGTGCACTCATATTTCATATTAAATATTATTTCTACTTCATTCTTCTGTCTCTCCTGAGAGAAATACGCTTGTAGACACAATATCAAAGTCAGCAAAATGATCGAGGTCATGTCTGTACATGGTTTAAATTGATAATAATTATCGTGACAGGCCTCGTTGTATGTATCTGTTTGAATGCACAAAAGACTAATCAGTGTCTGCATCTTTTGTCACCACACTGCTTCTTTAGGTTAACCACACCAGTGACAGGAAAGATAATCAACACACTAAATCGCTTAAAATCAGCCTTATTTCAGCAGTGTGTCTGTCTCTACTCCGAAAACATCTGATGCTTGAGAACGAGTTACATAATACATTTGCTTAGCCTGCCAGTGCAGTTTACATAGCCCTTTGTTTGCATAGCATGCATATCTATTCGGCTGTTTGGTTATTTAAACTCAAATACTTTACTTGTGTTTTACATACACACAGATGGCTGCACATCCGCCTGCAAATCCCACTTTAACTTTCTTTGTTTTACGCAGAGACATCAGAACTGATAAGAGCGTGCTTTTACAAACAACTTCCTGTGATGTTTATCTTTTTTTTTTTTTTAATTGTCACTTCTTTCTATACTGGTGGCCTAATTCTGTTCTGCATGCGTGCCGAACATCTCGTGAACTGACTTATCTTCTGAAGCTCATCGAGGAAAGATAATTCTGAGATAAAATTAAAAATAAAAAATAAACGCTGTCATTCGCTGACAGTATTTAGGCTGGGCCACCTGGTGTGCAATTCACAAATATGACAGCACGAGCCTTTCCTTCGCGGGTGTCCTATTTTTGAGTATGTTTGAGTACGTTCAGGGACAGTTGTAAGCGCTACAATGAGGAGCCATGCGACAGGAAGTGGCCGTCAGTGACCCCGAGCATTCCGGGGGGACGCACGCAAAATCAAAACAACCGGGAGAAGCAGTCCCAAAAGATGACAAAATTGGAAAGCACTGGGTTATTTTTAACCCATCAGGCTCCCGGTTGTCAGGATGCAAAAGCTCAACAATGGCAGAGGTCTCCCTCGCTCAAACACACACACACACACACACACACACACACACACTCAGCAGGCAAACACAAGCAGGAAAGCAGTCGTACAGTAATTCACTTTGCCATAACTCACAAATGCGTGCGAGCTGTCACAGAGGGCGGCAGGTTTGGTTCAAAAGAATCTGATAACAAAAGCGTTTAGCTGTCAGCCGCTGCCTTTAAAGTGAATCCCAACACTTCAAAATTATTTTTGTGCACATTATATGCATGTCATTAACAAAGCTCTGTCTCTGCTTCCACAGAAAGCTGTTCAGCCGGTGACAGGAGAAGCAGACGGGGAGGAGTGTGTGTCTGATGTGTTTTATGGTGACTTTTTGGGGACTTCCTTGAACCTGATCCCTGGAGACACATGGACATCACGTTAAATGTGACTGAATCGATACAGCAGGCCGAGCTCTCTGACCCTGCTGCATTCTGGGTGTGTTCAAATGTTAGAGAACGACGTCTTCACAAAGTGTCAGATAAACGTTTCCTCGTGCAGGTTTGATGTGGTAATATGACAGAAGTGACAGTTATGGGAGTAAAATTAGTTCGTCTGCATCCTAATTCTCATACGTGTTCTTGTTCAGCTCAGATCAGCCGTATGACAGGACTGTACTTTAGATGGGTTTTGTCTGCTCCTTATTCTTAGAAATGTTTCGGAAATTCCTGTGAGATGGCACATCGTAGACATGACATTTCAGCAATGACTGGAAGTTGTGTGCAACACATATGGCCCCACTTGGATGGCGGCGCTATGAACAAAGGTCCAAACTCTGAGCTTTGAAATCGTAACTCCTACACCGTCAGTCAGATTTACACAAAACTTAGTACAGATATCCATGTGTTCTCACTCTACAAATCTGCCTCAAGAACCACTAAAGTCCAACCAACTGGAGCAGCGGTTCCCAACTGGTTCAGCCACAGGCTCCAGATTTCTCCTGAGTCATTAGTTCAGGGTCGTTCTACTTCAATACAATTACCCCACACACTGTTGCTTTTAGAGTCAACACTAAACAGACCATCCTACTTCTTTAAGTACTCAGTAAAGTACTTCACCAGCTGTATCCAAAGCTGTAAATAGTTCCCAGTGAGCACAATATCTACTCCAGTTTGAGTAACCTTTGCTAAAACCTACAGCTGCCAGTTGTCCTTGAAAAATACTGAGCCATACACAAAACTGTATTTGTTGTGACTCTTTTCAAAGGTTTACATCTTCATAAGTATATTGCAGAAAATTAAGGGGTTTCTTAATAGCAAAAATATCAAAACTAAAGGGTATGTTTGGCCCCTTTTCACAAGTTTTTGCTTCTAAATGAAAAATGGGAACAACCATTTTCGGAGCTGGAGTGAGACCCCTGAAACCGGCACCAAATAGGTAACCGTTATACAGTATGTAACCACTTAGGTTCACTGAAAGCGCTTGTTGTTGCCAATGACAGGCTCAGATTGTTATTCAAGTGCCTGACAACCTTATGGAAAGGATCCCTACAGAGATAGACCTTTTTGTTTAAGATTAAAATCCTTTTAGTTTAACCAAAAACAACCCTAAATTCACTATCCTCAAACCCACCAGACTCCATTTACATTAACAGTAATTTCAGCGTGTATAGAGCATATTTTCACATCTAACTGGGTGAATTAAGGGTTTTCGTCAACCAGACCAGAGCTGGTGATTGTTGAACAGTGGAAAGACGAACCAAGATAGGGTTTGTGACTTTTACTTTGTTTCTGTTGACTTTGAATTACGTGAGTGTCTGGTGGGTATGGCGATTATGATTTCATGGCTGTTTCTGGTTAAACAAAAAGGACTTTACTTTTTACGTGAAGGTCTGTCTCTGTAGGGACCCTTTCCATAATGTTGTCAGACACTTATAATAACAATCTGACCCTGTCAGTGACGAAAACAAACACAGTAGAAGTAAACTGACAGAGTATAATTGCCTCGAGGAGTTACATCACAGCCTATGTCGCTGCTGCCAGCTGCAGTGCTCTCGCTCAATACTGGACCAGTTTAAAGAATTGTTTTCTCCATTAGTCACTTAGGCAAAAACACAAGAAAATATGGGTCCAGGTTAAAAAAAAAAAAAAAAAACACAAAAGAAAGATAATAAGGAGATTGTTAACACAAAGCCCTGCAGCAGCTCGATCCAACAGAAGAAGCTGATAACAGGGCTCAGAGGGGCTTCGTGTCAGCCTCCCACAGAGTGAGCCATCCACCAGGGAGGAGAAGGAGATGCCTCTCCTCTCCCCCCACCTCACCTCAAACCCGATCTTGGATGCGGAGCCAGATTCAGTGTAAGAGTATCTGGGTGGTGGGTGTGGGCAGAGGCGACGTGGAATTAAGACAGCAGGATACGACGGGCTGGACCTGCGACACTGCGGAGCCAAGGCCGAAGTGGCCTCTTCTTACCCACAAACTGCTCAAGATGTCTCTGCGTCCTCGGCTATTTCCTGTTCTCACACAGACACACACACATTGGCTCTTCTCGCCTGAGCACAGACACAGACGACAAGTCAAAGACACTAATCTTGCAAACACATACAGCACCTATTCACACACGCTCTCAAGTGTCTGGTGCCGAATGGCGGTACAGGTGGCGGCAGACTCATCAGGCAGACCGGGATGAAGTAATGCGGATGCAGACATGTCTGCAAACGCTCCACATGGTAAAACAGATGAGAGTGAGCTCAGTTACACACAGAGAAGGGTTTCACCTCTTTGTATTTCAGCCTCCTGACAGTGACCACATCTCAGAACAGGGTCAAACTGTCTTTGGCTAATTGGGTCTGGTTTGGTCTTATATCCCAAGCCACAGCTAGAAAACTGTTTACTTTGACCAAAATTTAAAGTAGTATTTATTGTACATGTACTGTATATCTGTCTGTGCAGAGGGGCAGATTAAGAAGGATAAATACACCAAATGGTGCCAGAAAATGTAAAAACAATTGATGCCAGTAAAACATTTTGGTGCAGGTGATTCCGAAAGTTAAATGCGCCACTGTGTGTTCACAGGAAAAAAAGTATTTTGGGCCTTACATGCATACGCAGCCTCCTTTGCCAGGGAACCATATAAAGTATACATACCATATCCGAGGTTAATTGGGCAGCTACAGACTGTATGTAATCTCAACGCTTCACTGCAAGAATCTGACATGATCCCTAAGGCCCATCGCCTCTCACTCAATGTTCCAATCACAGCTGAGCAAGAACATCCTCAACTTTCCTGGTCTGTGTCCAGTACAGTGCACTATATTCCCTTCCAGATATTTCATTTGAGTCAAAAATTCTCTATGAGATAAGCCTTTACAGTGCTGCCCTGAGCAAGTGATGATGTGTTGCCAACATGTGGGGCCTTACAATGACAAGCTAGACCCTGATAACATGAGAATCCTCCTAGGTTCAATTTAAATGGCATCAAGAACCAGTTCAATGTAACTCAGTGTCACATAAGATTGAGAGGTAAAAATTTTAACACAAAAACATATTTCCTGTCACAAAATCTAACATGAAACTGGCTGCAGCTTCCTCGAGGTAGATAAACTGGTTGAGAAACATTAGCTTGCAGATTAGGATCAATTTCACCGTCAAACATACTGAGTTTTTTCTGTTACTGTGACAAACAAGACACCAGTTAAACAGCAGAACACTGAAAACACTAGTTACCACCTCCCGGTTGTATGCCTTCACGCAACAGTCAGGTTGCATCAATGTCTGTGATAACACACATGTTTCACATACATGTTTCCCCAGCAGCACAAAAGATCCTTACAATCAGTACAGTTTCAAAGAAGGCACACGAGATTCAAGTCACCAGTTTGGCATCTGATCAAGTTCCTGAGATATTATGCTGAATAATGGCTGTAGAGCTAAATGTTATGATGTCACAGTGAAGTTGAACTTTGATGTTTTGGATATAAAATGTCACTTTAGCATTTTAACATTTTATTTCCTATTAGGCAGGAGTCCTACGTGTAGGTGCAGTGTCCTTGCCACAGTAGCCACAGGTTTGATTCCAGCCTGCGGCCCTTTGCTGCACGTCATCCCTTCTGTGTCCCCCCTTTCACTTTTGGATTGTCCTAATAAAGGCAAAAATCCCCCAAAAAATCTTTCAAAAAAGTAAAGAAATGCACTCAAGGCGTTCTTAAGATACCGCCTTCATGAGAACGAGACAGAAGCAAGGTCACAGTGACCTTGGCCTCTCACCACTAAATTCTAATCAGTTCATTGTCAAGTCCAAGTGAACGTGTGTCAAATTTAATGTAATTCTCTCTAGGCTTTCTTAAGATATCGGGTTCATGAGAATGAGATGGATGAAAGGTCAGTGACCTTCACCTCTGACCATTAAATTCTAATCATTTCATCGCTAAGTCCAAGTGGACGTTTGTACCAAATTTAAGAAACTCCCTTAAGCCTTCTTGAGATATTGCGTTCCTGAGAAAGAGATAGACGCAAGATGTCGAACATCCACATGGACGTGTGTGTCAATTTAAAGAAATTTCCTCAAGGTGTTCTTGAGACATTGTGTTCATGAGAATGGGGTGGATGGATCTATGGATGTAAGGTGGTAGAGAGAGACAGATGAATAAAATGCTACTGCCGGCGTGGATGCACAAAAAAATATCTGACCCTCAAAACATTTGTGATTGTTTTAAGAACCCTAAACTAACTCCACCCCCCAAAAAATTCCTTTTTGCAAATTACTTTATCAGCTAACGAAGCAACCAATGGTGGATCCATGTAGAATAATGTTTGCCAAGTTACAGCTAGCTGGATAACTTTGATTAGGTTACAGTTAGCTTGTTGGTCCTTAGCTTAGCTGAACCGATCTGCCATTAGTTGCTTTGTAACGTTAACTAAAAGTAAAAGTAGTAAAAAAAACGGTATTTTGCAAACAAGTCCTGGGAGTCTTTATGAATTAGCTGACGAAATTTTTGATGAAGACAGAATACTTTTATTACTGTCGGCATTCAAACAGTAGAGCTGGACAATAATACTCTACTACTTTACTTGGGTATTTGTTCATTTGGTAGGTATTCAGTTTTCAATTTTGGGATTTGGATATTTGGGTTGGGGGTGTTGTCTGTGTGGAGTGTATAGGATAGGTTTCAATGTATGCAAGTTCTGAGAAATGATAAATGATTAAATATAAATCTTATTAACACACATCACAATCTTAAATTTGTTGGAGCTAGTGCTCTGTATCTGTGCCTCTGTTTCACAGCACTCTGTGAGGCGTTGTCTCAGATTCAGAGCCTATCATTACGAGCAGTTATGTAGGTCTGTAATTTATCTGTGATTAGAAAATGTCACAAGCTATTATGTCATAAAATGTGCGTAGATAGGACGTCATTAATCAAACCCCTGGGTTTACAAATGTGATTTATATTAACAAATGAAAATATAAAACAAATTACTGTATAATGACCTAATCCTTATATATTAATGTCTTTAATTACAACAAAAGGCACGTGTTGCAGCATGATGCCGTCCATAGCAGTCAAGAAATGTCTGGCTGAGTCCTTCATGAGTCACGTTCAGCACCGTACCCGAGCCGCACCCCCATGGCCGAAGCTGCGAATACTGGCTGTTGATTACTAGTGAAGTTCCCGAGCCCAAAAAATCGTATTTTGGACGGCCCTATGTTATTCAGGGGAGTAACCTATTCCATCATTTAACAGTAGGACATGTGGACACAGATACAGTAACACTTATGATCACTGAAGAAAATACACATAATATTTTTAGGTAATCTATATACACATTGTTTTTTAGGATATTCTTTCACATGTAACCATCAGATATGACCTGTTCTTTACAAGTATGTGCACTTCGAGGGTACTCTAACCCCAAAATGATTTTTTTGAATCCAAACAGTGAGATGCAGAGAAGAAGACTGAGACCTTGAATGAGACCAAACTTGACTTGGGTTTTTCATTCTTTGGTTTAACTGTTTGTGTCATTGACGGTTGATATCTGTGCCTAAGCTTGATAGGGGTTATTATGTTGAAATATCTTCTAGAGATATAGTTTTTCATGATCCCAAACTAGAATATGTCACCTTGGGTGGCACCAATTTCTGAAAATTCTAACCTGGGCCCATAAGACATGATCACCATCAATTTCCCATAAGGTTTTCGACAGTAACAAATATCCCACCCCAGGGTCAGACTGACAGGACTGTGAGGACTCTTGTCTCTTGCAGGGACACTTCAGCATTGCACCTTTTCCTGCTTGTCTCATTATTCACTACACGACTCCTCTGCCCTGATGTAACAACAGCGGCTACAAGTCGGCGCGACCTCCTGCTTGGATGTCAAACAGTATATTATCACACAGTGTCGGCCGTGTCAGCAGTTCATTAGATCCACTGTCACCGCGCCAAACTCCTATCAGCTTTCTCGCATTCATGATGTATGCACTTACCATATGGACGATAAGTGAGATGTTAAATACATTCTTATGAATTCCTGCATTTTATTGCGGCAGTCATGGGTTAGTTACGAGCGTCGCTCCGACTCACGTGTCTCACATGACCCCATCTCATTTAAAAGTCATGTGTCCTGTGAATAAAGCTAAAAATCCTAATCATGCTGCGTTCAATGCACCAATTAGATGCTCCAGATTGTGTGAAAGTGGGCGGAGGAGGGAGGAATGTGATGTCGATGTGTACCAGACGCGTGTCCCCTGCAGCCAGCGCCCATATGGCAGTGTCATAAGTCAAGCTGACGGGTCAGTATTAAAGGCAAGTAAATAAAGCTTCTGGAGAGTCTACCATTTCAGCTCATCAGCAGCCATTAATAAGACACAAATATCATTACCGCCTACAAATGCCACCAGCTAGTGCAGAGAGAGGAGGGAGAGGGAGGGAGAGGGGTGGTTAGTTGAAGAGGAAGAAACAAGATACAGAAAATATTTGTGTGCACAAGCTGCTAAAATGGACACGTTGTCATGAGTCTACATTCAAAAAAAAAAAAAGACCTCTTTCACTTTGGTTTGCTGTTAAACGGAGTGACAAGGAAAAAGCTCAAGGTGGCTTTAATGAAGTTGGCCAGCAGGAGGGAAGGAATCTGACAGCAGACATCTCTATCCGAAAATCAAACAAGTGATTTCCACATCTTGACACGCTTGAAAAAGACTGTTTATTTGCCAGGCTTTGGCTCCTTGTTATGTTTGAGCTACTGCTATGCTGACAGGTGAGCTTTCTAACTCCCCAGGGTGCCCCAGGGCACGGCACAGGAACGTGTCACTGCAGCATCAACAACATGCAACACATAAATGCATAATTGCCCCATTTCTCAGAGTGGGAGTCAAGCGTTTTCAAAGCAATGTACAGCGATGATGTTACTTCAGAGCCACCTACACAGAGGCAGAGTCCAGCCAAAACAAAGTCTTGCAAAACCACACACACACTAAGCTGCATGTGTCCGGGCTCAACATGTCTCGACTGAACCTGATCCACCCTGAACTGTATTGTCTTTGTCGCAATTTACTGAATGTGAGACGCAAAGGGTTATGCAAACAATACAGGTGGAGGCGGAGCTGCTGGATCGGCTCCGGCAACTGCGGCGAAGGAAGGAAGCTCGAGTGGATTTTGAATGTGTTAATAAAAGGTCTGACGCAGTCATTTAGGCTCCATGGCTCTCAAAGGTCTGATTTTAAAGAAACCCTGTAGAGTTTGAGGCAATGTTTTTCCCACTTTGTTTGAGAGAAACGCTGAGTGTTACGAGAAGTCGACAGGGCTCCTTTTAAGGTACTGCATGTACATTTTTGCATGTGTTAATCATATTTTTTATTGCCACTAATGAATGGATTGTAATGTAACTCCAAAACTGAGACTTTCCCTGACTTTCTCGGTTGCCTGCAGCACCCTATGGACTGCCTTCTATCCAAAGGACTCAGGATAAGTGTCTGGGAAAGTCCAAAGGATGTGACCTTATGTATGCTCCCGAGTGCCTTGCCTCTCTTCAGTAATAGCAGATAACGTTTAGCTTAGAAATGGAGTCCGCTAACGACAACAAATGACAGTCACCCACCACGACAGAGACCACACATGCTGTTTCGGGGACATACATTTTGCATCGGTGGCCTGGAAACTGACCTTCACTTAGGCCGGAGATTAAGGCGGCTTTCAGACCCAGAGCTGTCTTGCTTTGGTCTGAATCAGGGACTAGTTTTATTACAAAGTTGTATAACTGCCTAGAGTTGGTTCGTGTTCTCACGGCAGCATTTACAAGCGGACCAGATCAAATGCCTTGTGTGAGAAAGCTGCTCTTGATTGGTCAGAAAAATCCAGGAAGTAAAGCAAACATTGAAGAAGAGTACACTTGCAAGATAAATGTGACACTTTCTAATGTCACAATGGAGGGACAACTACGCAGGTTGATTTTAGCGCTGCTCATCGTGGACTATATTGCTGTCATTGTTCATTTTAGTCAAACCATACAGTTTGAAAACGAGGCGCGGCTCCAACTAGAAAACAATGTTTTGATGCATTGGATGTGCTGAATGTGCATATTAAGGCAGTACAGGAGGAGGTGCACATTAATAATCCTCCAGGACTGTAACATGATCATGTTTAACCCAAACAATGTGTCCAAAACACGCACATTTTCGCGAGAAAGCAGGGGCTTCCTACAACCGGATGGATCTACCGTTGGCTGCTTAGTTTGCTGATTAAATAATCTGGAAACAGCAAGCTAGTTAGCGGGCTAACCTTAGCTTAAGTTATGGTTAGCTCACTTGCCGCCCATCTAGTTGTAACTTAGCTTTACTGCATGTATCTGCTGTTGGTTGCTTTATGTAACATTAGTTTACAAGGTAATTTCCAAACAGCAAGCTACTTAGTATCAAGGAGTCAAGGGTACAAATGAAATACAAGTACATTGAAATACAAGTACATTAGTAACATTATTCTAAATATGATAGTAACTTTTTTCCCCAGCAGTAAGCATGATGCTGGTTAACCACATTCATTCTCACCAGTGGAGTGCAAACAACAGGATGCTGAATTAAAGCCTCAAAGAAAGTGTCACTAATAACAAGGATTTTCTGAAAGTTACATACAGAACCTTTCAGTTTGCTCTGCATCAGCCCCAAATAGATAAAACCCTTCTGCCTCCCTGTCTGTTATTAAATCTCTCTTTGTCTTTGACCTGTTGAACCCAATCATTTCTACAGGCAGGGTATCCCTTACCCATCTAAACCACCCTAATGAGCATCAGTAATCCTCTGCTTAGGCCACAGCTTGATAACGAGGGGTCAAAAAAGGGGGTGGGGGCAACTAGAGCAAAACGTGTGGAGGCCCACCAAGTCCGATCTAAAAACTTCCAGAAAAGGAGACGCTCCTTGAGCCTCGGCGTCCCAGGAATGTTTCAAAAACAGCAACGGACACGAGGTGTGTGATGTATGCGGCCGGGCCGAGAAAGAAAAGCAGGAGGAGAGTTCAAAGACACGAAGGGGCCGAGCACTCGGTTAATTAGCTCGCTCGGCCTCCGTCACACTCCTCTGGATATAAGATTAATGGATTGAGTGTCTATGGATAGCGAGATAGGGAGATGACATCACATGCTAGTCTTTCAAAGTTCACAATGAACAATGAAAAGCATGATGAGGACTCCACAAGCATTGGCCATGTAGTTGTGGGATACAGTGCTCGAGCACAACTCGAGAACCTCCATGATTACAAGAAAAAATAATTGATTTTCGTCTAAATCATGCACAGAAGTGAACCAAAGATGTAGCCTGGATGACCTCAGCTGGGATTAAGTGTTCCTCATGTGTGACACAGCCTCAGGACAGGAAAGCTGAGCTAAGACTTTCCCACTGTACTTCTGAGAGGCATCTCTTTTAGGGTTTGGTACCCCATGTGCCCTGACCCTGTTGTGAAATGATTAAACAAATGAAAGAAGGAACCTAGTGACAAAAAAACAGAAACCAGATGTGTACGGGAGCGAACAATAGTTGTAATTATAGGCAACTGAACACCTCTGCTTCTTACATTTAAGTCAGATTAGATACTTGAACTTTCATCCTTGACACCCTGGACTTTTGCCAACTTGATATCATGATCTGTCTTCAGATTTTAGATTGATTGTTGTAAAAAATGAACTGACTGTAGTGGACAATTCAAGGAGCAGAATTCGAACAAGAGCTTTGATTCTCTGCCTGACCCTGACTGGGCCTGACCCAATCAACCCAATTCGGGCTTGGGCCGTAATTTCTAAATTTCTGACGCCGCAAGTCACTGCCCAAGAGTTGGATTTCAAGGACTTCAGAGTGAGACTGAGCTCTGTGTCCATGTGGACCACATAAATTCAGATAAGATGGTTTTAATTTGAATAGTACACATACCATAAAACTTCAATTAGTAGCCTGAGCTATTATTTGCTTAAACCACTGAAATCAACAGGCCTATATTTGGGACAGGCTTTTAATTCCTTCGACAAAAAACTGATGCTCAGCAAAAATGGGGAAATACAATCAAACTGTTAATTTTAAACCAGTATGAATATTACTCATGTAAAAATTAGGCTTCAGATAACAGATTAGTTATGAATCATTCATTTGTTCTAGCTCCAACACATTCAGTGGTGGTTTAATGTCACAATAATGTGTTCAGCTGCTTTTAAGACTCAAATTTATATGACTACTGTTGCATCAATAAATGTGTTGCATCTGACAACTGACTGCACACAGATCTTTCAATTATGAAGGATCATATTACAAGTGCATTGTTACAAAAGAAGCCTGAGCTCGTCAGTGACAACCATGAGAGACAAATATTCGCACCTTGAAAAAAAGCAGGTGAGGAGCACTTGAAGAAACAAGGTGCTGCACACTGCGTTCACTTCCTGTAAGATTTATACAACGCATACATCTCGTTGGATCTTACATGACCGGAGCATCGTTCAAGTGCAAATTATAAATTTCAACTCAGACCTCTGCACAGTCTTGAGAGGGAAAGATTTAAAATGACATTTATGTGAAGGAATGGAACAGCGAGAACAGCCTGTTCAAAGTTTCACTTTTATCTTTAAACCTACAAGGTTTGTCAAAACAAGCCGATGTCTCTGTGCTCAGGGGGCAAGGACACGTGTTTTTTCGTTTCATTTTGAAAAGTGGCACTAAAAGATAAATTGGTGTTGGACACACAGTGTCTTGGTTGGAAAAGCTGCAGCAGACAGCAGCAGGTTTGGCTTTCTGCCAGTTTCCTGTGTGTGTCTTCCACCTTCCTGCTTAACAGGATTCTGCTGTTTTTTCTTAACTTGGTGTTCCTAAATATGGACGTCAGTACGGAGCTAAGAATAAGTGCCACACTTCAGACAATAGCAAAGTCAATTTGTGTCGTTAATCCAAATAAACGGCAATCAAAGTTTCCGCAACTGATGCAATACCCTTGCAGAGGATTAACAGGGGCACTTCTGAAGGTTACAGACCACCTGTGTCTCACATCAAAACATAAGTTTTCTGATCTGAAACACAGAAGAAACAAATCAAGCGCGGACAAAAGTCCCTAAACTTTTACCAGGGACATGCACAGACATTTTGAGGGGCTGTTGATCTAACCTGAAAGGCAACCTTTGGGGTTAATCCCCTCCAGAATATCACTTTCTTTAACATTATGTTAAAAATTAAACTAATTCACATACTATGCACAGATATATTATGTGCACTGATCACTGAAGTATTTGATTTTAGCTCGTCATCAGGCTACTTTTAACTTGAAAGAAAATGCTTCCCAAAAAATAAGCCTACTTCCCATTTAAACAGTTATGTAGAAAATGGTTGTTTGACTGCCATTTATACATGTGTGGTGGTGTGTCTGTGTCACTCTGCAGTTACACCTCCAACACTTGTAAACGGCAGGGTTTCTGTGAAGTGCTGTTAACACACATTAAACACACATTAATCACACATTCAACGTGGCTTAATAGAGACAATTTCAAACACAAGTACACAAATCAGCTTCACTATAACTCGCAGCATTCACAGACACTTGTCTTTATCTGGACACATTTTCCCCACAAATACAACATGCTAATGTTTTTAGCACAAGTCTGTGGCGTTTTACATTGTATAAATTAGCCTAGCAGCTAGCAGACTTTTCCTCTTCTCATATGAAGCCAGGGACAACAGCAACATTTAACAAAGGTAACGTTACAAATTTCGGCTCCATTACAACTCACAAGGTTCACCAACAAAACAACTGTCTTAAACTAAACATGTTTTCCAAACAAATACAACATGCTAACATTATTAGCACAAGCCTATGGCATTTTACATTGTATAAATTAGCATAGCGACAAGCTGAGATTTCCTCTGCTCACATGAAACCAGTATAAATTACTGTGACGCATTGTGCTCTGTCTCTATAGGCCATTGCATATATCCAAAAGTTTGGATATATTAATATAATTTAATTAAGTCTACCTTAATTATTGGCTCGTCATCTTCATGCTGCCACAAGAGCAAAAACAAAACAGTAATTTTGCTTTCCTTCCAGAGGGGCAGCTCAGCGTAAGAGGGCCGATGGGCTGTCGCTCGGGCTGCTTTAGCCCGGCCTTGCCTTTGACAGACCTGTGACCCACTTGCTTCAGGACAGTCATTCAGTTTTTATCAGGTCCTCTGATGTGTAATACAAACTGGGCCCAATTCGGACCAGATCAAGGGGAGGCCGAGTGGCTCCTGAGAGCCCACCTGTTGGTCCGGACATGCTACTGTTAACAGCACTAAGGTGGATTAGCAGTCAACTCATCACAGCCTTACAGGGTCCAACCAAAACATGAGGGGAAAACTGTTCACCTGCTTGCTGGTCTGATTAGAAATTCTATAATGCAACCTTAAGTCTGTACTTTTTTTGGGGGGTCAAAAGAAGCTGTGAACCCAACACTGACAAGAAAAAACATGCATCCTTGTGCTGCTTTTCACCAGTTTTCTTTATGTGTCTCGTTCACGTCTGAGTCTCCCCCTCGTGTTCGTTCTCTACTTGTATATTGATTTGTTGTGAGCACAGGTCGCAGCACGACTGTCGGTGGCGACAGACTTTAGAGGGGACGGCATACCAAAGAAATCAACACCGCTCTTTGCCCCTCTTGCCCAGGCCACCACATCACGTGCCCTCTGCCAAGGGAAAGTCCCTGAAATCAGAGGGGACTGCTCCTCGCGTCCAAAATCTAACTTTAAATCCCACTCAATATACATACACATTTAAATATAGATCCATTTGTGTCTGAAAGGAGAATCAGCTGAAGACGTAACATCTGATCACCGTCCTAATTTCAAAGGAAGTCTCACACTGGAAAACAAACACATTAGTTTAAACCTTTATAGGTTAGGGTCTAATGAGGCTCACAACAGATGAAATGTATAAGATTTTGCACTGGTAGAAACACATGATTATCCAGGAAGTGACATGCAAAGTGAGCGGGCCACAGTGACAATTTTAGGCTGCTGTGAAGGGCATGGCATTGGCTTCTTCCTGTGTTAAGGTGACGAGTATTATCACAGCAGGATCCCACTCTCATAACAGGACAAGGCTGTGACCCCTATCCGCCTTTTATTCTGAAACATTAGAGACGTAACGATTGCTGCCATGAATCTATTCATCATGTGGCGTATAAAATGGGCATGAAGGTCTCCCTGAGCCAAAGGTGACATCTTAAAACTGCTTGTTATGTCTGGCCAAGGCCAAAAAACAGGAAGTACTGAGCATTTTTCCTTCAAAAATTAACCAAAATAGTTGCAAGTTACAAAGTGTTTCAGTTCAGGCTGCAACTAATGATTATTTTCATTTTCAGATAATTTGTAAATTGGTTGTTTGGTGTATAAAATGTCAGAAAATGGTGAAAAATCCACAAATATTCAGTTCCTGTCATAGCAAGGGAGAAAGAAACCACAAAATATTCACATTTAAGAAGCTGGAATCAGAGAATTTTGACTTTTATCATATAATAAACCTCAAACAAATCAGTTCATTATCAAATTTGTTGGAGATTAAATTGACAGTATCGTTGCAGCTCTAGTTTCAGCCCTCTGTCTGTACCTGACGACATTAAACAGAGAACAGCCAAAGGCAGAGGAAGTGAGATATAAAAAGGAACCAGCACCATACACATCACTGTATGTTTTCGTGCCTTTTCCTGCCCATTGGCAGCCAGTGTTGCCAGCTTGTGTGCATCCATCAGGGAGGGCTCGCCCAGCCAAGCACCCACACATTGCCAGCTGGGGGATCAACACCTTGACGTGTGGCGGAGCGGGACAACAATAGTCCCCTCCGGGCAGGGTGAGGGCAGATGGTTGTGCTACTGTCGGCCACTCACAGCAGGAGACACTGTACAGCTGAGTACAGTGACCTACATCTCTTACTGAGGCGCTTTCTGCACCAGTGAATCAGCTTACTGGCTGTGCGTGTTGTCTGCTTATGAATGAATTATCTCGAACGTACTGGTGCGTGTATTTGAGACTCAACAATGTAACACAAGGATTTGTTTCACTCTTGTAGATCATTTGACAGCGATTCTGTGTTTGAGGAGAAATGGTACAACTGTCCTAATAACCATAAACAGAAAATTTAAATTATAGTCAAAGGGGACCCATTATGCTTTTACTTAGTTGCATCAGAACGTTCTGAATACTGTTTACAACATTTTTATTTTTACTGCAAGCGCTTGAACTACATACACCGCTACATGTAGCTACATGCTAACATGAGGGAAACCTATCCACCTTATTCCTGTGGTCCTTACTGTTAAAATAATCGTGGGTGCAGATTCTGGAAAGACAGCGGAAGTAGCAGTAAACTAGTTAAGCAGGATTTATACTTCGTCACAGCGACGCCGACCTCCTGTCTGTTTCTGTAAGCTGAAACCATTTCCCTCCGTGGAAACGAAGCTTTTATTTACTTTAATTTCACAGATAAGAAACAACAGATTGTGAAGACAATAAAGCCTCCACAAAAATACCATCTTAAGTCTTGTGTGATTTATCCTGGCTTCATATGAGCAGAGGAAGTCTCCGCTCGTCGCTAGGCTAATTTATACAATGTAAAATGCCATAGGCTGGCGCTAATAATGTTAGCATGTTGTATTTGTTTGGAAAACATGTTCAGTATGAGACAGTTGTTTTGTCAGTGAACCTTGTGAGTTGTAATGGAGCCGAATTTTGTAACGTTACCTTTGTTAAATGTTGCTGTTTTCCCTGGCTTCATGTGAGAAAAGGAAAAGTCCACTAGCTGCTAGGCTAATTTATACAGCATAAAATGCAACAGACTTGTGCTAAAAACATTAGCGTGTTGTATTTGTGGGGAAAATGTGTCCAGATAAAGACAAGTATACCGTTGGCTGCAAGTAAAATGCTACATGTATCTACATGCTAATGGCAGGGTTGCTGATGTTAGTTTTGAATTATATTCCTGCTGGAACATGTCCAGTAATAAAAAATATTGGTTAGGAAACTTTTTAGTGTTTTTCGTAGTAGAAAGTGCCACTATACTCCATTGCAGCCTTTCCTGGCATAGATGCTGAGATGCAAAAGACCCGGAAACGCTGACCAATCAGAGCAGACTGGGCATTTTCGGAAGGGGGGCTTTAAGAGACTGGTGCTTAAACTGAGCGTTTCTGACAGACAATGAAAACAGGTGTTTCAGCACAGACAGTATGGGAAATGTAAGTGTTATTTGGACATTAAAGCATGTAAACATATAGGTATGAACCTGAAAATAAGCATAATAGTTCCCCCTTAATATGTCTCACAGTTATCAAAAAAATAAATGTAAAAACGAACAATAGCTCCTCAGTGTAGATTACCAACTTAACAGCCAGGGAATCAGGTCACCATTGATTGTCACAGCACTTGTTAGTGACTTCTAATCTGATCTCTGCTGTCTGTCACGGCTGGTGACGATGGGGTAAACCATTAAACAAAGCCCCATTATCTCCCCAGTGAGCCCAGTTGAAAGTCAGACTTGCCCGATGCCGCAGCGACAGATCTCGGTAATGACGAAGAACACTCTGAACCCGCCGCGTCACTGTCAGCAGCAACCAGGCAAGACAGGGAGCATGATGGAAAAATGCACATGGAAAACTTCACCAGTGGCTTTATAAGTACACCGGGGGGGAGTCTGCTGGTGACGGGCCTCATTACGCTGGATCACAGCCCTAAAGCCCCTGATTGAGATGGGCGGCAGCTGTCCACTTCTGGGGGAAGTCAGCTGGGCAACTGAGTGGCGTCAGTGCGGCGATGCATGACAGGCCTTTCGTTTGAGGTTATTAGTGATCTGTAACGGAACCCATGCTTTTTATTGACAGATGGATTTTGTATTAAAGCAGAATTAATGGATTTTTTAGCCAACTGGAAGCACACTGTAACAACAAAACTGACCTTTATCAAATTATGAAATTGATATGGCAAACAGCTGCCTATTTATCCAGCTTGTGGCCACCTAATGACAGTAGGCCCAACATTAGCTCTGTTTTCACCAACTCCTGATGGATATAGCTGACTTTTAGCTGCCAAATGCTCCATTTTGTTCACCAGCTGGTCGCTAACTTAGCCTGTAGGCGGTTTGGTTGTGGGTAGGTGGTGTACAGTAGATTTATCGGAGCGTTTTTGCTGTGGTTGGAAATAACTTTGATGAGCGGTGAGACTGAACCAAAATATTTAAGCTGCAGTCCATAAAACCGAAATGAGACAAAAGATGCTAAAACTATGGAGCGTTTTAGGGACTTTCAGCTGAGAGAGACTACGGAGCAGGAGGGCTAATTCTCTGAGGGTTCCTCACTTCGAGAAAGGAGTCAAGTCGATGTCAATGAATTTCATCATCAATAGTAGACCGATGGGAGATAAATGGTCGCAATCGACGAACCCAATCGTCAAATCTGCCAGCCGACATCCTGAAGTCGCGAAATGCATTTCCTCATATATCTCTTAGTGGTCGGACAAGCACGGAGAATTCGCCGTCCTTCTGCCTCCACCCGTTCAGTGGTCGTGGTGGTACTGCAGTACTTTCAGTAAAAGAAACCAACACGAGCTCCAACACGATCTGCTCACTCACAGTCGCCATGTTTGTTAATGTTTGAGGAAGGATAAAGAAATGCGCAACATGTTTAAAATTGCAATAATATGGTACCATGGATCCTGTGGTGATTCCCACCTCTAGTGTACGGCTGCATCCTCAATGTCCATGTATTTCATGTCATTATTTTTATTGCAGTGGCTCTTTTGATACTTACTCTTGATGTAGTGTAACATTAAATCTGATTTTTTTTTCATTTGCAAATTGTCTGAAAGAGCACGAGGAATAAATTAAAGTACTGGAAATAATCAAATTTAGCTTCTCTCTTTTTATCTAATTAAATATCAGTTAATCAAATGAATGTTGAACAGATTAACTGATCAGCAAAACAGCTGTTAGTGTGGCCCTGCTTCTCACAAGTGTCCTCAGGGTTAGTTGCAGAGTTTTGGTTAAGTCTGACCTCTTTTTTCTCTCTTGGCTCATGACGAACCCTTCAGAACAGTCTGTTCCAGTCAAGGAAAGGAAATGGCTTTGCCTGTTGAGCTGTGCACCACAGAACCAGGACATTACGACTCGCTCCACGTTCCTCCCCGACACTCTGTCACTATTAGCCCCCAGAGCCAACCCGAAACTCCCTCTGAGGCTCCAACACCACATTAAGTAAGAAAGCCTGGCTTTCCTCAAGCGGCTGTGTTACTTTGATAGAACGTGGGCCAGCAAGTAAGCGACGGAAGTATCACAAAATGCAAATTCCTCTGCTCCCTGCAGTACTTAAGCAGGCCCTGGTGAGATAGGCAAATGTTGAAACTCCTTTCCAAACAGGCCCTTTTATTGATGCGGTCGCTCTGCTCTCAGATAGCCCGTGTCACCTCTGATTTAGCTGCGTAAACAAAGCAATCTTCAGCAAAACTCTCTCCAAACTTGGACAATCTCTGAGTGAAATCTTAGCGGCGGAGTTATAGATCATGTGGAAATGCCGTGCATGACAAGCAAGTGTGAGAAAGAGCTCGACTCGTGTTTGCTTTGCTGCTTTTGACTGTGTGTAATTTAACCTACAGCAGCCACTTTCTGTGTAAGTTATGTAAAGCTTATGCTAAATGGGGCCCCTGTATCTGAGACAACTATCATGCAGCAGGCACATTACTTGAGAACTGGATGTTCCTTGGAGAGGGAAGGGCTTTGTTTGTTGAAACGCCAGACAAGCTAAATACACCATTAAAACGGGGGAAGACCACGTTCACACAGCCTCTCAACCCATCCTCTTTACTGTACAAATGCCTCTTTCTCTTTTTCCTTCTTTGCATGTTTTGCTTAAATTCCAAACACCCTTTTCTTCTTAAGGTGCACAGAGATGATTTATGACTCCTATTGTTTATATCTACCCTGAATTCGACCTATAAAAACTGCAGTACGTGCAAGTATGTGTACAATAAAGCACTTGCAAAGGTCCACAACGGGGAGCAAGTTTTTGTTGTTGTACAAAAACCTGACACGTCACATGAACACAAACACGCTGTGAAATGAGTTGAAGCACACAAACAACTCCACGCCCTGTCATGCAGTTCAAATCATGCGCAACTGGTTATCTGTAACAACAGTCAATTATGTGCAGCACCTGACTCAGCTTCTTCGTCGTTCCTCCAAGATAAGGGAAGTAAATTAATCGGCCTGTTAATCTTGGTTTTTAAAATAGCGCATCATCTCTAGACCGCAATAAAGAAGTTGGCCGATGCTTTTTATCGGAAAAATGAATATTACATGATCATTTTAACATTTAATATCTAAATTCATACATTTTTTTTTAGATCTAGTAGGGAACTCTGACATGACTCATCTCTGAAGACAAATTGCACACTTATGTAATCATCCTCCATCACCATCCCCGGCTTTATTTCTGAAACCGAATCCCAGCCTCTCTTAAACTCCCAGCACAAGCTCTTTTGAAGATCCGAAATCACAAGGGAGCTGCCTGACCCACCAAATGTTAAAGCCCCCCGACTCCCCCACCCCCCCCAGGTCTCACCCCCTCACTGCTCACAGCATGCTAAATGGCAGCTTTGAACCGTAAACTGCTTCAATAACAACAGCCTCGACCCAGGGCGAGAAAAACCTTCCTTACTGCTGGATGTGTGAGGCAGGTACAGGTGCATACTGTGTGTGTGTGTCCATGTGTGTGTTCAAATACACCTGCAGGCAAAATAAGTGATTCCCGAACACACGCATCACTCAGCAATGTAACCTAGTTTCTGAAGGTGCAAATATCCTCGACTGAGTGTTACTCTTCACAGATGTGATGAATCATGCCATTAAAGCCACGCTTTCTGGGTGATAATTACGAGGACGAAAAGAGCAAACGCAGCACAATTTAGCCCAAAATATTTCCATTAGGAGAAACGTGCTGCAGCTTCAGTGACAATGTCAAGTTAAAAATATATGAAAATCCAAAACAAATACAACAATGGGATTGTGCTGCAGAAAGACAAACACATAACATTTAGAGCAAACACGCTGGAAATACAGAAACAATGTCAGTACAAAAATACTTTGAAAAACGCTGCATATCTAGTGCTTCTGGGATTGATTTACGACACAAGAGAAAGAGACCAGATGAGAAAGTGTTTTTGTTTTTGAGGCAGGAAGACATAAAAAACATCATTGGCCTAAGTCTGTGATATTATAAAAGAGTAACAGATATATCTAGCATTAGCGTGACGCTGTATGTTTTGCAGCGTGTTTGCTGTTAATGTATTTGGGCATTTCCGTTTTTCGTTTGGCAACGAAAAACAAATAGACTGCGTGATTTCATTTTTGGTTTAAAATAAAAACATACGACTTTAGTTCTTTGTCAAAACAAAAAGGAAAAAAGGAATTGCCCTAAAGCAGATGCGTACTGCTTTGGATTGGTTGTTTTTTTATTCTGCGACACAAAAAGGAAAAATGGAGCCCCGTTTTCTCGTTTTTTT